>VXBH01000512.1:78174-110655 GCA_013400035.1 Rynchops niger
AATTGGTTATTTGTATTATCTCAGATAATATAAATAAAAAAGTAAAAGTATATAGTATAATATAATTTAAAAAAACAAACAAACTTTTTTATGTTATACTTCTGCATTACCAAGAAGGGGAAAATTCACAAGATCACTGAGTCCTGAGAGAAAAGTGTCATTTGGATATCCAGGTGAAGGAACTCTGCGAGGAGCATAACTTTTCCTTTTTAGGCCTTCAAAACCAAGTATAGAGCGGTACAAATGTTTTGGATACACTTAAGGCACTTTTAACCATGAACACCTCCCAGGTTATAAGGTTTTCCAGGAGCCAAAGAAGTCTCCCACTGAAATTGTTATTACCTTGTGTTCTGTGTAACAGATAATTTTTTATCAGTTTAAGAGCTGTATTTGGCACATGAGAAGAAAAGATAAAGTATCTTTAGAGTAACACATATAATTTATTCTCAATATTACTATGTATTATGGTCTCTTTAGGAACAACGTAACATGCCAAACAGGAGCTGTATGAAGTGGCTGCCTGATAACACAAAAATGTCTTCAGACTTCAAAGCTGTAGGGATGGTGTAAATCTATGAATCTTGGTGCTGCTTTTCCCCCCAGATGATGCTATATCAGAGGAAAGGCTGGCTTACTTCAAATGCATTGCTACTGCCAGGGCCTGAATATGAGACATTTCATTTATTGATTTGAATGGCTACGTGAAATGTAAAATGCTTTTGTAACTTGAGAGGGAGAACAAGGTAAATTCTAGCTCTTAGAAAACTACAGTACATGGAAAAAAAGCCCAAATGAATAGAGAAAGAGGATGCTCCTGTGCCACCTGGATTATTAGCAAAATATTTGGAGGGGAAAAAAAAAAAAAACAAAAAAAAACCAAACAAACCAAAAAGAAACAAACACAAAGCCAGCAACAATTAGAAACAACTATTAGGTTCAGAAGAACTACAGGAAGACTTTTCTCTTACTTAGTAATTATTTCTTTGTTAGTATTGGCTTTTACAGCTAGATAATTTAACTACAACACCATCTTTTGAGAAGAATTAGGAATTTTGTTACCTCAGTTCAAAATTAATTTGGAGATTTGTATTAAAATTGTATTTTTAATTAATGTAATTAATTTAATCCATGAATTGAATTAATTCATTTTCTCATGATCTGTGGGCAATACAGTATTTTAAAATTGAATTGGTATATACAGGGTGTTTGCATTTATGTATAAGACCACAGGAAAATGTGGTTTTTTTCTGGGGAGAAATGTTTAATTTCTTTTAATGTGCTTTTTAGATCAGTACATAAAGTGTAATTACCAGGACATTCAATGAATGTAAACAAAATTATGGAAGACACAGAAACCTGAGGAGGACAAGTTGCCACAAGAATGCCTAGAGCTCAACCTAGGGATGAGTTACTATCTGGCAGAGATCAGGTTTAGTAGGTTGACCAATATATGTGACACCATTATAAGTTTCTGATCACGAAGAAGTAGATGATACCTTCTTCAGACAACTAGAAGAAGCCACACATTTGTAGGCCTGGGTCTTTGTGGGGGAATGCAGTCACCTCAACATCTGCAGGAGGGACAACACAATAGGGCACAACTATCCAGGAGGTGTCTGGAGTCCATTACTGACAACTTCTAAACACAGGTGATTGAGGAGCCAGCTAGGAGAGGTGCTATTCTGGACCTTATATTTACAAGCAAGGAATGACTGGTAAGGCATATGAAGGCCAACAGCAGGCTTGGTTACAGTAGTTATGTGATGGTCATGTTCAGGATCCTGCAAGGAGAGAGCAAGGCTAAAAGCAAGACCACAACCCTGGTCTTCAGAAAAGTAGACTTTGGCCTGTTTAGGACCTGCTTGCAAGAATCACATGGTATACGACCCTGGAGATAGGGCGGTTCGAGAGAACTGATTGATATTCAAGATCAAGAATGATCCATCTCAACAAGACTAAAATTAGGCAAAGGTATCGGGAAGCCTGAATGGATGAACTAGGAGCTCCTGACTAAGCTCAGACATAAAAAGGAAGTGCATAAGAAGATGAAGCAGGGCAGGTGACCTGGTATGAATTTAGAGACACTATCTAAGCATGCAGAGATGGCTTTAGGAAAGCCAAAGCCCACCCAAAGCTGAATCTGGTAAGGGATATAAAGTGCAACAAGAAGGGCATCTACAGGTACATCGTCAGCAAAAGGAAGCCTAGGGAAAACATTGGCCCACTCATAAATGCGGCAGGAAACTTGGAGACAAAAGACATGGAAAAAGCTAAGGTACCTAAAGCCTTCTTTGCCTTGGTTTTACTGGAAAGATTTGCTTATTTGTCAAGTTGACCATGAGCCAGCAATGTGCCTATAGCATCCTGGGCTGAATTAGGAGCCTTGCCAGCAGGTCAAGGGAGGTGATACTTACCCTCTATTCATCACTGGTGAGGCCACATCTGGAATACTGTGTCCACTTCTGGGGTCCTCAGTACAAAAAAGATACGGAGCTACTGGATAGAGTCCAACAAAGGGCCACAAAATTGATTAAGGTCCTGGAGCACCTCACATTTGAGGACAGGCTTAGAGAGGTGGGGCTGCTCAGCCTAGAGAAGAGATGGCTCAGGAACGTCTTATTAATGTTTATAAATACCAGCTATAAGAAGTAAAGGCTTTTCTCGGGGGTGCCCACTGACAGTGCAAGAGGCAATGGATGCAAACTGATATTCACTCTGAACATCAGGAAACACTTTTTTTTTTTACTGTGAGGGTGTCCAAACACTGGAACAGGTTCCCCAGGGAGGTTGTGGGGTCTCCCTCCTTGGAGATATCCAAAACCTGTCTGGGCACAGTCCTGAACAACCTGCTGTGGGTGAGCCTGCTTGAGCAGGGTGCTTGGACTAGGTGGTCTGCAGAGGTGTCTTCCAACTTCAGCCATTCAGTGATTCTCTGACATATAGTGAAATTGCATCATATTACTAAATTGTAGGATGTTTTATGATGTACTTCATTATGGGAAAAGTGGAAATAAGTAGTCTACAGCAAATAGTTGTATCAATAAAACACTAAAATAAAATAAAACATGAATGGCTACAAAAAAATAAGAAACTGTTCTAGGGACCTAGTTGGTATTTCAAGTTAAATAAGTAACAAACAAAACCATACTTCTGATTAAGCATTTCTTCTTATCAGGCAACAATTTACCACTTTAATAGTAACTTGAAGTACAGTAGCAAAGTGTGGCACGATGTAATATAATAACACACTGTGATGGTTTACATTATATTCTCTTTCCAGCTTTTCCCTGATGATAGGCTAAGCCAAAAATTTGCATTTCATGAGATAACATCTGTACAGCACCTGCTAAATGCTGGTATGGATACATAACGGAATTTCCCAAATACAGAGGCCTTTTCTGTAATAAATAAATTATCAAGTCATTTACACCTTGGAAAATAACATTATTGTAAATAGGATTATCAGGTATTTGAAAGAAATACACTTTGCACTTTTTTATTTCCTACCAGATTTGAATTTTACACATAAATTTTAAACAATTGGGATTGTAGATTAGAAAGGTACCACCTTCTAATACCTTTTGACAAATCCTGTCAAAAGGAAACAATTACCTTCTTTTTCTAACGCAAACATTTATGAACAAAGAAATATGAAATTATTCATTTCTTAAAAATTGGGGTCTGTTAAGACACTGCACAAATAAATGTCTGGTTAGTTATGCAATATACACAAGCTTGTTCAGGATATGTTTTAGTACTACATTAGTGCTCCTATTACACTTCCTACTCTCTTTGGCAGCAGTCTTTCTTGTTTATTTTTTGTACTGCAGTAGCTTCTACCTCTCTCATACACCCCTCTTTAAACTGTCAGCTATAGCTATGATGGACAGTTTAGTCTAGTGGATAAGACATGAGAATGTGCCTTAAGCTTCTGGACTAGATTTTTGGCAGCTAAATATGGGTTTATGTGTCTATGTGGAGGGATACTTTCCCAAGGAATTTTCCAGAAGTTCCTCAAGCTGAGGTCATGGTGATTGCTAAACTTTTGTGGCTACATAGCTGTCGGGTACCAGGTGGGTACCCCATGTGGTAACTTAACTTATAACAAAAGTAGTTTAACAGGCCTTGCATAATCAGTTATAAGGTATCCCAAAATGGATCTCAGATGATTAATTTTTGGACCATGATGTCCACCGCATTTGGTAGACTGTATATGTTCTTATAGAGAAAAACTTTGACAGACATAACCCCCACAAAAAGGATGTGGTTTATGTTTATTAAAAGTGGCAAGCATGGATAGGGGGAGGGGGAAGACTGAGTATTTTAAATTTTCCATTGATACTAGGGAGTGAATAGCCCCTTAGAAGATAAATTGGATCATAAAAATTATGTAAAGACTTGCAAATGTAATCCTTATTTCTTTCAGTTTCTGTGTAAGCCTTGAAAAATCCCTTCAGAAAATTAAAACTACTAATCAAGGAGAACTAGAAAGGGCCTTATATTGAGTGCAGTCAAGGGGACACCACCATATACTCCTATGACTACCCACCCCATTGGTCACAGAGAGAAAGCCTTGTCAAGATCTTGTAGTGTCAACTTAAGTTGCTATCAACATCCGCACATATTCTCCTGGCAAAATAGTGTGTGAGTGCTTTGTAATTTGCTTTAGGTAAAATCAGGCACACTGCACTAGATCACAAGTTAAACTTGTTGAGCTGCCTCAACAGATTGCGTATCATTCAAACAACTCCCAAAACAGTTTTCAGCACATCATCCATTCTTGTTGCAGGATCACCCTCAGCCATTTTACTAGTCTTATCAGAAAGTAAAGGGTCTTTGATCATTGGAGTTATAATTTTTGTTTCCTTTGCTTCTTTCCTTCAGGCTGAACTTGAGGAAATGCCTTATTTGGTACAGAAGCTTAATTCTCACATAATTTAAGGCCGACAACCAGTGAGCAGCTGACAACACCACTTAATACCAGCTAACAGCTTTACAAATTCTGGGCTGGGTAGAAATGGAATTAGTACAAGATAATAGTACTATTTGGAATATGCTAATAATGACATATTAGGTTGGAGTTACCCAGAACTACAAGTCAGATAGACAGCCTGTGAGATTTCTTTTCAAAACGCTAACACAAATTGACAGCAGTGCTCCTGATTATATACTGCTTTCACAGGGCTACCTGACCCAGGCATTCTTCATCCGTGTCATGTACAAAATAGCAGTAGTCAGACTGACTGGGTAATACAGTAAAAGGAAAAGGTTAGAGACATATTTCAGGGAGTACTAAAGAACTCCTAAGTTATTTGTCTCCAAAGCAATTGTATTATCCTTAATAGTGATCCTCCTTTCCCTATGGGGAACCATAATTTCTTTCCCTGACCATTTTCTTTTCCATCGTAAAGTTAATGTCCTTTGTTTGGGAGAGCCAACTTGACAAGGCAATTGAATACAGAATATAGATACTAAGCATTATTATTATTACTATAGATCGTATTATAGTGTACGCATATGTCTCCTTTATAAAACATTTGTCTGCATGGAATAGCTGTAACCTGAATTAATAGATGACTGTTGATATGGAGAGACTGAACAAGAAAGTAGTATTTAAACCAGGTATAGACATAAGGAGATATCAATGAATTGCACAGTGCATTTGAGTTTTTGGTCCTTTGCCATGAATAATTTTGGCAAAATAAATTGCATTAATTTACTTAACTTTTTACTGAATAAAACTTTTGGAGTGATACAGAGTTGATTTCAAAGCCAGCTCATATATTAAGAGAAGCACAATGTAGCTTTTCTGTAAGGAGGAAAACTGAAGTTTGAAGTGTAGTCTTTTTCTAACTGTTCTTTAGCTTTGGCTTATACCTCTGTGATCTCAACTTCATGAATACAAATTTACTCAAACAATCAAATTCTAATGTAACAGGAAAGTTACAAATCTCACAAATGCACAATCCCTGCCTCTCTTTCCCTATGTAAGGGGGTTTGTTTTGTTTTATTTCACCTAGGATTTACTTTTGGCAGTTGACGTTTTAAATAGTACATAAATATTGACTACTGCTTAGGAATTATTAGAAAGGATGAGACTGGCTTGTCTTTATACACTATCTTTGTGATCAGAAAATGGAAGACCCACAGTTTAGGCTCTCTTTGTCAAAAGAAAGTAAAAATCCAACTCTTCGTCCTCCTAGGTAGATGATGTATTGAACAGCTATGTTGCCTCATAGCAATGGCATTCTCCGGAACTTGTTCACAGTCATGGGTTTTGTGACTTTGAACCTCTGTAGACAGGGAAGGAATCTCCCTCATTTTTCCCACTCACTTATCTAACCACTTTCTTTGACACTGAACATGTACCTTCATATCTGATGGTATTTGAACACTTTCAGTCAACATCAGAATTAAAGTTTTGGCTTTGTAATTTTATTAAAATGAGGACTTTTACATCAAATATATCCTGCCATATATATTCCCTCCACCTCCCTTCTCTCCCTTCTCCTCCCCTCCAAAAAAGCAAACAAAATATACCTGAAACCTCTTTAGATTACCTTCTACAACTTGCTTAAATACACATTTAGTTGTTGACACAACCCAATGGTTGACGATTGACACTTTAAGTCTACCCTGTTAACAGTTTGTTATCGTAGGCATTGTAACCAATTAGTGTCAGGCCTTGTTTGCCCAAGATTAATTTTCCAATATCTGGAGTTCAGAATCAGTTTTTCCTGAAAAAAAAAAAAANACAACTATATAGCTTTGAAGCTAAAAGCTGTGCCAAGTAAATTATGTTTATTTTTTTCTTTTTTTTTTCCTGATTTAAATATGCATTAAGCAACAGCTAACTTATGAGCTAAAAATTTGAAAAACTAGTTCAATAGTCGAGATGAAGCTGAGAAATCTTAAACATAATTGAACTTAAAGTGAGTAATTAAATAAAATCTTATTCAAATGTCACTATTTTAAATTTCAAATTAAAAGATACAAGAAATAAAGCTGGTTTAAAGTATAACATTTTTCTAGAAATATCAATTTATTTTCTAGAGAAGTTTTTCAAACAATTTTATTAATTTAGAACTTTGAAGATAAAACTATTGTCAATAGCTCACAAATGGAAAGAATCTGATGAAAGTCAATAATGGTTATGTCCACCCTCATTATTCTAACCACATTGAAACGGTTGATTTTATAATTAGTTTCAGATGAGCAGTTTGACTCATTATTAGACACCATTAATGCATGTTCAGTTCTTAAAGGTACAAAAATCTCTATATTGCAACAACTACGGATTTTTAAGAGCACAGTATTTTTTGTTTGTTTGGTTGAGTTTTAATTGAAAAGCTGATTCATTGAAACCAACAAATTCAGTTTCACAGGAAAAAAAAAAAGTGTGTTTCATTCCTAACTGCCTTTAGGAATGTTTTTTTGTCTGTTTCACCCCTTTGAAGAGGGTTTAGAAGAGCCTAGGTGGAACAGCCTAAATTCCACCATGTGCAAAACAAGCATTTGAATCTTGTTTTCTATTGTAACAGATAAGAACAGAAAAACGATGATTATTACAGGATAAAAATGTCTTTGACCGTTTGTGACTACTGGGCTATTTAGTAACTGGAGTAGAGGTTCTTATTTAATAGTTAGATAGGAAAGTGGAATGTGTTTGTGTGTGTGTGCATATATATTATATACATTTATACATGTAGATATCTTTATAATTTGTGTGCATAACAACGTAGATATCTTTATAATTCGTGTGCATAGCAAATAAAATTAAAGACTTGGTTCCAGCACAAAGAAAAGAAAATGCTAGGTTTTGTTGTTGGTTTTTTTTTTTTTTNTTTTTTTTTTCTCCCCTCTTTCCTCCCCTCCACAATGCAATTGTTTCTTCTGGCCAGCTGTATATTGCGTTTGTTGTCTAAAGATAGAATGGTCATCGTAGTGTCATGCCTAAGGCTGTTACTGATTGTAATGCCCATGGCTATTATTTTAACATTATTATTATTGTTATAAGATTAGCATAACATATTATTATATAGCACATTATGTAGTTATAGCAATGGAACATCTTTTCAGTTTGGACAATGGTTGGTAATTTTATATGCATGGTTCAGGTCTGGCTTCAGCCAATTTTAGTCAACAGGGAGTGTGAAGAATTTGAATAGGTAACAGGAGAGACAACTTTTTTTCTTGCTTGATGGGAAAGAAAAGATGGGGAAAAAAGAATTGCTGAGGGTCCACTGGATGCCTATATGTGACTGCAGATGTGTCACACTGAGTACTACTCCAAGCCTTTCTCACTGGTGCACCAGAACTACATTGAAAAAAAGACCTGGTGTGTATTTGAACTCTTGAATATATTTCATATTGCCATACCTCAGGCATTTGTCCCTTCCGTACAGAAAAAAAAAAAAAAAAAAAAAAAAAAAAAAGCATAGGAGTCAAGTAAGCAGTGCATAAACAGGAGTTTGATGAGTTTTAGCTATTATGAGGTTCCAATATGTCTTCAGATATCATTTTTATGCTTACAGTCCTGTGATCAAATCATTTTAAAAATTCAGTGAAGTATATTTCAAACGTAGCATGTTTGAGAGTAACTAGCAGAATCTACTGTATCACTGAGTATATAGGTAAACCTCTGAAATATTATATTCACAATATATTTACTATCTATACACAGACATTATCAAATACCCCAATAAAATTGTTAAAATAATTATAAAAATTTCTGCATACAGTTTAGGCATCACGTCAGCACAGATTGTCCATATGAAGTACCTACTCTAAGTCAAGCACCTTTACTACATTCCAGAGATATTTAAAAAATATTTTCACATTTTGCATGCTAAACTCAGTTTAATTTCCTCTACTTAATATGTCTTAAATTGATACTTAATTATCCAATTCTGTGTTAAAAACCTGAACTGAAATTAAATGAAAATACTGTAGTCTTCTAGAGCAGACAAGCAAGAAATTATTTCCACAACTTTTAAGAATGGTTAATTCCCACATCCCTCTCAGCTTTGCGTGGCATCAACATTTCATGGGTTTAACATTCTAACATAAACATCTTGAATCAGACAATTTGTATCAATAACAACACTTCTAAGCAGCAGTGTAACTAACTGACAAAAGTGAAAAAAAATCAAAAATGTATCTCTTAAAATGTTGAATAATCTTGGGTTTTTTTTTGGGGGGTGTGGGTTTTAAGACTTTACTCAGTGCTGACATTGATCCAGTTCTCATTTGGAAATGTCATTGTTATGATTAATTGATACTCATAACCTACAGCAGGGAAGCATATAATTTTAAATGGAAAAGTCTTAGGTAGAGACCAATTAGTACCATGGCAAATGATGAGCAATTTCAATATCAAATGTCATTCAGGGTCTTGTTATGTCATGGCCCTTTTTTCTTTTTCTTTGTCTTCCGTCCCTCTCCTCCCACACACACACCCCCACACCCCCTCCCCGGTTCACATCTTTTAGTGGTACAAAATAGCATTATTTTAAAGCTTTTTCTATCATTAGAAACACACTAAAAACTTAATTCCTCTAAGTAAATTAAATAAGGGCAAAGATGAACATGAAGCAGCCCTCTGAGGAGTCAGCAAAGGACTGCAGGGCTGGTTGTGAACGTACCCACTAAAATGTGGGTGTAAAGACACACAGTACTCAGAAAGTGACACACAAAGATGTCAGCGGGCAAAGAGCTTTTGCTCTGTATGGATCCAACCTGCAGTTTTTCAGCTTTCATTTCCAGGATTTTGGATGCAGCATGCCACACAATGATGTGTATGGTAGGTCTCAAGGAAAAACAAACAAAAACCCTGCAACAAAAACTGTATCAGAGCATTTTTTTCTTTCCTTTGGACTTCTGTGAGCTCTCCTGTGTTTTCCACAGTGTCCTACTGGGGACAGTGTGGCACCAGAATCCATCAATGTGGTTCCACTTGCAGGATCAGGGCCATACTTTATACGTGTAAATTGGTAATGGTTATTTACTTACAAATAGGCATTTAACTGGTATTACAGCAAGCACTATGCAAGTGTTTATGAAAAATCAATTAATTAAAAGAGTTAGATTGTATGATGTATAAAATAAATACATTTTAGATGCTATTTAATGGTTGATTTAATAAACTGCATATGTCTGCTTACTCTATTCTACATATATTACCTTTCTAAACACAGGATTTACTAAGCTGGTAGAGGATAGACAAAGAATTATCAAGGTATTACTTTTTTATGTATTGTCCGATTCTGGATCCTATCCTTGTGAAATACACAATTAATGAGGGATTTTAGGACATATACAGAATGTAACATATATTTTAAACCTGTCTTAATTATATAATAACAGACTGATATATATGAAGTATGCACATAAGAAAGGAGGAAATAGTTTATTATAAATATTTTTTTGTGTGCTCTGCTATTACTCTCTTTTTCTAATTGCTTAAGCCCAAAATTTGTGTCAGAAGCATAAGAAAACATGCAGCAGGCCAAAGCAGCACACTTAAAAGTGGAGGACAGGCAGACAGTAGAAATAAATTAACACACCAGTAAGTATACTTTGCTTGTACTAAAATCATATGTATATTGAGGCTTAAATTCTAGCTTTGTTTGCATTTTTTTAACATTCATGTTCCTTTTAATCTGTTACAAACTGTCTTGTGTTTGCATGTGTTAGAATTTCAAGATATACCTTTGATCATGTCCCACCTGACAGACTAACTGTAGAATTTAATCCCCAGATTTTCCTTTGGATCATTTCTCTTTAGCCTCTGTGCATTAGATGGGGAGGCATTTGAGGGAGGAGGGACAGCTGCATGAGATTACACAAACCATAGTATCAATTTTATTTTTTTTTTAATTTCAACTAAATGCAGTTCATAAGATGAATACTGTCTGTATGGGACTCTGACTTGGTACTGTTTATAAATCAACCAGGTGTTTGCTACTTTAAATTGGAAATCTGACATCACTGGGAAACTGTCACTATTAATGCTCTCTGAGCATTCTTAGGTTAGTTTCATTACTCTCCTCCACTGTCAATGGGACGTCTTCCAGTGTGTGACCTGACTGGTTGTCAGGTCATATGATCAGGAAAATGCTGAGTCTTCATTAATATTTTCTTCAAGGATTGTTTCAGGAAGAGTGCCCTCTGATGCCAGTGTCAGTATTTTAAAATTCTTTTATTTTTATCTCTCAAAAGCATTTATGAGTGCCACTTGCGCCTGAAAACTTCCCTCTTCATTTGTCCAAACCCAGCATGTCTCAGGTCATTTGATCTTATAGACAGTCCTAATCAGTAAGCTCGTTAACTGTCATGGCATGTGGTGTTAGTTTGATTATAGAAGATAGGTTGTTCTCTGTATAGCATTCGGTTGCCATGCTAAGTGCTTATAGAGGTAGCATGGATTTGCCAAAGTTTCCCAGAAACAAGACGCAAGAGTGCAAACCTTTAAGCCTTCTCTCCCACAAAATTCTTTGAATATTCAAAGAACACATTGATAAGCGAGTGTACATAAGCTACTGTTACAGTGTTTGTTATTTAAGGAGTCAGTTACTTTTCTCATCCTGCCTGTTTGTTCCCCCAAAACATTCCTGTATACCTACAGATACCGTCTTCCACCTTCATTATGCTCGTTCTCTTCAAGTTCAGTTGGTTTTGTGTGAATTGAGGTGTTTCTTGTTTTGTTTTGCTTTCCCCAAACTATAGTGGTGAAGTTTTTTTTCTTTCAGTAAGGAAATTACAGTACATCAGAAAGTAAACCCAAGATACTCATTTAAAGTTGAAAACAATTTTTTTTTTCATAGGTCTCACCCTCATCAGGAAGTGAGAAATGATTCAGTATAATGATCTGGACTAGGCAAAAAGAGCTGACATTTCAATGCCCTTCATTTGCTAATACAAAATAACTTCTAAAAACAGTTACTGATATATAAATAAAATATACCGTTGTTTTAATTAGGATTAATTAAATGTTTTTTTGGAAGCACTTAACTCATAATTTCAATATCTGGGTATTCGATAACAAACACTTTGCCATATCCTACCATGGTATTCTAATTACATTTACTTTCCATCAGTAAATGATGAAACATCTCAGAAGTGGAAGTTACACCATGTAACTTGGCTGCAAGAAAGTGTTGCATTTTCATATATGGTTTTGTGTTTCCTGTGATGTAGCAATACTTTTAAATTTATAGCCTCCATTTCAAATGAACAGCACCCACTAACAAGCCATTTGTTACTTTTACCTACATATGGAACCTTTTCACTGGCATTGGTTCAAATGCCCTGTATCCATCGGACTTTCATAAAATCACAAGGTGTCAAAAAGGAATGTTTATAAACTAATTTGCATTACTCATGATTTGTGACTGTGCAAGAGAGAAGTCATAGCCATATTTAGTGGGGGGGAGCAGAATGGGGAAAATGGGGAGTAGGCGTTATTATTGGCTCAATTCCACACATACCAAATGTGAATACTTATGTTCTTCCCACAAAACATTAATTTCTTCACATACTGTAGACTTTATTCTTTTACCGTGTTCCAGATAGCAGACAGCTCTTGTTTTTCACTTATGTTTTCCTCTTAACAACAGTCATTAATTTACTGATACGCTGTCTATCAGAACCACATCATCTTGATTAGAGCTGTTATCCTAATCAAAAGGCTGATAATTAAGACTATCCATCTGTAGAGTTCCAAGTGCTAAGATGAGCTGAAGATCCTAATTAAGATTATTTAGGTGTTACTTAAATGCCATCATTTGATTCAGCTAATCATACCAGCAGGTACATTAGATTTGCATTAATGTTCTGCTGAAGCCAGCAGCTCTTTAAACAGATCAAAAATGTAGATTACAGGCACCATTTTCAAACATCTTTATATCAATATAACACTGAGACAATGCATTAAAGGAAATGGAATATTGGAAGAAAGAGGCAATTTTGGTGTTTCTCAGTATGCTTTATGATAATCAGTAGAGTATTTAAAATAAGTAGTTTATTGAGTTTGTGTGTTATAGCAGCTCTGTATTTAGGTTTTAATTTGTGCTTTGAATATAGACTGTATGGATGACTTTCAATTTAATGTGTATTTTTCTAGCCTAAATGAAATGGTGCACTGTGTGGGAGTTCATTAGTTCCTGCTGATAAATTATTAGATAGGTAGTTTGTGAATAAGTTATTGGAGAAGTCATAATTCTTGTCTGACAAGGAATCTATTTGAGGCTGAAATTCTCAAAGATTCATGATTTTCTGTTTAAAAGGGAGCTGTGTTAAGCTGTTTTCCTTTTTTTTTCTTTTTTTTTTTTTTTTTAATCCAAAAGATGAATCTGTTTTCATCAGAATTTTAGTACGTTATGATTTTATAATTGAAACAATGAAGTTTCTGTTTCAACTTTAACCTGGAGAGCATTCAGTTTGTAAGAAAGAGATCACTTGGTACTATTGTTAGCAATGATAAGTCAGTACAATCCACAGTCTTCATGCAGACATGTTCTTTTTGCCTGAAGATATGAGAGACAATTAATACATCATTAAGCTAAAGCTTGTACATATGTTTTATGAGATATTCATCAAAAAGCAAGGTCCTGGTTCACACAGGTAACAGGCTGGACATCAAAAGATACGAAAAGTGTTCTTCAGAGATCCAGCTCCAGAATGCGCTCCTAGCATCAGCCCTCTAGGAGAAGGTTATGATTACTGCTTTTAAAAAAAAAAAAAAAATAAAGAAAAAAATCTATTCAAAGACACGCTTAATCTAAGGTTCTGTTGTGTATCAGCAATATATGTGTGCATAAAGCAATTTTGAAAGAAGTGAGAGACCTAAGTTCGAAGCACACTTCAGTGGTGAGAAATGAACTGCATAAATGGACTGCAAAGCTATCTTGAGTGAGAGGCTTAGTCTTGCGGTCATTTGTAAAAGGTCCAATTGTCCAGTGGATATTAGGAGTATCCTTCAGAGGTTCATACCAAGGCCAATTATATTTAAGTTCCTAATTAAAGACATAGATGATGGTCTGGGAAAGAGTAGAACTGCTATTCTGAGGGCAGGAGGCTGGAGAAATGGGCTGATGGGTGCCTCATTAAGTTCAGCCAAAGAAAGTGCAAAGTTCTGTACCTGGATGGAAAACCTCAAGCTGACTGACTAGAAAACAATTCTGCTGAGAAGAACTTGTGGTCATGATGAACAAGGTGCCCTTGCGGCGAAGAAGATCAGTCATATGGCTGTTTCAGCATGTGTTGCCCACAGGTTGAGGGAGACGATTCATTCCCTCTGTTCAGCACTTATGAGACCACATCTGGAGTGCTGTGCCTGATTTGGTGCTCTCCAGTACAACAAAGACATGGGCACACTGGAGTGGAAGGCCAGCAAAGTGGCTGCTGGAAGTCTGGAGTACATGATATATGAGTAGAGACTAAGGAAGATGACTTTTTTCACCCATAATAGTGTAGGGGAAGTGAACACCTTTCTGCTGTCCTCCACTACATAATGGAAGGGTGTAAACAGAGCCAAGCTCTCTTGGAGGTGCATTCCACTTGGAGGAAAGGCAATGGACACAATGAAACTCCAGTCAGACACTACAAAAACACTTTCCACTGTGAATGTTACCAAACACTCCATCCTTGGCTATATTCAGAATTTGACTGAACAAGGAACCTCAGAGCAGAATTCATTGATTCAGCGCATCAGCTACAGCTCTTTTAACAGTTATGGTACGATTTAATCTTTGGAGGTGATTCATTTGGTATAGAAGGTGTCTAGAGGGCTTTCTTTTAGATTCCTGAAGTGAAAAGAATCCCATCCTTTTGGTCCCATTCTGTTTTTCAGAGTCATCCTGTTCTGTCCAGATTTGTTTTGGAGGATAAAAAAGTTCTTCTACATAGGAACTGCTCTCCAGTTCAACTAAGTACTTAAGCATGGTGTTAATACAATCCCATTTCTGCATTTCCTTTAAAGGAACATTAGCCTGTAGATAAATTGGACTTCACTACTTAGTCCCGAAGAGCACCTGAGATTCCAGTGCGCTTTAGGAATAGTGTGTTATGGGTGATGTAAACTGTAGGTCCAATTCATTCACAGAATACAGACCCAGTTTTTAGGCATGAAAACCATTCCATTACTATAGTTTGTGGGGGACATCCTTAGCATTAATCCATAAAACTGAAGACTCAATGCACAAGTTTTAGAATTTTTAAGGTTCTTTCAGGAAAACTAGACTCAAGAATAATGTCTTGAAAACAGGAAGAAAGAGGAATATCAGTGGGATTTCTAAGGAGAGAGGGTTAAGGTAACTTGGGAATCTTAACTATACATTTTCTTGCTTTGAAATGTTAATTTTGCCTTTAACTCTGAAGTTTCTATCCCTATATTTTCCACAACTTTTACAAAGAATATTTCTTGCAAGCTTCTGATGCTATCCTTAATTTTATGTTAACAGATTTTATTATCTAAGATATACCCAGCACCTGATAGAAGATAGATGGAAATTTTCAAAGAAATTATGGCAATTACATCAAAAGAACAAAGATATTACAGCGTATTTTAGTGGATACATTTAAAAAGTGAATAATCTTTTAAAAAATTCCATTTTCATATTCTGTTTTATTTGCATATAAACAGACATATTCACACTGAATTTGCATAGAAATAGATGCATTCAAAACATCTTTACAGCAATCATGGAATCACAGAAGTTACAGATGTAACAGAGTTATTAGTTCTGATTATTTAAACTGGGCATCTATTTTTCTGAGAGTGATTTTTGTTACAGATACTGATTTTACACACCATTTTTGCACCTGCAGACCCAGACAATAGACAAAATTTTTAATTTAGATTCTGCCCACACAACAGGCAGTTGATGTCCAAGATTTCCAGACTCCTCTCAAGTTAGGGTAGAATTTCTAGAGTATTCAACTTAAATGAGCTGTGTGCTTAATTTTAGTCTCTGAATATTGAGAATAATTGGTAGTAATCACTGATTAAAAGTATCCTTTACAGTTTCAAATCTCGCCTTATGCCCAAGACGAGGCATTCCATATGAGGATAGACTTCCAAAGATTTGGCTTTAAATATTCCAGCAGCAGTATCAGAAACACTATACTGCAGCTTCTTAAAGGGTTGCTTATGCTGAAAGCTAAGACAATTATGCCTTGCATACCAATGCCTCACAGCATACAACTGTTTTCTAAATTTGTAATGTTTAGAGATGTTAATCATGTATTTATTTTTAAATTACCTCAATGGTTGTTATTTGCTTTAAATGAGAGCTCTGTAGAGAAATGGGTAGCGTGAGGGTGATATTCAGGAAAAAAAAAAAAAANGGCACTGAATCATCAGGTATATATCACAACTTGTCTTTCTAGTGTTATTTTTATGGGTGGATATTTTTCTTCATACCTGGACTGAAAACAGCTTACTTATTACTAGCTAGCTGAACATTTTACTCAATCCTCTTTTCAACTAAAACGGCAATAAATTGTGGGATGAGCAAAGCCAAACTGTGAAGGAAAAGATTTTTCTTCCCCATAAGTTCTTAATACCGTCTCCAACGATTAGTAAGTTTTATAAATTAATAGAGGTCTTTCTTTCTAATCAAAGTCACGATTTTGTCCAACATGAAGGGAAAGCAATCTTTGTAATTTATCCATTATCCATATTATGTTTACTATAAATTCTTACTTTTCTGAAGGGGACATGCTCTGCAATAGAAATGGTGAACTGTAAAGTGCTTTATTGCGTACTCCGAGAAGAACATTCTCTCAAACCATTTGATCTAACAGCAGAGCTTTCTTTAAATTGTGAGACTGAATCAGAAGATTCTACTGACTGGCTTTAAAGAATCTTCTAAAAATACAAGGTCTATTGACTTTACCTGGCTACTTCCTAGCAAATGCTTAAAATGCTTTTAATGTTATATTTTAAGACTCTGGTTCTAAGCAGTATTTCCTGTTATGATATTTTATTCATGCTGCTAATGCTAAGTTGATTAACTGTCACTGTAATTCCTTTTTGGAACTTATTTCTTTAATTATCATTTTATCTTTCTGAAACTTTTAAAAGTCTCAGGCTATAAACCTGTTACTGTTTTTATTGTGCTGGTGTGACAGTGGAAATTAGATAAACACCAGTAGCAAGAGTGCATCTTCATGTGGAAAACTGCAGAATGAGGACCTTCAATCATAAATTTATGGAATACATCTGTGTAACACTTCAGAAAATGGACTCTTGAACCTGATGGAAGTACATAAAAATAAGAATGTTCTTGGAGTCAAAGTAACCATTCACTTAGTCCTGCTTCCAGTAATGTCAGTGGGATATGCCATTTCAAAACAGCACACAATCCTGGCTAGTGCAGTCCATTTCCCTTGTGAATTCTATTATCCCTGGTCATTAAATTAGGGTTATTATAAGGTACATTCCTATGCATCCACTTTAATATCTGTCTATGGGCCTGCTATCTATGAATTCTTCTAATCCACTTTAGAACCTGCTGATGTAGTCTTCACCCCCAAACTACTATAGCAATAAATTCCAGAATTGTGTTGCCTGATGTTTTAAGTACATTTTTTTTTTCTCTTTTCTGTTTCTGTTGTACTAGCTTCAGTAAGAGCCCCCTATGTCCAGTACTGTGGGATTTGGCAAATAACAGTTCTGTATTCTTCTTATCCATTCATCTTATTTTTTCTAAATCTTAACAATATACCTTTTTAGCCTTCTCCTTTTTGAAGTAGAGTCTTAGCCTTTTCAAAGTAGAGTCCTAGCCTTTTCAAATTCACCTTTAAAAATATCTGTTCTGTTCCCTAATTTGTTTAAGTTGCCCTTCTCTGTACCTTGTCTAACACCCCTGAGTCTTTCTTGATGTACGAAAACAGCTCTCAGTAAATGCTGATATAAACATTTACATATTTTGTAAAACAATTAACTTGAAATTTCCAAATAATATAAAATATATTCATCAGAATTCATAGTTTGTTCAATCAAATAATTTAACAGCAGTTTGTTGAGATGAGGAGTTGATGACCATTTTTGCAAGTTGAATGGAACAAACCATTCCTATAAATTTCATTTTCTTCTAAGAAAACTAAACTCAAATCTGAAAAAGTTTGAGGGCTCAGCTCTATTAGGGTGTTTCTGAATCCAACAACCTGAGAGGCAAGGTTGCAGCAGCTCCATGTCCCCAGGTCCAACCAGTAGTGGGGCTGAGAAGGTACTCCTGATAGGCCCACCACAAACACACTTATATGTGCACATATACTATATATACAGCCAGACACACAGATCAACATATGCAGAAATATACAGCACAAATGGCCTTATCCTGTTACTCTCTCTGGCTGATCAGTATGAAGGTCTGTTAATAGAAATATAAATGTATATACAGTGCAGATTCCTCCAGTAGCTGGCCTTAGACACTCTGTCTTCCCAGTTGCTGTCATAGGAGCTGCCGAGGATACAATCCATTCTGGTTGCTGGTACAGACCACTACATACACACACACACACACATAAATAGAATAAAGTCCCCTCACCCAGGAAACCAGTTATGAGTGGTGTTTAATAAGAAATCAGGACAAATTGCTCTCATCAGGTACAGGACATGGCCAGACAAGTGTACTTACCAGGTGCCTGTCTTCATTCACCTTTTATCCCCTTGTCTCTCTATTTTACACCCGTTCCTTCTAAACCACCTTGGTACTTCCCTTTCCCCACGTTTGGTTCATCTGCTAAATATCCACAAATAAGTATTGCACAATCCGAACATATTGTTCCTATGCATCCCATAATGTGTCTCATACCTAAACAGGCAGTAACACCCCTCCATCGGAAAGATGCTCCAGACAGCTGCTGCAAACAACTCACGGTGCTCCAGCCCAAGAGAATGGAGGCTCCCCTGAGACAGCTGCAGGAGGAAACAGGTTGGGGGCTTGTGTCTCTGGCTGGATTATTTGGTTCCCCTATGTGCTGTCATGCCTCTCTATGCCTTTGTGTGTGTGCAGGAGCCTTTAATGGGCTGATGGCTCTCCTGTGCTGGGAATGGGATTTGCCAGGGCAGGGTACTATTTTGGCTCCCCACCTGCCCTTGTTCCTCTGCCCTTCTTTGTGGGTGTGGCAGACAGCTTTTTATTAATATAGCCAAGCAAGAACCTTAGAGATTTTCTTGCACCACAGAAATGTAAGATATTAGATGACAAAATATCATTTGGAATCTCAGTCACAATGATTCCTTATCACCTGTAAAGAGTCAGAAATTCTGGAGTCAGCACTTCTCAAATTTCATAGACCTAGCTCTATGACGGTGATATTTCTGAATGTCATAAGTGTCCATATTTAAAACCTCTATAACTGAAAAAAAGAACACCCTCGTAACCCCTTTTTAAAATAAATATTCTTCAGTTAGGTTACAACCAGAGCAAAGCTTCATTATGCACCTAAACATCACAACTTGTTACTACCAGTTATAGTCCAGGTAAATTTTCTAAATCAGTTCTAAAGCACGTCAAATATTTGCTGACAGCTCATCATGTTCTATGAAAGTTCATTCAAGTACAGAGGAAAAAAGCCCCATAAATAAAGGCCTATAGTTGGGTTTAGTTTTGGTTTTGGTTGGGTTTTCTTTTTTCCTGTTGTTTTTTTTGTTTGTTTGTTTTGTTTTGATTTGTTTTGTTGTTAGGTTTTTTTTAGTTAGTAACATAGTATTGCCCTTATTATTACAGACTCACCAGCATAAACCAAATAGATTAAAGGTACTTGAAATATTAATTTTCCTGTTATTCAAATGTTTTTGGTAAATATTCATGGTGTAGTTTATTTGCAGAAAGTGGAAAATCTGTTAAATCTGTTGAGATCTCCACCAAGAATATTCTAATTATCTACCTTCATTATCTAAATCTTAAAAGGATCATTTGCACTGGGAAAAAACAAAAACAAAAACAAAAACAAACACAAAAACAAAAAACAACAAAACTTTAGCAAGTTTGAAGTAGGCTAAGTTTAGAGCAGTAAGGACATGTGAACTAAACAATGACATTATAGTGCCCTGATATTTTGCAGTGTTTGTGATATGCTTTTTTCCCTCATCTCTTTGTTCTTCATCAGATTGAAATAAGGACGAATTCAGTTCCCTACATAGTTTATCCTGTTGTGTTCCAAACTAATACCTTTCTCCATGTGTTTATTACTGAGCTATCATGTAGCAGAATCTGTTTTACTGATATTTTTAGAATTTCAGACTTCACAGGCTTCTCCAACATAGTACTACAATTACAAAACCCATTAGAGAGAATATAATTGCTGCTAGTGCACAATGTTTGTAATATATATTAGGCATCAGATTACCAAAAGACATACATATTTAATGAACTAACTCTGAATACAAGGTTACTAATGATTAATAGCCTGAAAGGACACAAAAAGCAACATGCATTTTCCCCAAGCCATTATATACTGCCAAACAGATTTCAGAAACTATGGGTGAGGAGGTAATCTGATGGTGCAGTGAAAGTCAAAGGAGTGAAACACAGAGCTCCATGAAATTATATATCGAAAAAGATATTCTGTGCAGTACAATTTCAACACTAGATTACCCAGAACTTTTTACGAACAGCAATGTAATGCTTTTAGTTATACTTGCAATAATCATCTGCATGTTCTTAAGGACGTTTCTTTACAGGTTTAGTGCAGAGCTTTATTAAGCGCAGAGGAGCAAAACCACTGTTAGGGTACTCAGTGTGGGGTACCCAAATGTCATGGGGTCTGACTTTAATCTGCTTATATTCTGAATGGGGAGAGTAAAAATCTGTTTTTACAACCCTTTGAAAGGCTACACATTAGAAAAGGATTAGGCTTGATGACTGCTGAGGTGGACGGTTAAATCACGCATGGTCTGTTCCCCTCCTTACCAGAAACTGAACATACTTAAATAAGCTAAGATCCTGATAGCATGGGCAGTTAGTAACCAGTACTGGTCCCACATTTGAATACCTCAGCGGACAGTGGCTTTTGATCCTCTCTGTTCTTTACTGACATTATTTGAGGGGATGGAGTGGAAAATAAAACTGGAAAATTGCAAGGAGAATAAAATAATTTGTTAGGTTTTCAGGAAGCTCTTTTACTGAAAACAAGGACTACCTTGAACTAAACTAAATGGTGTGGTGGACAGAACATTCAGTGACATGTAACAGCTGGATACAAAGACAATTGGACTGCGGTTCCTTTAAGTCCCTGTGGCATTGGACTAGACTGAGTTTCTGATGGTGCCATTTTACTGTCACTTACCCATTTGTGATACTATTCAGCATTCAGAATGGAGTGGCTGGGAAAGTGTATTAAATCTGAGGTACTGGAATAATAGCTTAAATAAAGTGATATCACATGTTTTTTAAGTACATGTACAGTTCCTGACTAGCAGTTTCTCTGACAAATGAAATCTATCATTTGAATATACCAGGTTATTTCAGAAAATAAGAAGAACAACATAAAAAAAAAAAAAAAAAGATCTTGATAGTTCTGGAAAGTCCATTACCTAAAACTACTCATATAATACACTAATGAAACGGGTCATTACAGGAGAGGCATAAACAGTTGTAGAAAGCTAATCTCCCATCTAAGAAGAAACAGGTCTAGTATACTTGATACAGAACAAATATAAACAAAGAAGTCTGGCCTTCAGCCTTACGTGCTATAGGGTAACTAGAGTGAGGTGCAACAAAGATTACAAAGCAATTAATAATTGTGACTTGAGAAAACAGTAACTCTGCCTGGTTGCCAGAGTTATATATTTGTTCTCCATGCACAGGAAGGAGTTCTGTCAGGTGATCTCTTAATCAAAGTGGCAGGTTCTGCTTCCCTTCTCTTCACTGACATTAATGTTGATGCATTTCTATTTTGATATTTCATGTGTGTCTGCACGCCACAGATAAGAGTCTGCCCACAAATGTGGAGCTTTTTCTTGCATATCATCTAAGTGATAAGCACATTGGGTGTTTTTGCAGAGAGAAATCTGATTCTTTTTAGTAGAATGTAAGATAACTGAGGAAAAAAAGCAAGCACTACTGAAGGGTTCTTTGTTTTTAAGCAGATGTTCCATTGACCACGTAGCCAAAAATAAATAAATAAATAAATAATTCAATCAATCTTTCATTTACTACTATGTTAATTTTAATGACAGAGGGATATTTAACATTTGCCTTTACATGCTATGACCAGTGCTGGATGAATCATTGTTTTTTCAAGGCTGCTTTAACATTTCAAAATATAGCAATGATTATTTTCTGAGGCTTTTGTCTTTTATCTTTCCTCCCTTGTAGGTGCACATGTGTAACATACATAAGCAAGTATGATTCAGCGGTAAGATAAAAGAGAAGGAAATATCATAAACCGAAGTATTAAGATTATTATGATGTGGAATATTGAACACAATAATTTACGGGAGAACAGAATAGCAGAATATTAAGCATTATATAGTTTCATGTAAAACCATTGAAATAAGGGATGCTTTACTTTTATACAAAACAGCACATGCACACACATACATACAAACAGAGAGAGTGGGAAAGAGTAATTAATACCATGCTGAAATGGCTTGACTGCAGCATGTTTGAGTATCATAGATTCATAGAGATTAGAGTTGGAGATCTGTTAGGTCAAAGACTCAGTTTCTCTGTCAAACAAGATTGCTACTTCTTATACATTCTGCAGCATTCTGCCACAGTACCTCACATCTCATTGCCTCAAAGTTTCCAGGAAGTAGACTAAATTCCACAAAATAAATATTTTTCTAATGTATTTAAGAATCAGGATGCTGAGTTTCTGCACTGACTTCATGTGTAATAAAAGTTTAAAATTGCCCCTTTCCCAACAAATCGTGCAAAAGGACAGTGGTGTAAAACAGGTACGATTGGATTGCCAGGTGAATGAAGCACAAGATATTATGGCAAGATATGCACAAAAAGTTGCAAAAATCCTTTTGATTAGCAGAGTTCCATACCAGAAATATGAAAATGATGGGTCTGCAGAAAGAAAGAAATTACAAGTGGTGAAGATTTTTTTAACTGCTTGTGGAATATATTTTAGCACCAGATCAATGCCTCATGTCCTGCTCTTATCCAACAGTTTTCTATGGGACCAGTGAGATTTTATACAGATAAAGTACAACTAGGATATTATTTCGTGTGTAAGTATCTCTTCTTAATTAGGAACACCTTAGAGCAATGCGAAGTGGCAACTATAGCCAACCAGCTCTTCATAGATCATTGCTTAACATTTTGCTGATGAGCGTAATCCTGTGGATAACTGTTGCAGTAGAATTTATGTACTGTGACACACTGAAATAGTTAAAAATTTATTTTATTCATCCTATCCATCCATGTATCTACCTACACATTTATGTACTTATCTGTATTGGTATAGGTATCTGCTGGTACAGATGGGTGGATAGATAGAAAGAAAAGAAACATAGACTAGTTTGTTCTATGTGCAAATTATTTATGAATAACAAACCACACTAAAACATGGCTTATTCATCATGATAAAGGGATAAAGAAGTGTGACACTTCCCCCTTCACCTTTAACTTGACAAAATTAAAAAACTTAATTAATTAATTAATATTTTTATATTATCTTCTAAAAGAGCATATGCTGCTGGTGCATGTGATAGTAAAATATATTATTATGTATAAATACATATTATTAAAAGATCCTTCTGGGAACCTTGGATATCTCTCCTTTTATGCATCTAAAGTAAAGACCTGTTGTCATGGATGTAAATGAACGAAGGAACATAAACTATCCAAGTGTAAACTTGAACTGACCCAAAGCAATGAAAGAGGCAGATAGGGTGATTCCTGGAGTTTGTTCTCCTTCTGAAGGCAAAGAAAGAACATTTAGGCAAAGCATCGTATCAAGTTGGGCAAAATAATTGAAAACTTCCTCTATCAGGAATTAGAATTTTGATTAAGATAATCAAGATTCTTGAAATTGTGAAAATTTAAACAAACATTTGCTTTGAAGGGTTGCTATGAGAGGTTTAAAAGGTAGAATTTATCTTTGATATTTCCATTTGCTACAAATTCATTTGTATGCATTAATACAATCAAAAGGAGTAAAATATTTTTTGAAATGCCCTCGCTAGAGTGGATATTTTGGATTATTTTATTTTAAGAATAAATCAAATTGTTGGTCTTTTATCCTGAAAAAGATTGGAGAACAAAATCTTAAAAAATATCCCATTTTTCTGATTATTTGTAATAAAACTCTGTGATTGCCTCTGTTGTATATGATACATTTGCAAAGTGCTATAAAAAAGGAAATTCAGATTTACTATTTCCATGATGCATATTTTGGCAAGATATGGTCAGTGTTCCCTAGAGTAGCACTACATAGAAAACACGGAGTTCTTAAAGTGGAAAACCTGAGCTGAAAAGTAGGGTTAAAAGTCATTTTTATCTCCTTTCTCTTTCCTCTTCAGAAAATGGCTTGTTCTCTTATCTGACTGATAACATTTGCTGTTTTGACCCCAGTGGCAAATTATTCCATGTGGTTATTACCATTGCAGTGAATTTTTTCTGTTTCTATCCATTGTTTATTTTTCATTTCCTGGTTAAACTATGTTCCCTCTACTTTTAACCTGGAAAAGGTACACAAGTGTTTTATCCTGTTGTAGTGTGTCACACATACAGAATTAAATGCAAACCTCAGCCCAAAGTTTCCCTTTTTTCATTGTTGTTATTTTGCATCTTCTCTTTCATATGAAATCTCACATATTCAGATGTCTCTAAACCTGACCCAGTGACCATTTATTGTATGATTGGATCAGTGGAACTGGATTCAAATGAAAAGGTCAGCTGAAGGGGGTTTCTGAATAATAAAAGTATTTAATTAAGACTTTAAGGGCTAAAAAACTCCAAATTAGAATGTGATCACAGCATAGTAGTCGGCATAAACAGCCCAGAACTTAGAGAAACTAATTCAATTCTTTTTGACGCTTTATGCAAGAACTGCTGTATATTTAGGAGAAAATTAGCAATGAAATCCCATACTGTATCTCTGCATTGGATTGGTGCAGCCCAATTTCTTGCTGTACGTCAGCAGGGGTTTCTTTTAAAGAAATGTTTTTGTCTTTGAAAGATGCATTTAAGATTGGGAATGATTTATATCTTTATCTTAACAGCAAATATAAACAAAGTTCTTTAGCTTATACTTTTTCTTAAACCTGTAGCTTGCCAGTTAAAATATTTATACACTTAAAAAGGTAGTTAGAGCAAGACCTTTTTTCGATAGGTTTCAGTGCTTTCTGTTTTTAAGTTTCTATTAACTGTGTTTCTATTCATCTCATTTGACATACTGTCAGCATTAAGTAACTTCTAACCTACACAGGTTGTTTTATCTATCTCTGTTTCTGAAATCTGCTGCCGCATCTACAATATGCTTCTCCTTCTGCAGTGATATATGGGTCATTGAATTTAGTGCTTACCATTGAAGTACTACGCACTGGCTAGGGAGCTACCTATTGCCAGATAACATTCAGTATCAGGCAAGTGGTATGCATGAGTTGATACCTGTCTCAGAAGGCACCTACAGTCATTTGGGATTCAGAACATTTCTTTCTGGGATAGTCCCTGGGAGTGGAAATAAGCAGGAGGCTTCTTCCTTAGTCATAGCAGAATTTGTGGTTACAGCCCAGGAAGTGTGGCACGGAGAGTCTGGAGGGAGGAGGAGTAAAATCACTGCTTTGCTTTTCAGGGAGAACTCTTGCTTCTAGGCTTCAAAATAATCTGACAAAGCTGTGCAGACAGAATCATGAGATGAGTTGGCGAAAAAAAAGTAAGCAGTACTCAGACCAGTCATCTCAGGCATTAGGCTTTAGCCAAAAATGTTCTCAACATGTTCTCAATGTTTGAGACATCTTTAAGTTTCTAGCATCTCAGATTGCTATCCTTGATCAGTGTCTTCATAACTTGCAATAAATAAAAATGTTCATTACTATGTTATTATTAATAAATACCTGTAGTGTTTATATTTTCCAATAAATTTAAAATATATTTTATGCCTTTCACATTTGTACAGATTATATTTCATTGACACTTGAACTGTGTACATATATTGATGAAGTAACATGCCTTTTATGCCTTCATGATAAATTTCCCCAAGACACACACTCATCTCCAGATTTAGATAAGCTTTATATTCCAGAGTATTTTTGTTAAACTTGCAATATTCACTATGTCCTCTGTGAAATCTTTTTTTGAAATTATTCATATAGACTAAAAGAAATGAAGCACAGGCTTTTAACAGTGTCCTTTTTCTTTTTTCTTTTTTTTTTTCCTTCTTTTTTCTTTTTCTGTTTTCTTTTTCGTTCCTTTTTTTTGTTTTGTTTTGTTGTTTTTTGTTTTTTGTTTTTTGGGTTTTTTTTTTTTTAATTCCTCTTTTCATATGGTGCTTGAGTTAGATTTTTCACATATCTGTATAGATACAGCAAAGGCACTGTTGCTAGAATATCACTGCTTTGACTTCCCAGCATATTTCAGTCTTTACCTGAAAAGATCACGTGCACAGGTCAGGGGAGAGTGCAGCCTGCGCGTCCATGCGGCCTCTTCATCACTGTTAAGATTGCCAACAAGCAGCATCAATTGTGAGGGTGCCTTTTCGATGTGGGCTACTGTCCAATAAAAATACAAAGGAGACCTTCAGCTTATTTCACACAGGTCACTAAGTCATAAGATACTGACAACTTTTGGTTGCCATTGAACTTGGGTAAATTTGAAATAATGACCCAGAGGTAAGCGGGTCCATATCCCATTACCATCACTCAAAGTAACTCAGAACTTCATGACAATAACAGCTTTGAAGACCTTTTAATTTGCTTGAGAGTGAGTTTCCCCTCTTAAACTTGTGCTGAATGACTCTAATCAAATTATGCTTATTCATGCTATTGCTTCAATAATATCTCAAAATCCTCTGAAACTTTTCCTGATGTTTTTTATTGCTCTCTTCCTCACCAGCAGCCAATATGAAAGTGAGTTATACTTGATAGCTATTTTTTGTGACCCTTTCAGTATTTTGATTTTCAATTACTGGCTTTTGAGAATCAACCTTGCAATCAGAGAATATACTAAAATACCAATTAATTGTAATACGTCTACTGCCTAGAACTATGTTAAAGGACCCAAACTCAACATCCAAAGAAGGGGAATACAGCTGCAAAATGCTTTTTTCAGAGGCTGGATTGGATACGTACCAATTGATTTTAGCCCTTACTAATGTATATTTAATTAAGCATTTGTTACCTTAAGTCTCATTCCATTATATTGTTATTTCTTATCCATGGTAACATATGAAACCTGCCTTAATGGTAAATGGGAAAGGTTTTGATTCCTACCACTTCCAATTGCATCTATTCTGCCACATGGATGGTAAAATGTGAGTGAAATAATATTTTTAATAAAATATATACCCACTTTCAACAGAGTGACTCCTGGGATTTCAGAGAAACACTGAAACCGATTAGTATCCAAGAGACAGCAGAACCGGTAAAAGGAATCACTCACCATTAGAGAGTATACCACAGGGCATAGTTGAGTATAATATTTCCCAAACTCACTCATTGGACTGTTGAACATGTAATGACAAAGTCCCCATTAACATCTGATGTAGTTTCATGGATTACACAATGCTGATTTGAAGTTAGATATTTGGAACATTAAAGAGCTCTTCTATTACATGAAAGGTAGCAGACTTTCTTGGCGATACTGCAGCCTTCTGTGAGCATATTACTGGTATCTCCAGCTCAGTAGCTGATACTTGTTGATAGCTCTTTTTATAGGAAAGACTTTCTGTAGGTCCTGAAAAGCCGCCTCAAAAGACCCCATGGTTAAGATGTTGACACACAAAGCAGGACATTAAAGTTCTAGTACCAGACCAGAATCACAAGGTCCAGCACTTGTACATCGACTGACCTTCTGATTTACCAAAGGGTTATTTGCTATTTGTGTGCGTTTCAACTCTCCCCACCTATATACCTACACAGAAATTCTAGCTTGAACACTTTATTTCTGAAGTTTTCATGAATGCTAGATATGACCCCTGTCTCCAAAGCCTTGTAAGTTTCTGTGTTAAAACACTATGTTAAACACTCCTTTAAACAGTGAGGTCTTTTCTAGAAAACATCCTTTTGACCTTTAACAAAAAATGAAAACTCTTTCCAGATAAGTCTACGTATATAACATGGGTATTGATCTTCAAACAAAGCTGTCTTCAAGAAAAAAACAGACCCCACTGTTTGCCTGGGCCATTAATAAACTTGGTCTATTTGAGGGACTGGAAAAAGTTGAAAGATTGTTACATAAATTTCTCTGCCAGTTCTCTCAGCACTTTTATTAATACTTCAAATGAAGTGGTATCAGCTAAGGAGAATATGGCCTTTAAATTATGTGGGAAAAAAATTATCAATTCCAGTGTGTTTCAGTTGCTTTTTTACAGGTGTATGTAATATTTTCATTTGCTGTTATTGCTGAATGGAAAGATAGAAAAAACAAATTCTTTTGAGGATGACAGTTACTTGCACAGCCTGGATTTACTGACGAATCCTTCCAAATTTCTAAAATGTCAAGGGAAGGACCCTACCTAATGAAGTCCATATCATACATACAGATTTTTCTCTTATCTTGATTCTGACAAGGCAGGTGAAGTTATGAAAGCTACCTTTGCCAACCTTTGTAAGACTTGTATTACATCTAAAACCTTCTGCCTTTGGCATTAAGCCTCACTGAGCTTTGCTTAGCAATTTATTTTTAATCTAAACCTGACACACACATGAAATGAATCTGGCATACCAACCCATTGATCTGGATCTAGCAATATATTACAGGTGCACATCATTAGGAAATAAATACTGCCACTGAAACAATTAGGGTTTATGTAATTCAATGGACAGTAAGATATTTCCATCAACACTTAGAATTTTTTATTTTATTTCATACCTTATGCTCTTTGTTCAGCTACCGTACGTATGTCAATGGTTTTCAAATACTTTTTTTCCCATGTTTCAGTTGCTGTGTGGTTTCATGGTTGGGTTGAAATTTGACATTAATTATGCCTTCTGTTATAAATTGATTGCTAATATGTGGCATTGACTTAAGAAAAGATCCAGCACTTCAACTTTGCAATTTTACTAACTAGTTCCTTGAAGCTGTGATGGGCTGATTGCCTCTACTTACCCTTTTCTTTTTAGCAGTGACAAATTTAGTTTTTCATGAACTGTTGAACCCTTAGCTACATTTTCTTAACAATATTTCTGTTTTCTGAACGAGTAAAGTGAGATTTTGGACATTTTTTGAATGAGAAAGAGCTGTATTTCCTCTTTTTGCCATGAGAGTGTTTATAAAAGACTGCATTTCTGGCAGCACTGAAGTAGAAGGTACTCATGATATTGGTTGCTTGCTGCTGGGGAGAAATCTTAACAGTGAAGAAACTGCAAAAGGCAAATACAGAAAATAGCCTACAGAAATGGTGAAAGATGGGATTGTCTGTTAGTTGAGGCTGTTTCTTCCATACAGGGGTGGGTTTCTGCAGGGCTGACAAATGATTGATATTCCAGTCTTTTCCCTAAGTGATTGCTTTTATGTTGTGAAAGTCCTCCAGTATCATCAAATAAAGCTCAAAAGAGTGAAGGGGAAGTCTTCAGAACTGTCACACTGTTATGGTTTCAGCTGGCATAGAGTTAATGTTTTTTTCCTAGTGGTTGCCACATTTCAGATTTGGTATGAAATGAATGTCAATAATGCATATGGTTTTAGTTCTTTCCAGGTGATGTTTGTATTTTTCAAGACTTTTTTTCAGCTTCCCATACAAGCTGAGAAGGAACATAGATAGAATGAAGGAATGGCCAATGCAATATTCCATAGCACAGATGTCATTCTTAGTGTATATATATAGAGGTTGCTTGCGGGGGGTGAGAATTCATGATTACTGCTTCAGACAGTGCCAGTTCACTGGGTGATGAGAGTGACTCGTGTCATCATCATTATTATTGATATTATTGTTGTTATTATTGCTATCTTTCTTTTCTGTTATTGTTACTTTTAAACTGCCTTTATTTCAACCCACAAGGTTTTCTTCTTTACCTTTCCCCTTCTTTCCTTCCTCTTCTCCCTGCCCTTCTGGGGGAAGTGGGAGAACTGCAAGAGCGGCTGTGTGGTCCTAGCTGCTGCCTGGTGTTAAACCATGATACATACAAAAGGCAGAAGTTTGTTGAGCGTTTAAAAGCTGTCACATAGCAAAAATAAATCTAGATAATCAGTATTAAATATTTTGGGGTTCTGTGAATACATAAGTACCCCATCTTCTGCCTTCCAAAGGTGTAGTTCAGTTAGACAAATCACCTCTTTAACCTTTGGCATCAGGTAAGAAGAGGAAAGGTATTCTCTGACCACTGTGAAGTTGATCAATATCAATCTTATTTTAGTTATGCAAAGATCTTTGGATAAAAATATAATTCAGTGCATGTTCAGTTGATTTCCATACAAAATCAGTATCCTCAGTGGTGATACTGATCTATCCAATCAAGTTTTCCTTTGTCATTTGCATATTTTTCTACTATAAATAGTTTGAACATCTGCAGCAGTAATTTATAAGCCTCATATTTATACTATTATTTATAGTACTTTTATTAGTTTAGCACCAGTACTTTTAAAAAGAATCCACTGAGATGCACTGGAGAACTTAGAAAGTAAGAAAGTGGTACCAAAAATATATATGACCAAAAGGAGAGAGCACAAAGCAGTAAAGAAAGCGTGATAAGCAATGGAGAATAGATTAACTCTATAGAAGTAATACAGCTAAGTACTAAACATATTTTTTTTTTTTTTAATAGTGGAAATGCAATTGTGTTTCACTATAATATTAAAATTGTGACTTGAGCTTTGATTGTTTTCCTGCACTTTCCTCTTTTTTATTTCTATTTTTTGATAAAATTACAAGGAATCTGTACTCAACTACAGTCATATTTTTGCTCATCTTCCACCAGATGCTCTCTGAAAAGCATTATATCTGAATCTTCATTGCTTTAAGGAGTTGTTTCTTATATCAAAAGGACAGTGTAAATATCTCAGGCAACCAAGATCCAAAAGGTTTAAAGAAAAAAAAACAACAAAAAGAAAAGAAAAGAAAAAAACCTGGAATGTATTTTTTTCTCACTCTGAGTTCAAATCAGAAATGACTCTAACAAAATCACTGGGATCACTTCTATATTTAAAAAAAAAAAAAAAAAAAAAAAAAAAAGGGGAAAATAAAATCAGGACTTTTAGATCTCCTTTGTAATTGATCAGACATTGCAGAGTAAAATATGAGTCTATCCCTAGCTCTCTAACCTAAGTAAATTTATTCCACTCATCTGATTTGAAAAATACATGCTTCCATGATATTTTAAATACTAAAAACTTTCAATTTACTTGTCAAGAGTGAACAAGCCAAGAGATTGCTGAAAATAGTGCACTAAAATTTTACAGAATAAATCTTAAGGTAGCCTGTTATTCTGACACTGAAGGTAAAATTAAATAAAATTAGAGCATATTAAGTTCTCCTATTTGATGACTGTAGACAGTTTTAACCTTCTTATATGTTATATAATGAATAAGTAAGTTAAGGTTAGTATAAACTGGTAAGACAAGCTTTACAGCATGGGCCGTCAAGCCTTTCAGGGGCTGGACTTAATAGTATTTAATAAGCTGCTTCTCCACCCATTCATGTTTGAGTATTAACATTGCTGGTTCATTCCTCAGCCTGCCTCTTTTCTAAATTCACAGAAGAAAAGACAGATTTCTTGTCATGTGTACAAAATGTCTACAAAATTAACGCTACTCATTTTTTAAAGGGCAATTTTCACCTTTACTCTGCATTATGATCTATCATATGACAGGTAAAGACAGTGTTCACACACACAAAATAAGCCTTTCCTTTTGTAATCAGAATAGAATTTAAAATTCCATACATATTTATGTACAGATTTGATAAAAAATATTGGATAGCTAAAAAATAATATTAAAAACAGAGAAAGTTCTTGTCTTGGATGTGCAAGGATTACTACCAGGGAAGAGAGAGGAGTAGAAGTGATGACAGTGTGCTCTGCTCTGCTGGTTCACAGCCTTCAAATAACCTCTTCATAAATGGGAAAAGCCAAAGAATATCCCTAACTGTATTGTGGAAAAAGCAAAGGATGACTGGAGAAAAACATGGCTTAGGTAAAAATAAGTAAATACATAAATAAAAGCAAATAAAAAAAAAAAAAAGAAAGAAAACTATCTCTCTAATTTGCTAGATGCAATGGCTGGGAGAAAACAATTTGATTTCACAAAAATTTTGCACATCTATAAATATATATTTTGAAGGGAACTGTCTTGGAAAATCTATTCTGCAAGGGAATAAGAGTAAGAAAAGATGGGGAAAGGATTAAAAAAAAAAAAA
>VXBH01000512.1:110678-122137 GCA_013400035.1 Rynchops niger
GCAGTATGTGTTTGTGAAGTGTTTTGGCTCCCAAATAGCATATTCAATCAAAAGCATCTGACAATCTCCACATTGGAATCTTCTGCTTGTCAGTGAGAGTACTGTGAAAAAGAGAACAGTTAATATAATCACTTCAGACTTTCAGAAAGTCCCTCCTGATGTTCTGTTAAGGAAGTCTGGTGCTATCATTTTGTTCCACAAGCAAAGCCTAGTGAAGATCACAAACTCCATGTTTTAAGCGCAAGCTTAAAAGCATAGAGTGAAGACACGGACATTTGGAATCCTTTCATCCTTTCAATTTTATTTTTTTTTTTATTTTATTTTTTTTACTGTGTAAGGAAGGTAATGCATTTCAAAGGGAAGAAGTAATACAGTGACAACTATACAGACTCAGCTGATACACTTACTTCCTTATTTCTGTCTTGTCTATAGTTGTTAATCACTATCTTATTATTTAATGTATAAAGTGAATATTACGATAGTTGAAAATTTAAATACAGAGGAAAAAGGGAATATGTTTACAGACAACATGATTTTTTTTATTTACATCACTCAAGATTAAAGAAGAGTTAATAGGGCATTAAGATGTAGACAAAGTAAGAGAATAGCACAACAACAGAAGACATTTAATACAATGTGAGTCAACAACACACACTGTTGGTCCTTCACTGTGCTCCATTTAAGAACTGGAACTCACAATATGAGTATACGTCAAAATGAATTAGCACAAATGAAGACTGATAAAGGAAAAAAATAAGGAAGCAGTATAATTAATCTCTATAAAGCCATAATACTTCTTCAACTGAAATACTGAATTTCATTTAAGTCAGCCTAGTTCAAACGTATTAGAGTTTTAATTTGTTTTATGCATACTTTTTGAAGAAAAGGATTGGGGCAAAGAAGGCTTCGCTGTGAAAACACTGGAATTATTTACTCAGGAGGGCACAATAATAAAAAGTAACATAAGGAGTCATATCAACTAGTGGGTGGTGTAAGTTACAGTTAGGTAGATCATGACTTCTGACTCACTATTTAAATATAATCTGAGATCGTAGAGACATAAATTGAACAGAAAAGTTAAACACTTAAACATTCTGACCAATATTATATCCTTTTAATTAACTTGTATTAATCATTACCAGAAGTTACTTGAGGCCATGAAACTAAAAAAAGTAAAATTAATATTTATATGGTTAATGAGAGCACCTATAGTTACATTAGACAGACTTATATATTTATACATGTATGCCTTCCTGCTCTAGGGGACAAATGAATCCAAAGTATATGGAGTAGAAGTTTTCTGTATGGTGGTTGTATTCACCCCATTCTAACCAATATATGGTCCTCGTTCTGGTCACAGTGAAGACAGAAAATAAAAATATTGATTTAGTTTCATAGATCTTTTCCAAGACATTGGATGTCCATACTAGGCCTGTTAAGGCCTTCAAACGGGAAGAGGATAGATTTAGAGTGGATATCAGGAAGAAATTCTTTACTGTAAGGGCAGTGAGACACTGGAACAGGTTGCCCAGAGAATGGCCCAATGATGCCCCATCATTGGAAGTGTTCAAGGTCAGGTTGGATGGGGCTTTGAGAAACCTGATCTAGTGAATGATGTCTCTGCCCACAGTAAGGGGGTTGGAACTAGATGATCTTTAAAAGCCCCTTCTAAACCAAACTACTGTATGATTCTATGATTTAATTTAATCAATCAAAAAATGGTAATAGAGTACTATGGTGCTTGTTTGATGTTATGTTATGATAATGAGACATAGGAAATATTTCAGCAGCCAAAGACTTAAATACTGAGACTGTGAAATAGGAGTGCTGTGTCCAAGTCTTCTTTCTCCTGTTCGCATTGATTCTTCTAAGAGAGGATTTTTAAGGATTTTATGTAAATAAAATGAGCTATTTGAATTCTTATATTTGCCAGTGCTTGCCTGATCCCATTCAAAGACTGCTTTTCTAGTCTGTTTTGGAGTAAAATCTATTCCACCCTATCTATATTTGTATAATATTAAATGTATGCATAAACTGACATTTCCCTGCATTACCACATAGAATAGATTTGACCATTTTCAGACTGGGTCCAAGGCTCCAGAAAAGTTTATTGTGCGGACTTTTATTTTGCAGTTTCAAAAATCACCTCTTTTTCAGTTTCTTGGCAAGTTAATTGACAGGTGATAACATGACAAGTACTAAAAACATCTTTTGGTTCTATCCTAGAAGAATGGAATATATTTTGTATTTGCCTATTTTAAATTATACTTGTTCTGACTTTTAAAAATAATGATTATTTATTGAAATTCAGATAATATTTTAAGGCATAATGCATAATTTGTGCAACTTTTTGCAATGTCTTAAGTTTGAGAGCAAAATAATCAGCGTGCATGAGTTCAGGTGTGAAGAGTAATATTTTTTTACCTAAGTTGTTTTTCATGTTTTGATAAATATTTGTCTTTGTATTCAATAGTACATTGAATAGGATTCACATACTCAATTGTTGGCAAATTTTGTAAGAATAAAGATCAAGACAACTTTTGCATTAATCTGTAATCTTTTCACTTGATTTTAATAGTGGGTTCTATTTTATAGTTTAAGGTCCTCAGGTATTATTATTTCAGGCTGGGTTCTAGTTGGAACAGTGCTCAACAAAAGAACATAACCACTACAATGTTGAAGTACTTAGTTTACGTGATTGGTAATATTTTTCTTTTCTATCATTAAAATATTTTTATTTTAATAACTTAATACAAATCAACTACTTTTCTGAACAGCAAAGTAGATGGGGCAGCTAGGCTGAGGAAGGAAACCTTGTAGAAACAGCTATTGTTGATAATGATTAAAAATGGCAAGACAAATGATCCTCTTAATACATAGTCAGCATGAATGTCCTTTTTTAATGTAGTCATGTTGTTCTAATTGCTCTTTACTTCCTTTTCCCAGACATTTCTTAAACAGACAGTTATTACAGAAGCACACACATGTGTCTTTATCCAGGAACTCATGTCTTGAGCAGTATGTGTTTATCAATGAAAAGCAGGTGCACTCTTTTTGCTCATCACCATTTGGATTGCTTTCAACTGATAATGCCTTTTAAAATATGAAGAATGCCAGCCAATTTTATATCAGAACTGGTATAACTAGTCATATTTTTAGTTTTATTGCCAAGAATATCTTGTTTCTTGAAAGCTTCTATTGGACTCTGCTGCCACTGATGTCAATCTGGATCAGTCCAGCTGTACAGTCAGCATTTCTTGGCAGTGATCTGTGAGAAGCTGGCTATACATGCTCTTTGTCTTTGAAACATTTAAATTAAACTTAAGAAAAAACCTCAACTTGCTTTTCTTCTCTTTACCAGCATTTTTTTATACTTTACTGGAATTCTTGCAAGTTGAGTCTCATTTGATTTCTATTTATTAACTACAATGCAAAAGGCAGTTCCAAGTACAATCTCTTTTCATATCACTGAAGAGGTTATCCTGAGATACGGATCAAAGTGCTGATTCTGGTATTTTTGGGTGGTATTCAGCAATGTACTGTGGACATCTAAATGTTGACTTTTGTGTGTAAACTTAGTGCCTGGGTTCCTGTAACAGTTAGTGGAAACTGGGTCTCAGTTTGGTTGCTGTTAGAGTTAGTGGAAACTGGGTCTCAGTTTGGTTGCCTGTATTTCTGTTTGCATCTGGAGCCACATGAGGTGCCCTTGGATATCTTAGATCATAGTTCTCATAGATATAGCTGAGTACCTATGGGATATTTGTACCATAACACTACCTGGGGACAGAGAGAGCACTATGCCCTCAATTAAGCTTCTATGTGTCTACTGCTAGATGTCTAATCTTCCATTATGATCCAGTGAAATCTGAGGTTTGAGCTGCTTCACAGTATTGTATATTGCCATATGAGATGATCTGGAATATCCTCTCTGGCATCCAGCTGCCAGTATAAGTCTCCTCTCCTGAAATATCTACCAGTCCCATATGGATATCTATGATAAACTAATGCATCTTAAATGGCACAAGGAACATTGGTGTGATCAAGTCAATGGGATCTTTATTATCTATAATCTGCTACTGAATTATTTATTTTAAGAAAAGTATTTGTAATTACAGATTTTATTTTTAATCTAAAGATTATCAGTAATTCTTTGGTGACTTGCTGGAAAGTTAGCATGGCATTGAAGATACATGAATAAATACAAAATGTCCCTGTCTTGAAAAATAAATCATATTTCTGAATCATATTTCATAAGCAGAATGAATTTTGCCAACTATTTTATGGGATGGGAATTAATTATTAATGCATAATTACTAACCTGATATGACAGGTACCAACATTTTTATCATAAAAAATTAAGTAGAGAATTTAAAAGTTCAAGCAAAGAGAAAGATTTAAAAAATTCAAACACACTGGACCAGGACTGAAATTAGATGCTTAAAAAAAAAAAACAAAGCAAAACCCAATCAAAAACCAAGCACAAACAAAATGCTAACTGAACATGGACAAAATGCTAACTGAACATGGAAAAGCAGCTGAGTCAATTTAATAACGTGCTAAAAAGTTTTTAAATTACCAATTAATTTGTAAGGCTTATACCATGTTTTTGCTTCTGTTCTCTCTTCGAGATGGTTTGATTGGGGAACAGAGGAGTCAAGAAGAGCGTGGCCAACAGGTGGAGGGAGGTCATCCTCCCACTGTACTCTGCCTTGGTGAGGCCGCACCTGGAGTGCTGTGTCCAATTCTGGGCCTCCCGGTTCAGGAAGGACAGGGAACTTCTGGAGAGGGTACAGCAAAGGGCTACAAAGATGATTAGGAGACTCAAACACCTCTCTGATGAAGAAAGACTGAGGGATTTGGGTCTCTTCAGTCTGGAAAAAAGATGGCTGAGGGGGAACCTTATCACCACTTATAAATACTTAAAGGGTGGGTGTCAGGAGGATGGGGCCAGGCTCTTTTCAGTGGTGCCCGGTGACAAGACAAGAGGTAATAAACACAAACTTGAGCATAGGAAGTTCCACCTAAACATGAGGAGGAACTTCATTCCTTTGAGGGTGGCAGAGCACTGGAACAGGCTGCCCAGAGAGGTGGTGGAGTCTCCGTCTCTGGAGACATTTAAAACCCGCCTGGACGCGTTTCTGTGCAACCTGCTGTAGGTGACCCTGCTGTGGCAGGGGAGTTGGACTAGATGATCTGCAGAGGTCCCTTCCAACACTACCATTCTGTGATTCCGATAATTTTTTGACTCACCAAAATCAGGGAAAAAAAAAAAAAAATCAAGATCCTTTATTTTTATGCTAAATATCCATTCTGTTATGTTGCATGTCATAGATTAAAAATACTAATCTTTGTGAACAATTTTCTAGCAATTTCAATCAATATAATTCATCAACTAGTTTTCAAGTGACAGATAAATTTAGAAACTTAACAATTTACAGCATATGCTTTGGGGAAATTGGTCAAATTCTTATCTATAGTATTGAGATGTAAACTTAGATCTAATCCTCTGAATTTAACTAGAATCTAATCCTACTTTACACGAACATAATTGAGAATAGCATTTAACTCACTGTTTTTCTGAAACAAATACCTCCCTTGGGATAGCTTCTCCTTTCCTAATATTGAAACAAATCAAAGCCAGGAGAGTTGTAACTATGCACTTGCCTAAAAGGAAAATGCTTAGCTAATGCTATCAGCATTCAACCTGAAGCTGCTTTCAGAATCAGAGATGAATGTAGCCCATACTCTGGTAACAGCCAGAGGATGAAAACTTCCAGTCACAAGAGGAGAATGTGCCGTGAGAACCTATCCTCCCTTTTCTCCTGTAATATCCCACCTTAAGGACTGAAGATGGACAGCTGAATTACGACAGGGAATGAGTTTGCTTATATTACTCAGATATTCCAGACTTCAGATCAGTCTATATAGGCTGTAGTTTCTCATATTTATATTGGAAACTATTATAAATACTGCATTAATTACTCAGAAATGGGTAATTCAGGTGATACAGGAGTAAGTCACTGCCTATAAGGGAATTGCATACCTTTAGTTAAAGGATCTAAAGTTATATACACTGAGGTACTCTAGTAATAATCAAGAAAACTACAGAATAGTAATTGAATACACAAGAAATTAAGTGAGTTATTGTGATGCCAGGTAAATTGGTACAAGCATCTACACAACTGCATCTTTAAAACAGTTCATCACAGTTATAATTCTCTAATAAATAAAATAAAATAGCATAAAATAACATAAAATAACATAAAATAATTAAATAAAATATTGACTCTAGCACAGAAAAATATTTTGCAGCAGAGATGCAAGACAGATTTGACATCTGGAAGATGTAGGTATAGAAGCTTAAACAGTACCTAAGAATATGACAGCTGTAGATAGAGCAATATAGACACCAGTTAGCTGAAAAATAACTTTCTAAGAGTGAGAAAAAATACAGATAACTTACACAGAATGACCAAAATGTATTATTTCCACATAAATATGCAAAATGTAAAGGTTTGCCTGAGGAAACAAAAGAGCCAGCAGTGTGCCCAGGTGGCCAAGAAGGCCAACAGCATTCTGGCTTGTATCAGGAATAGCGTGGCCAGCAGGAGCAGGGAAGTGATGGTGCCTCTGTACTCGGCTCAGGTGAGGCCTCACCTCGAGTGCTGTGTTCAGTTCTGGGCCCCTCTGTACAAGAGGGACATTGAAGTACTGGAGAGGGTCCAGAAGAGAGCTACCAGGCTGGTGAAGGGTCTGGAGACCAGGTCATATGAGGAGAGGCTGAGGGAGCTGGGCATGTTTAGCTTGGAGAAGAGGAGACTGAGGGGAGACCTCATTGCCCTCTACAGCTACCTGACAGGAGCCTGGAGAGAGGTGGGTGTTGTCCTCTTCTCCCAGGTGAATAATGACAGGACCAGAGGAAATGGTCTGAAGTTGTGGCAGGGGAGGTTTAGGTTAGATATTAGGAGGAATTACTTTCCTGAGAGAGTGGTCAGGCACTGGAACAGCCTGCCCAGGGAGGTGGTTGAGTCACCATCCCTAGAGGTGTTTAAGAAAGGTCTAGATGTGGCACTTCAGGGCATGCTCTAGTGGCAGAGATTGTAGGTTGTTTGGTTGGACTTGATGATCTTAAAGGTCCTTTCCAACCATGAAGATTCTGTGATTCTGTGTGATTCTGTGAAACTTTATTACTAAAGTAGACTCTGTATAGTGGAAAAAAGTCTGGGTGAACTGATGGGAAAGTACTGTCTTAATGTTTGTGATTTCCTGTGATTGCCCATTTTCTTTTATTGAAATAGATTTGGGTATTATTTGTTCTACTTTACACAATCAGAGAAGTGCTTTGTGATTTCTGAGGTTTTTCCTCACTGCATATAGTTATTGATTTTTAATTTCAGTGCTAAATGCTTTGATATATACTTTGAATGGAATGTTCAGAATTGTCAAGTTTTTAAATTTGTTTTGAATCTGAAAATAATTCCTTTAGGTTTTGGAGTCCTGTGGCTACGTGGTCATCCAATATATTAAAGGATAAATAGTCACAGAGAAAAGTTGAAAAGCATGAGTCATTAAAGAAATTGACAACAAAAGGTTGTTATATATATGATAAATATAGCTTTTATATATATATATATATTTTTTTGTTGTTGTTGTTGTTGTTCTGGGAATATTGTAGTGCTTAGACACTTTCCAGATTCACTGTTTAAATAGTAGTGTTCACCATTTTAGTAAATTTGTAGGTATAAAATATAAGATTTAAAAATGGTTGGTGTGCACAAAAACTTGCCATATTTTTTTCCAGCTTCATGAGCTGATCTAATGAATCTAGGGTCATAACACCCTAGAAAGTTTGTCATTCTATAGTTGACTGGTTTTATGGGATCTAAGGCTATTTAATATAGGTGGGATTATTGCACAATGTGACTAAAGGTATGTAATATGCCACTTTCTCATTGAAAACAACTTCACAATAAGTTAGAAAAACTTTGAAGACACAGGATAAGTCAAAGGAAATTAAAAAGATGTCACATGTCACAAATAGCACTTTTACAATTAGCTTGTCACAAAAATAAAGCTGCACCTTTAGGCTGTTAGAAGTTAATACTGCAGATGAGATTACTGTCGGCAATTTTAAAGTCTGTGGATGTTAATACCACTAGAAACAGTGGCTCACCTCTTCTGATATTAGAGATCTGAAAGTTTCTACTGCCTGGAACTTCAGACAAATATGGATAAACTCACAAACAAACCAAGCTGAAAATACAAAATTGAACTAACAAAAGCAACACCAGAGATTATATGTTGTGAGGGCTAAAGGAACTGAATCTCTCTGAGGCAGAATTGATGATGCTTTTTTATGAAGTTTCCAGTCATGACCTAATATAATGCAACTGTTGCCCATGGGTTAAAGAAGTTGTAGTTAACAGCATAAAACTCCACCTGTTTAAATTCCCCCTCTGCCCTGTTTCTCTACCTTTATTTTAATCATGTCTGCTGCAGATATAGCTTTATTTCCAATGGTTTTACAAAAGGTTTTTTAAACTTCCATTTAAAATTTAGAAGTCTAAAGATGAAAAAGAACTAATTAGTATTTTATCTCCCTTCAATAATTTCAATATTCCCATATGAACCTGTAAAACACAATGCAACATAAATATTCATAGTTCATACCGAAAGTGGGAATGTGTAGGAGGAGGGCGTACCTTATTTGAGTAATGACAACCTGTCCTATATATGCAAATAGCATTTGATAGAGTTCTAAACACACATACATGTATTCAACTCTCCCTCTAGCTCAAACATATCCATGGCACAGACTTCACCTCAGCATATACAGAAGCCTGTAGGAAGATTAATGTAACAGAATATTTTATTTAGTTTCAGTTTCTTAGTTCCTCTTTTCCAAAATTCTCTTGCTTTTCAAATGCTACCTTAGCTTTAGATTACATAAAACAAGTCTCGATGATCCGTTTTTATTTTAGGACTTTTTGCTAATACATTCCTGTGACCAATGCAGCATCCTCCCCTAGTACATATTAAAAGAGTTTCTCTAGTATGAGTAGAGCCACTAGTCAAACTGAAAATTGGACTAATGTTTTTTTGTACTTGGGCAGGCAAGTCTCACAAAACCCATGGAGTAACCAGACGACCTGATTTTAGACCTCATTTTTAGAACTGTTTTTAGGGCTGTGTTTGTAAAATTAGGACAGCTGACTTAACACTTAGAGACCTTTGCATTGCTACAAAAAATCCGATATTGCTTAATCAGACTGCAGCAGATACAGATAAGAAACTGCAATTCAAAAGTCCCAGCAATTTACTCCAAATCACTTAGCTATATTTGGAATTCCTATCAAATTCTATATGTCAAGTTATATTGGAAACTGCCACCATATCAGAAATGGTAGTGATAAGCTTCTGTGCCAGTTTATTTCAGTGTTCAGGTGTCCATTATTCCTTATGAGCTGTGCTGATTATAACTCAGTGCTAGATCAACATTTGTCCACTAGACAGTCACTAAGGCTAACACATATAGTTCAAAATTATTGGAGATTTGAAGAAACATATTTCCCCGACTGTATTTGTGTATTTCCTGTGACAAATGTGTAATGGAACATTAAGTTAGAAGTTAATTTAAAAAGTGGAAAGATGCTGTGAGTGTACAAGGTAATATAGTATATTAATACCACTGTGTGTAGTTTTTATGCAAAGTGGACAGGAAAAAACGGATAGAAAACTGTATTCAGGGAAAGAAATTGCTGTTATTAATTCTCTTTTCAGTTCTCCATTTTAAAGCTTCACAAATACAGGCTGGGTGGAGAATGTATAGAGAGCAGCCCTGAGAAGGACAGGGGTGGTGGTGGATGAGAAGCTTGACATGAGCCCACAATTTGTGCTCACAGCCCAGAAGGCCAACTGCATCCTGGGCTGCATCAAAAGAAGCATGGCCAGCAGGTCAAGGGAGGTGGCTCTGCACCTCTACTCTGCTCTCATGAGACCCCACCTGGAGTACTGCATCCAGCTGTGGAGTACTGCATCCAGCTCTGGAGCTCCCGACATAAGAAGGACATGGACCTGTTGGAACAGGTCCAGGGGAGGGCCACAAAGATGATCAGAGGGCTGGAGCACCTCTCCTCTGAAGACAGGCTGAGAGAGTTGGGGGTTTTCAGCCTGGAGAAGAGGACGCTCTGGGAAGATGTTATAGCAGCTTTCCAGTATCTGAAGGCCACCTACAAGTTGGAGAGGAACTGTTTACAAGGGCTCGTAGTGATAGGACGATATATAATGGCTTCAAATTGGAAGAAGGTAGATTTAGATCAGGTATCAGGAAGAAATTTTTCACTATGAGAGTGATAAGGCCCTGGAACAGGTTGCCCAGAGAAGTTGTGGATGCCCCATCCCGGGAAGAGTTCAAGGCCAGGCTGGATGGGGCTTTGAGCAGCCTGGTCTAGTGGGAGGTGTCCCTGCCCATGACCAGGGGCCTGGAACTAGGTGATCTTTAAGGTTCCTTCCAACTTAAATCATTGTATGATTCTGTGATTTTATGATTTACAGTATTTCAATAGTCCATAGCTTATTCTGAAAGTGCATTTATTCATTGACAAAAAAAAAGACTTTTTATAAAAAAAAAGTCAAAAGCATAAATAGAATTTTAACAATAGAAGTATTTACAGAAGGATAGGGTAGAAAGTTTTAAAAAATACTTTGATGTCCTACTATGCCCATGGAATCTATCTGCATTTATTTGTTCATGTATTAAAGCTGCATATGAAGTATTCAAAAGATTGGAAATTATAAAATTAAATGATGCTACTCTACAGCCATGGTTCATTTCACCCTGGATTATGATATAGTCCTTAAATATATGGCTATGCTCTCATTTTCCATTCACTGTAACTTGTAATCTTTGTTATGTGCAGAGAATTGAGAGAACTCCTGAGTTGTTTAATGAATATTTCTTCAAAGTCACAACACTTATCTGCAAGCCTGAGTATCATTCCCATTCCCCTGATTGTCTTCTAAATATGGAGATCTACATTTTTAATTTAGAATTTTCCGTGGTGTCATGTCCCACTCAGAAAAAGTGGGGGGTAAGTGACTCAAATTCACAAATCCCCAGTGGCAGAGACCAAGGTGAGACAAATCTCAAGGTCCATACGCAAACATCTATTAGCTTAGTAACCAGGTCTTAACTAGCTCCACGATAATTGGTTTAGGTATGTATTAAATTATGGCAAGCGGTAAGGTATGCATTGCGTTAGTTAGCAACAGATACTGAATAACAGATATATACTGAATTATAGCAAGCAGTATTGTATGCCTTGTTTTACTTCTTTGAAAGGAGAGATGGAGAGGAGAGGAGAGGAGAGNGCAAACATCTATTAGCTTAGTAACCAGGTCTTAACTAGCTCCACGATAATTGGTTTAGGTATGTATTAAATTATGGCAAGCGGTAAGGT
>VXBH01000513.1:0-13327 GCA_013400035.1 Rynchops niger
GCCGAGCGCGGCCGCTTCCCCTACTGCGTGGTGTGGACCCCCATCCCCGTCCTGACGTGAGTGCGGGCCCCGGCGCTCCCGGCCGGCCCCTGCTCAGCGAGGTCTGGGCCTGCGCCTCCATACCTGGGGAAGGCCCGGGGCCGGGGCACACCCACCTCCTCTCCCGGGNGCTGCCCCGGCGCAGGCGGGGTGCAAGGGCCGCCTCGGGGTGCTCGGCCTGCTTGGCGGTGACCGGGTGCCAGGCCTCTTCGGAGGCCGTGGAGGACTCAGTCCTTGGGATAAGGCTCTCCTCTCCCCGCAGCGAGGGCGTGTGTGGGGAAAGCTTCGGGACGAGCGGGCTTGTCTCAGCAGGAGCGGGAATGGAGGGGATCCAAGGAAACGTGGGAAGCCTTTCATGGTTTTGCAGCCAAGGTTTGGCCACGGGGAGCTTGGGCCACCTTATGCCTTGAGGAGAGCCTCTGCGCTTGGCTTTTAATGAATTAGGAGTCGATTTGCCTTCCCAGTGTTGTCGGCCAAGTGTAAGCAGGCTCCAGGGAGAACTTCTGAGTTTTTTGCTGGTCGTGGGAAAATGAAAAGCTGTAAAATGTGGCTTTGGGGGTAGTCTGGGAACACAAAGGCTTATTTTTATCCCTTCCTCTTCCCCTCCCGTTCAAATCAGGTGATAATGTTTACTGAGCCAGAGCTGAGAGTCAGGTAGAAGACGTGGGCTGGTCTGTGCCGGGATTGGGAATGGCAGCGCAACTCTCCTCGGCGAGGAGAAGCCGCAACTTTCTTGTTGCTGTCTCGCATACAGCTACAAACCACCATTGGGTTTTACCTCCTCTTTTTTGCTTAGAGTTTCCACCTTAGTCTTTATCTGGAGGATTTTCCAAGGCTTTTAACCTTCTTATGTCCTGCGAGGACTGATGAAGAGAGCTGTCCTGCTGCCAAAGTCACTGGGCACCCGTATTTGTTTGTGGGTTCATTCCTCGATGAGCAGTGGCATCGCCCCGTTGATTTTGTTTTGTAGCAGAAATTTTGGTGGTGTTATTTGGCAAAATCTCTCATTAGCTTGCATAATAGCTCCATTTTCTCCCTCTGTCATTTCCTTGTCATCCTTGGATTTGGAGACTTGAAAGCTAGTCAGTGTTGAGAGGAGAATTAAAGAAAGGAAGAAGTGCCTAGACCTTTGAAGGTGGCAACGCTGTGACAGCGTTATATTCAGCTGTACCTTCTGGCTGATAAAACATTGCACAGATAGTGAAAGCGTCTGGCTGCTTCATGTCGCACCAGATAGGGATGTGCAGGGGGTAAGTGATGCAGGTGCAGAACATGAAACTTTGCAGAGCCCTTCCTCTGCATCGTAGGGTTATGTTACCAGCAGGAGCTATATGCTATGTATAACCTCGGCTGCGCTTATCGGCACGTATGACTTATCTTTCCTCGTAGCATCCAACCGCCTCATTCCCTTTATATTTTTGATAGTCTTAGGATCTCTAATTGAGCCGTGGCTTGTGAATCTGTTTCTGTTTAGTGTTGCTGTAATCTCTTCTGAGGTGTTAGTTCCTGCGCGCAGTTCCTCGGGGAGAGAGGGGTGAGAAATCGGAGAGAGGTCAGCAAACTTGAGAATGGTGGAGGATGTGGGAGAGAGCTGTAACTTGGCCTGAAGTATTTGCTTCTAAGTGATGATGATGAAAGGATGTTGGGATACAGATCTGCTCTCTGAGGCTGTAAATATCTGGCGGGGTGGAGAGGGTCTTGGAAGCAATGGGACCCTTTAGGGAAGGGAATATTCTTCCTGGACCCAGGAGCCCCGTTTTCTGTCTGGGGTGCTTAAATCTAGTTTGCCGTGGGAAGTTGCAGTGTGGATGGGAAGACGGGTAGGATGGCCTTATTTTTAGATGTTGAGGTAGAAAGTACAGTTAAATCTCAAGGGAGTTTCTCCTGGATTTGACCTTTTTACTTGGGTATGCAAATGGGTTTGTCCTAGGAGACTGGGGCTCGCTGTACCCCGGCCAGGGCCGTGTGTAGTGCCAGCCTTCGGAGTCTTGAGCTCTCCGTGACTGCAGCCTCTCACGCTAAAATCCCCCATCTTGGCTGTCTCACAGACGAGCTGACTCTAGATCTGCTCGTCAACACAGCTTTGGGTATTCCCTGCCTGTTTTTCTTTTGCTTGTACCTCTTTTGTGTTTTTACCGCTCTTTGCCTGGCTTTGGCTCACCTGCTTTCATCTCTCAGCTGCGTATCACACGTTAACTGTGCCTGTCTATCCCATGCTATGCAGTAGGTTGCACGGCCGCTCCAGCAGTCTCCTGGCAGCATGTTGCACTCACTCAGTGTGATCGGGGGGCAAATATCTCAGCCTGACGGTTCGCTTGTTGCCTCGGTAGATGGCTCTTCCCCATTATTGGCCACATGGGAATCTGCACATCGACTGGAGTCATTCGGGACTTCGCGGGGCCGTACTTTGTCTCAGTAAGTAGATGATGGATCCAGATCCAGAATCTGTGCTTGGTCTGCTTCTCACCTTCGTTGGTGACTTTGGAGCCAACTGTCTTTTGCAGCTCAAAGTTCTGCAAAATTATGGCTTTAGATGTTTCTGAACCTCACAAATCTTTTCTGTTACTCTGTGGGCTGCTGTCCAGTGGAGGTCATTTGGGAGGATATGGTAAATAGGTGGCTAGTTTGCTGAGGAGAAGGGGAAAAAAAGTGTAGTTTAGGCTCTGAATTGGGAATTTTGGACCTAAATTCTCTTGATTCTGAGTAACAGAAGCTGCCTTCCAACTTCCTCAGCATACCTGTTAAGATCATGCTGCTTAGCATCAGGTATGTGCCAGTCTTCTAAACTGCTTTATAGTCCAGTGGATTTTTAAAGTAAGGGTGTTTTAATTTGGCATAATTACTACTGTTAATAGATTGGGACATTTACAACTTTGAATTAACAAAGTATAAACAGTGGGGAAAAAAAGCAAACACAAAAACCAGGGAACAAGGTACATATACCATGGATGTCACCATGTATAGAGTATAAATATACTCGTGCGCAGAACAGGAGTATGAAAACAATTGAAATCTAAATCCAGACACACAAATAAGATTGGTGTCTTGAGACTGCTGAGGCAATGTGACAGTTTTATCACTAAGCAATTGCGGGCTGTGAGGCCTTCCAGCAAGAGGCATGTCATGAATATTGCGCGGGATTATCCTCTTGAGACGTTTTTCCTTTTTTGTAGGAAGACAACATGGCATTTGGGAAGCCAGTGAAGTAAGTGCTCTTGTTAGTTTTTATTAAACTAACCAACTGACCTGCAGATGTCCTTTAATTCATGGAGGCAGACGTGCTATAATATTGCTTTTCTTGTTGTTCGGAAGCCCTAATTCAAGTGGATGGCTACTGTGTCTCTGCTTTTCAAGAAACCACGTTAAATTAAATCTTTTTAGAAGCGTGACAGCAATGTAATGGTATTAATAACTAGAGCTCTATGGAGCCTTTATTTAAAAAAAAAAAAAAGAAAACAAAAGGCTAAAACATTTTAAGATAAATTTAATAACAAGTGCTCCAAATAAATACTGCCTGTGCTGTACTAATGAACTGTCATCACTCACATCCTGTTAATGATTTTCTGGGGGGAGGAGGAGAGGTGCCTGGGTTTTGTATATCTGTCAGATCAGGTTTATGTTTTGAATGGCCTGAAGGTTTCACATCACGGGATGTGAAAGCAGTTCAGAATTTTGGCTGTGCCCCTGACCTCTGCAGTTTTTTTCTGGGCTGCTCTGGAGCTGAGGGTGCTCAGCGGTAGTTTCTGCTGCCCTCTGCACCATACGCTTGTTGTGAAGAGCTCGGCTCCGTGGAATCCAGAGGTAGTGGGTTTCTCCAAGTCTCTTAAGCAGCTTCCAGCTGGGAAGAGCAAGATGTTGTAAAGATGCAGCAGTAATGCAAAAGGATCTGTTTTCATCCTTCTAGGTACTGGAAATTGGATCCCAGCAAAGTATACTCCACAAGTCCCAACGCTTGGGACACAGCCGTACACGATGCCTCGGAGGAGTACAAGCACCGCATGGTACGGCTCCGACGCTCGTGTCCTGTCTGAGTGTGGAGGAACATCCCCCCAGGGTTTGGATCCTTGCTGGGTCTGCACCAGCACAAGGTGCAGAATTGGGGAGCCTCCAGGACAAGATTTCTAATCCCTTGCCCCTTTTTCTGTTCCAGCACAACCTTTGCTGTGATAACTGCCATTCTCATGTGGCTCTGGCCTTAAACCTGATGAGATACGATAACAGCACCTCCTGGAACATGGTGAAACTCTGCTTCTTCTCACTCCTGTATGGCAAATATGTAAGGTGAGCTGAGGAGCAGTCTAGATTCAGCAGGCAAAAAGGCTCTGTTTCTTTTGTTCTTCTGCGCCCTCCAAAGCTTCAAACTGTCCTATGGAGAAGGGAGAAGCATCTCTCCCCCCACAACATGTGGGTGTTTGGTGCTGGTAGGTGGTACTGGCAGTGCATGCTGCCTCTTAGGAAAAGAACCAAGGGTGCTTTCTGGGTTGCACTAGATGCTGCTCCCGAAATACCGTATCTGGCCGCTAATTTAGGGTGCCTGGAATTTGGGAAATGCTAGCTAAAGCAATTCTTGCTCTCTCTTGTCTTTTGGCTGGGTTAGGTCAGAACATAAGGTCACAGAATGGCTTGTCTCCAAGGATTGCTGGTTTCTGTTCCCTCTCTTGAATCTTGTTTACATAAACACTAGTCAGATTTCCAACTGGCGTGGAGCTTCCAACTTGAGTGGAGAGGGAAAACCCCAAGTTTTCTTTACTAGAAAGGGCACTTAATCTCCATTTCAGCTCCTTGTGCCTGAAGAGGAGATTCTGCGATGACTGCGTTGCACAAAGCTTTTGAGTTGCTCCAATTCTGTTGGGTCGTCCCTGTTGCGGAAGAGCTTTTCTACCAGCTTTTAGGCAAGCGTAGTCCCTGCTGTCTCAGTTAAATACACCAGCAGTCTGAATAACAAGGCCTGCAGTAACAGGATTTAATTTTTTGTGGTCTCCTGTCACCCCTCCTGTCTGTGCAGATATGAAACATGCTAGTCTTCAACCTGAATTTAAGCTGGAAGGAGAGTCCAGCCCTATCGTTGATGACACAGTTATTTGTGGACCTGATTTAGTCTAAATTTTTAATGCAGACTGAATCTCTAGGATTTGATGTTTGGCAGCGCCAGCAATGAATAAGGAGGTCAGAATGGCATCTGTCTCCCTCTGATTTCTCCAGTTATTCTCGCATCTTTCTCTCCCTCTTGTCTTTCTCTGCTGATTTCTTAGATTTAAACCCTCATCCTTTTTTCCATCTTGCAGCGTAGGGGGATTTGTGAAGACCTGGCTTCCCTTTATCCTCTTCTTGGGGGTGATCGTGACCATTGTTCTGACGCTTCATTTGCGGTGATGGCAGCTGTGAACTCCCCATTCCATGGGCACACGAAGGAAGAAACTGTGACTGATCCATCGAGACGGAGGCGTGGGAGTCTGGGAGGCGTTTTCTGGGGAAGGTGGCAACTCCGCTCCATTGTAACAGCTCATCTCTTTTTCCTGGAACTGGCTTCTTTTCCTTCTGTTTTTGTTCTGTCAATGGTGTCTCCCAGTGTCAGGGCTCCGGAAGCCTCCTGCTCTCTCCCTGAATGTGCTCCCTTTCTGCAGTTGGGTAGGTAGAAACGCAATCAGGAAAGGAGAGGCGTGGGCACCTTTGCTTTCGTTGCGAAGTAAAGCCAAAAAAAAAACCCTGCCTCCTGGTTCAGGAGCCCGAGCAGATACACCTTGTAAGGTTCTCTCTGATCACCCGGTTTCTTCCTCTTGGCAGACTTCATCAGGTGCTTCCTCAGATTTCCTGAGCCTGCAGGAAGGAGTTGTTGTTTCCCTGTTGCACGACTCTCCTGTAGCACGGGTTTCAAAGCGGAGGTGCGGGGTTCCTCCTGGGGATGTGGATGGTTCCCCCCCAGTAGTGACAGAAAGGTGTTGACGGCAGCACCCTCCTCTGAGGAGACACGCAGAGGAACGCTCTGTAGCAGGGCAAATTCATCTGGTCCTGCTGCTGAGCCCAGAAAGGCAGGAAAGTCGATCGACTGGCTTGGGTATGGCTCTTCAGTAGCCTCTTGCAGAGTTGGGAGTCTACTGCTCAGTCCCTTTTAGCTTGTGCCAGGAAAAATACAGCTTCCCTGCTCCTCCCTGTGCTCTGAATATCTAAAATTGTCGTCACACATCTCACAAGCCACTTACTTTCCTTTGATCCCCAGTACGTCGTGTGTCGCAGCATACCTGAGCCTGCGGAGGTGGCAGCAGTGGCAGGTACAGGTTTCTGGGGCAGAAAGCTTAGTGTAGAGTTGTGAAAACATCTGTGAGAGCAGCACCTGAGACCTGAGCTTAGTGGGGACATCAGAGATTAAAAGAAAAGGTGATGGGGCTGGAGAGCATCCATATTCTGGTTGGGCTTTGCAGCAGCAAACTGGGGCACCGGTTTTCTTGCGGCTGGATCCAGGATGGTGAACGAGAAGGTCTGTTTACTTCCTTGGCGTGCTTTGAAGAGCACACCTGGGGTAAAAGTGCTTTGCAGGACTGGCTTTGATGTGAGAAATGCCAGTCTGGCAGCGTCAGGGGGCTGGTGGCCCTTTTGAGCCCCGGATCGGGCAGGAGGGGTAGTAGCGGGGTAGGTTACTCTTGAGCGCTAGGCAGGAAGTGAATTTGGATGTGACCCAGAGCCTCTTCCAGGACGAGAGGTCCCGGTCTGTGTTTGCTGAGGCTCTGGCCTGCAGATGCTGCTTTCTGTGGGGCTCTGAGCCAGGTGGCTTTTCAAAAAAAAAAAAAAAAACTTGTGGCTGAAGGGTTATGTGCAGTTGAGCAGATCCCCCCTGACTGCACGGGAAGGAGAATAGCTTTTCCACTCATGCTTTGAAAGGCCAGCTCTTCACTTCTGTATGGATTTCCACCTCAAGGAGTGCTCATGGCTAGCAAGAAAGCTCTTCTCCGCTACCTGCCACCCCTGCGGCTTCCTCTGGCTGGGAAGCCCATTCAGCGTCACCGCTGGCTCTCAGACCTGTCCCTGTGTGCCTCCCCGTCTGCTTCCATCTCTCCAGCTCCTCTAGCCATATGTGAGGCTTGGGGGCTCCTCTTGGGCCTCTTGATTTCTCTTTATTTCTGCATTTCCTCTTTTTCCTCAGTCACTTTTAAATAGCCCCTTAAAGCTCTCCCTTCTCCATAGCATCCAATCGTCTCTCTATTCCCTGGTGCTGGCCTTTCTGGGGGGGGTGGAGGTGTGCAGACCTCGGTGCCCTTCCCCGTCTGCCTGGAACTGAAATAGTCGTTGGTGTCTGCTCTGTGCAGTCGTTTCAAGCCTGCGTGGAGAGCGGGCTGGAGGGCGCTGGGCCTGGGGCTGGTTAGAAAGCCAAGATCTTGATCAAAGAGAACCTTACGATGAAAGGACGGTGTCTTACTGAGCTACCCTGTGTTGCTGCACTCTCCACCCGCCGAGCCTGCTGGCTAACGCGCCCCAGGAGCAGCCAGTTGAACAGGAGAGATTAGTCCGTTGCCTCTGTTTTTAATTTGAGTGTGATTTCGCAGAGTGACTAGCCAAGGATGCGCTCGGAGTCCCTGGCCCCAGGGCCGAAGCCAAACCTGTCTTACGCAGTAGCAATAATCTAGAGACTCTTAGGCCTGTCTCACACGTTGATTCAGTGTGTCATCGATAAGCTATACAAGCGTTGCCAAAGCTGAGACTTTGAGTTGTCAGGGGAGGCCGGGAGCGGAGCTGCTGGCCACAGTTCCCGCTCCTGGGACTCCTGAAAACACGTCGAGTGCCATTCCCCACCGTGAAAATCCTTGGTGTTTGCTCCTGATGCTTTTTTACCCGATCTGGGTTTCAAATGGAGACTTGTCGCGAGCAGCAAATGGGCCTTGTGCTCGGTTGGCGGGAAGGGCGACAGCGCTTCGCCCAAGTCCTGGTTGAACGGCTGACCCGCTTCCGCTGGCAGCGATGGAGGATGGCTCCGGGCGTCTGAAGGAAACGCAGCTAATGGGAGAGCCAGGCCCAAAGCTGAGGTACCGCGGAGCCAGCCTGTGCATCCTGCCGGACACGCAAAGCCGTGCTCACACAGTGAAGGATGGTGCCCGCGGAGGTCGGATGCCGGGAGAGGCGCGTGGCCTGGTTGGATTTATGGTCTTCCTACGCTGCGGTAGTGTCAGCCCAGCGCTGCGGGAGCGCGGAGACCCCGGTGTGGCTTCCCGGGGGCGCTGCAGCCACCGGCTGCGGTTGTGTGGGGAGTGGGCTGCTTCCTCTTGGCGTGGGAGGTGGCAGAAAGGGAGTGGGGGGTAAGGAATGTCCTCTCCTTGCAGCTTCCTTCATCTCACTACTGGCTTCTTCTCAGTGCCCCTTTCGACTAGCCACATTAAAGGTTCACTGTGTCCTTCTCCTTCCAGATGCCAGTTTTATGCTCCGCTCCGTCCCCCTTTGCACGTGCTTGTGCTGCAGAGCTCCGTGGCTTTGCCGTTGCTCTCCGGCGAGGGCGAGCCCTCCATACCCTCATCCTTTGTTCTCTTGATCTCTGTGGGGTGCTGGATTACTCTGTAAATATTTCAACTCTGCTTCTGTGGTTTCAGAATCCTGACGGTAGGGGAAATAAACTTATTTCTGTGGATGTCTCCAAGTGCCACATCTCTTATTGTCGAGCCGCTTTCCTCCTTCCAGCTGGGAGCGGGGCTGGTGTTTCCCCCTGCCCCACTGAGCTCTGGCCCCTCTCCTGCCCCAAGGCAGCCCCCAGGAGCTGGACCCTGAAGCTCCCACCCCTTTTCCTTTATGAACTTGCCCTTTGCTCTGCTCCGGGGCAAAACTCCCAGCCCTGTTTTCAGACCTGCTGTTGGGAAGCAGGGTTTTGCAGGGAGGGGCGGGGGGTCAGGAGGATCCCAGTTGCCGCAGCATGGTAAGAGTTTGCAGGATTTAATGCTGGGTCTCGGAGCCGGGGACCTGCTGAGGGTCTCTCTTGTGTTTGGGAGGAGGAGGGGATCTGCTTTTGCTCTTTGCTGCTCTGCCTGGCCCTGGGCAGGGGGGAGCTGAGCCTTTTGGGGAGGAGGATGCTTTTTTAGAAGATAAACCCCCTCTTGCAGCCTAATCCCGGTGAGCCGTTCCCTTTCCATAGTCCTAAATCTCTGGCATCTCTCTCTTCTTGGAGGCTGGGCTCCTTTCCCCTGCCATCTTCCCTTTCCCTGCAAGCTATTGGGGAGGGAATGCGTGTGCTGGGGCCAGGGCTGCCAGGAGCTATGGAGGAGCGGGAGGCAGAGCGGGATGCAAAGAACCAGCCTCGTTTCTCCCCTCTCCCAGCAGGATACCACTGCCTGAACTGGGAGCGAGGGAAGCTGGGCCTCCGAGTGCTGTAGCGATTGCTAACGCGGCAGCCGATTTTCTGTTAACGTATGATATCCAGAGGCCAAAGCTGCGCGGTGGGGGGAAGTAGATCAGCCTTAAAATTAAGTTGTGTACAAGGCTGGGGGATTTAACGGCACAGCCATCTTGCAAAACGCCACCTGGATCCTCTCCTGCTCGACCCCTCCATCCAAACCCCGCTGCGGCTGCGTTAACTCCAGCCCCTGCTTTGGCTCCCGGGCTGCCAAACGGTGGGGGGCGCGGGGAGAGGAAGGCACAACGGCAGGCATCCTCGAAGGGGTCTATCCTGCACATGGCTGTCGCTGGAGCACGAGGTGAGGTTGCGAAACCCCCCCCCGGAAGGTGCTCTGCCCAGCGTGTGAGGCGCTGTGCTGCTGTTGCCGTCCTGCTGGCTCCCTGCTCGCCTCCAGAGCGTGGCAGGATTTTTTTCTAACCCCCTTCTGCTGCCTGGCGGAGAATCCGGCTGGAGGTGCGTGGGAGCCGAGCTGCACGGTTCGGGTCATGGTTTTGGGGGATTAGAGGGAAGCAGCCAGGCTGGATGTGCCAAGACAGTCACACTCAGGTGTCCGGGGTGCTCACAGCTCTCTGGCGGCGGCAGGAGCCTGGTCCCTGCCAGCCTTCCTCCTCTCATTTCTCTCTCCTACCTCTCAGCGGGGCCAGCCCAGCCCCGGGAGGGACGGAGGCTGCTGAAAGCCTGGGAGGCTGCAAAACGGAGTGGCAGGATCTGTCCTGTCCGGACCTGCCGAATGGCCTGAACCGAATTATCAGAGGGCCCTCGCTGCCTCCTGCCCCTCTGCCCTTGCCCGGGGCGGCTGAGCGTGACCGACCCACCCTGGTAGCCGACTGTGCAGGGGCTTCTTCAGTACAGGGAGTGGGGCTGGGGGTCGCCGACCTCCCCGTGGGGACGGGGGAGCAGACCCTATCGCTGGCCGTGCCGCCGCTGCAGGGCTGGCGTGGAGCTGCCTTTGAAGGGGGGGTCACTTTGCTGCAGCTGGAGGGAGGCGGGGGGGGCACCCATTTCTCATCTCCGTAGTGAGGGGGGGCATCAAAGGGCTGCCTGGGGAGCAATATCAAATTGCACTTCAGTTTTTGCACGGTGGAAGCTTTTGAAGACGCTGGCAGCGGCAGTGGCTGGGCTGCCTGCGGCCGTGGTACCTCCGAGGCTGCAGCTCCCTCCTCATCCTCAGCCCCCATATCGTCCCCGGTCTTTAAGGGGGTGCAGGACCCGACACTGCGGCTTTTGATAGCCACGTCTTCCCGGACAGGCCTTGCATGTTTCCCCCAGCCAGAGCCGAAGGTGGAAACGCCACGAGGTCCCTGCTGGATTGTGGGGATTAAAAATTAAGAGGGGGCTGCAAGCAAGCAGCCTCCCTGCCCGCACGAACTGGGGTTCATCCCAGTGCGAGCTGGGATCCATCCCAGTTGGATCTGGGGTCCGTCCCAGTGGGAGCTGGGGTCCAACCCAGTGGGAATGGGGATCCGTCCCAGTGGGAGCTGGGATCTGTCCCAATTGGATCTGGGGTCCATCCCCGTGGGAACTGGGAGCAGCGCATCAGAGGCAGCGGGAGGGCAGAGGGCAGGGGGGAGCCGCGTCCCTGGGAGGGGGACAGGAGCAGATGGCCCCATTGCTGGGGGGTGGGGCGGGGACGTGGCAGTGTAAAAGGGATGGCAGAAAGCGAAAGGGGCGTTTGGGGCTGGGGGAGGCTGCCTGAGGGGGTGTGAATCCCCCCAGGTCTGCAGAGGTGTTTGTGTCCTGCATCTCCTACATCCGCTGCCCGCATGGGCTCCATGTATTGGGACAAACCCTGCCGTCCCCTCCAGTGTCCCCAGGGGAGGGACCCCCATCCCTCCCAGCCTTCTCCCCACCGCCGTGTGGGGTCAGCACCTCCTGGATGGGGGGACGTGGGTTGGGGACGCTCCAGGGCCCCCGTCCCTCTGGAGATGCTCTCGGCGGCTGGTGGCCACGGAGCTCAGCTCCCTCAGGAGCCTTCAAAGCCTCCGTTTCCCTCAATGCCCCCCAGCCCTGCACCCCAGGTGCTCTCGGCTGGTGTCCCATGGGTGCTGCCCCCCGCCCCCAGCCAGGCTGCTGATCCCCCACCTGCAAACCCACTGGCGGGCGAGATGCTGCCAATGCTCCGGCGCGTGCTCCCTGCCTCAGTTTCCCCCCCCCCGCAGGAGAGCTGGGTTTATCTGTGCCTGGCTGACTCGAAGAACGAGTCCTGGGGGGGGGAACCAGGGCTGGGGAGCAGGACGGGACTTGCTCCTCGCCCCCGCTGCCCGAACACCCAGCCCAGAAATGAGGCAGAACCTGTACTGCGCACCCCTGGGGGTGCTGCCAGCACCCAGTACCCAAGGGGCAGGAGGAGGGTTTGCTCCCTCGGCTGCTGCTTCGGGATGTGGCCGGAGCCGGGCTGTGCGCCTATCCGGGAGCTCCACAAGGAAAACCATCCCTGAGGGCTGGCCCGGCACCTGGCTCGCCTTGTGCTGGTGGCCAGGGTGTTCCTGGGTGCCACCGGGCTGAGGCAGCCCCCGGCCGTGGCCACCCTGGGTGGAGGGAGACACCGAGGGAGGCTCAGCTCCACCAGCACCGCAGCAGCTGAGGCCTGGCAAACTCACTACCCCTCTGGGTCACCGGGGGCAGGGTGGGGATACAGTGCGGGATGTGACCCACTGCTCCCCCACAGCTCGGGGTTGCCCCGAGCCACCTGCCCGTGGCCCTGAGGAGGGGCACTGCCCCACTGAGCAAGCCCATCACCGGGGTGTCGGGTACCATCCGTCCGTCCATCCATCTGTCCATCCTGGAGATCCAGGAGCAGTGGACGGATCCTGCCATGTCCTTTCCCATCCCAGCCTCAGCCAATAAACCTTTCTCTCCCTGGATGTTGCTGGTCCAGAATGCCCGGAAAGGGCTTGGCGCCCACCCTGGGTGACCCGGAGTTGAGCCCACGGTCACCCCTCTGGAGCCACCACTGTCCCTGAGCCACTGCCACCCAGCAGAGACCTGGCTGCACAACCTGCATTTCCAGAGCGCCCATAGCAGGGACCTCGTCCGTCTGGGGCCTCTCCCCACTGGAGCCGAGCAGCTGGCGCCCCGCAAGGGGAGGAAGAGGAGGGCGGCCGATAGACCGCCCCGTTGCTAAAGTCTCATTTCCTTAGAAACCACACTAAAAATAATCCCCTTTTCTTGTGGTCCTGTGCTCGGCGTGTGCTGCCACTGCACCCCGCCACAATTCCTCCCCCATAAAGCTGGCTGGGTGATGGCTGGAGCCTGGCAAGGAGCCTGACCCGTGTCCGTCCCCCCCCAGCCAGCTGCCCTCCCCCTGTGATGGGGGGAAACTGAGGCACGGCCCCCCCACTGTGCCGGGGAAGGATGCTCTTGTCCTGGGTGCGGGATTTGCCACTGCCAGGCATTACTGGCCTGATCCTGCGTGGGGCTGAGCACCCAGGTTTGTCCTGGGTGGGTGGGAGCCCCAGCCCTTTGGAGAAATATGGGATTGTGCCAGGCAGGATGGAAGCTATGGGGCTGGGGATACTCCATGGGATGGGAGACCTTCAAAACCCCAGGGACCCTGCATTGCCCCACTCGGGGATTTCGGGGCCGGGGGAGGGGGGAAAGTGAGGGGCTGCAGGGAGGGTAGATTTGCGCCCAGAGCTGCTCCGGATGGGGCACCCCGANATGGGAGCCATGGGGCTGGAAGCCATGGGGCTGGGGATACTCCATGGGGTGGGGGATGTGGGGCTGAGGCTGTCCTATGGGATGGGGGATATGGGGCTTGGGGTACCCATGGGATGGGAGCCATGGGGCTGGAAGCCATGGGGCTGGGGATACTCCATGGGATGGGAGACCTTCAAAACCCCAGGGACCCTGCATTGCCCCACTCGGGGATTTCGGGGCCGGGGGAGGGGGGAAAGTGAGGGGCTGCAGGGAGGGTAG
>VXBH01000513.1:56536-70050 GCA_013400035.1 Rynchops niger
CTGAGGGTGGAGGAGGGGTTGTGGGACCATCCAGGCCACTGGAAGACAGAGGCGGTGGGCCAGGAGGCGGTGGTGGTGGAGGGGGAGGCGGCGCGCTCCCACTGCCCGGCTGCGGCAGCGGAGGTGGGAGCACGCTGGCATATTCGACTGCTGGAGGGGGCGGCGGTGGCGGCGGGGCAGCAAACTCGGGGTGAGGAGGGAAAGAAGGGGGCGAGGGTGGTGGTGGGGTTCCCGGGGACGGGAAGCCCATGGGAGGGGNCTATTAGCTGTGAGGCCACATTAGACTGTACAGTCTCAACGTTAACGCAAATCATGTGTGTTTGTTGCAGCCCAGACAGAAAAAAGAAAAAAAAAAATAAAAATCTAAGTTCCAGCTTTAACTGGTGTTTCCATGAGAGCTCACTCCTCGGTTTTAGTTCCCTCGCAGTGTTTCTTTTGGCCTACGCCACCAGAACAACGGAAAGCTTCTGGGGACTGGCAGAAACGCTATCACCCGCCCCATCTCCCAGGCTGACAAGAACATGAGCCATCTCACCTCTCCACCAGAGGCCAGGCGTCACGTCTGAGCTCAGAGCAGCCTCCTGGCTTAAGAGCTCCTGCAGCAACGCAAGCCACTACCCCCCCACGCTGAGGTCAGGCTTGTGACACGCCACGCAGGGACGTCTACCATGATAAATCGCACAAGGACTGGTGGGTGTGCCAGGAAAGCATATGCTCTGAACACCTGCTAGGAACAGATCTCTTCACCGGATTCCACGGCTCGGAGCTGGAGTGCGGCAGCCATGTCTCATAGCTCGCCGTGGGGACCAAAGAGGAAGACACGGAAACCCAATGTGATTTTAAGGAAAGCACTGATTCAGGAGTGACCGAATCTCCCAATTCATGGAAGCTGGGTTTATACCAGAAAACACTACTGCCCATAAGATACTGTAATATCTTATGTACATGTAAGGGAAGTCCTAAACTGACACCTCCTTCCATGGTAAGGCAGAACAATAAGTTACATTTGCCACAAAAACATCACAATTTTTAACAGCGCACAGTGCTGATCCAAGACAGACTACTGGAGATCAAACCTAGCTCCCAGGGTTCTTTAAAAACAACCACCAAAACAAAACCAGAGAGGGGAGATCTCTGTGGCTAGGCAGAGATCTAAGCAACCGCATAAGGCAGCATAAGCTCCATCTGAAAGCTCGTTGCTGCTCTGCCCTAGAGGAACATGCTGCAGAGTGGAGTGCTTGGTCTCTCTGACACATCAGAAGAGCCTTTTCTGCAGCATTGCTGCCTTTGGATAAGATGGAGACAAGCTAACGCAGTCCTGTCTATCAGACGTACTTCCTCCTGTTACTCTTGACTCTTTTACTGCCTTTAAAAAAAAAAGAAGCTACTCTTTTGTTTCACCTTTTATGTCTTGAGCCACTACTGGACCATAATTCTCATCTCCAGGGGTGACTGGAAGTCACCATTTCATCTGATACAAAGCAGCTGCCCTGAACTTGCACTGAAGTCTCTGGGAAGAAGTCACTGGCGTGCTCAAGTCCTTTAAATTTAACTACATCTACATCTTCAGTGCCCACGTTGTGCATTTGTCGAAGATCACAGGGCAAATGGCAACAAAAAACACAGGCAAAAGAGCTGTGCAAAGAACCACTTCTATCAGGAAGGTACTTGCTCTGGAACAACTGTGTCAGAGCCAGATCATTAATTAGGACCCCACTCTTCTAGAAAAAGGGAAGTAAGTCTGCTGTAGTTCTTGCCCAAGCCCATTCTCCTGTTCCATACGGGAACAACACCGGTGGCTGGGATTTCTGGAGAGCTGTGCTGCCTGTGCCTCTGTCCCTGCCTGCAGTTGCACATCCCCTCCAGACAGGAGCATTCTGGTTCCCATACAACACCCGTTAGGAAGTTATGCTGAACTATCTCAGCCTGTCTCATGTCATCCTTTTACACCACCTACTACTCCTTGGTGACAGAAGGGATCCCGTAGGCTTACCTAAATTCCACCGGGGGTGGAGGCAGGCTGTCATCTGGGAATGAAGGAGGTGGTGGCACAATAGAGTCAGTCTGCGGCGGTGGCGGGTAGCAGTTCACGTCCATGCTTTCGTTTGAACCGATGCTGCCGTTCTGATACACCATGTTAGAGGGGTACCTGTGTGAAAGCAAGACAAGCCATTTATTTAAAGAGTTCAAGGCGATGTCTAAAGCTCATTTATCCCCTCACACACAGGAGCTTTGCCTCCTGGAAGGGTTACAACAAACAACTGTGCAGCAGTTCAACCACCGAACGCCAGCGATATTAACCCAGTGGACGGATCAACCTGTGGGATTTAGAAATGAGGTTTTTCTAGCAGGAATGGCCTTGCCCAGCACAGTGGGACCCACCTTCAGGTGGGACCTCATCAACCACCACAACAGGATACACAAAACAAAACACTACAGCAACATTTAAGAAAAAAAAAAAAAAAAAAAGTCTCTTTTTCTCAAAGCATCCCATATGAAGAAGCAGGTACAGCTGTACTGCTTTGCTCTGCCTAATTCTTTGGCTAGAATTTGTCCAGATGCTCCCAATGGTCGGACTCAATGATCTCAAAGGTCCTTTCCAACCATGAAGATTCTATGAATGTTTGTTTATTGCTATCACACAGAACAGTACGAGTATCTATTTTAGTGATTAAGAAAACACCAAGAGTGTGTTTTGGCCAATTTGGAGGTGAAGGACTCCCAATTACATTGGGTGTCATCAGCAGCAAAAGAGAAGACATGCTCAAAAATGCCAAAAAATAAGCTTGAGAGCAGAACATCAAGAAGAACCCAAGAAACAGCAATGCCATTAAAAGCAAGTATCCAGAGCTGAAATAGCACTGAAGGAAGAGCCCACTCTCCCAATCAACTTTCAATGAGCTCATTTCACTGTGGGGTGGTAGAACCACCCCGTTCTTGGGGGACTCTGGACCTCCACTGAATTCAAAGGCATGAACACGCTTGCACGAGAAATCAGAGGAGCGAGGAAATGGTGCTGTTGTGCTGCTCGATTCCTCTGCTAGAAACCAAACCCGTTCTCCTATTAAACTAAAAGCAAGTTTTATTTTTAGCTGGAGAGTGTGATTTAAAGAGAGATTTTTCTTATATGAAAGGAAGCTGCAAGGAGCGGGCGAGCAGTGCATTGTGGGGAATTCGGCCTGCTTCCAGCCTTGCTGGTGTCAAAAGTTAAATCAATTCCCAAACCAGAAGCGCTAAAGAGAGATCTGTAGCTTGAAATACTTGGATGGAGACAGCCCTCACTTCAACTTTAGGGTGTGAAGAGCCGTTTGTGAAACGTAACAAAAGCAATGGCACAATATTACCAAGATGCCACCCCGCTCCTCAGCGGAAGCCCAGAGGCTGGGTGCGATGGGAAGGGCATCACGATGGGGTAGGGAGCCGAAGCTCTCAACACTCCTGTGCCCACAAAGACAGGCAGCCGAGGGCAGACTCGCTACCGAAGCTGTTCCTGCCACCTCGTTCAAACCGTGCAGCTCCCTGATTTATTTAGCAAATTTTAAATCAGCAGACGGATTTACTTTGGAGAATCTGATTAGTGGCAGTATCGATCGGCGCTGTGCAGCGGATCTGGAGAAGCTGCAGAGCACGGTGAACTGCATTATAATCAACAACCCCCGCCCGCTCCCCCTCGCTGGGGAGCTGAGCAGAGCCCCAGACTTGCTTACCCAGCAGGACCGTGTTTGTCCTTTGACTCAACAAATTCTTGTCCCATTTTCAGCTTCTCCCACTCTTCTTTCCGGGTCTTGATTTTCCGCGGATTCACGTTTCCTCGGTTCGGATTCTCCTTTTTCTCTTTCTAAGGGAGGAGGAATCAAACAGAAGCCTTATTTTGCTTTAAACTCACTGGGAATAAGGAGGGACAGGACAGCCCTGTAGCAGTTTCAAGAAAATACGTTCTCAAAGAGGGCCAGGGTTTTAATTTACTTTTCCGATTGCTGCAAGCTCCCAAGATCTCCCATATGAAGAAGTCGGAGCACAGATAGCATAAAAAGAAAGAGACAGGCAACATCAGATTTCCCCAGTGCAGCCCAGACACGATGCTATCGTTAGTCCCTGGCACGACCACCCTGAAGGCAGAGCGGAAGCTCAGTTTCCCCACATCGATTCAGTTTTTAGCCTCTGCCAAATCTCACCATCACTTTGCTGGTGTTAAGTGCTTTGGGTGTGCAATACGGACACTTGCCCGCAAAGAACTGGGCTTTAACTAGCCTCATTCTCTATATTCTGACATGCCCGAACTCTCTCCTTTGTTATTTTGATTGAAAAATCATTATGTGTTGTGATATTCAATACTCCAGTTGCTCAAACGCTAAATAAAGTATCCTCAAACCAAACCTTTCATAGTGTAAGTTTCAGTGTTGGTAAACATGGGTCCAAATCCCCAAGCAACCAAACTAGGATCTTTACCTGGCATTTTCAGCTTAATTGGGTTTGTTAAGCCTCCCGCTTGCCCCTAATTTAACATTAGGGCCTGGTTTTGCACTCCTGAAGGGACATTTTCTCCTTCCTTCGTTCTTCCACAGTAGAATTTATTACAGCGCTCAATGCTCGGCGGTGCCGGGGCATTGGGATTTGCACTACTTCAACACTGAACAGACCCCTATGGAACATCAGAAGGGCAGAAAAAGACTCCAAGACAACTTCCTCCCCTGCTGACTGCACCAGCGCTATGTTTGAGTACTACAAATTAAGCCATTATAACCACACCAAGACAGTGGCATTTGGAAAAACAGATTAAGGGTATCTTTGTTTTCTTTTTTCAATTAACGAGGATGAGGTAAGCCAGATAAAAACTTCAGTGAACTGATCCCTAAAGAGCTTAAGAGAGCAAACCTGAATTTTTGGATAGCAACTTTGGAGTCCGAGATTCATTAACACTTCCCACCTCCTGTTCTTCCCCAACATGCCTCTGTTGGCAGAGTTCTCCCATTTCCTCACCCTATGTTTCCGCTTCTCTTTCATAATATCCTTCGTGTCCTGAAGCATTTTCTCTTTCCAAAGGTCAAAGAAATATGAAGGATCTGTGTAGAATTTAAGCGCCTCTTTGCCATCATCCCTAGAACAGGGAGGGGGAAAAAAAAAAAAAACCAAAACATACAAACAAGGACAAAGTCATGCATTTGTTCGAAGCCCAAAGAAAACACAAGCCACAACGCCAGATGACAGTTTAAAAGTCTACAGAGAGAAGGTCAAACACGCTGCTCCCGCCTCTGTCCTCCATTTCAGAACAGGCAGCGGACCCGCAGCCTCGTGTGTCCCAACTCTCCCGCTTGCCCTCGCTTTTGCCCTCTCCCAAACTCTCCATTCCTCAGCACCTGAAGAGCTGAACTGCCCTGAACAACCACCAAGAGAGAAGCAGGTCTCTCACTTCAACTCTCACTTGTTTGTGTTGTATTTTTGGTGTGAAAAAACCCTTCTGCAGCCCAGGAACCCTAAATCAGACCAGCAGCGTCCTTGAAACTCATGAGTGAGCACACACGACTCTCCTCCTACTTTGCAGTGCAGCCGCGTCTGGCAGAAGACAGCTGCCTCCAGCTATCTGTAATTACTTTTTACCTGTTCAAAAGATATTTATGGATGCGGGCTAACTCTCTGTATGCTGACCCCCTTTACTTCTACTACCAACAAGATGAAATCAGAACGGGACTGCTCAGGAGAACTGGTTACACAGCCAGTCTAGGTCACATCAGATGTCTCAGACCAGGCACAGAAGGCCACAGAAAGCATCTCCAGATCTACAGGAGTCTGCTGCACCCACCTGGGTGAGAGCCATTTACAGATGTATGCTCTGCAGTTTGCACTGCGGCTTTCTGGAAAGGTGCCACAGGGCTACAGAGAAGCAGAAGAAAAATGCATCATCTGCACAACACCTAGCATGTTTATGCAGTGCCAGCCAAGCCTTGCCCCAAGGCAGTCAACAAAAGTGACAGCAGGTAACCAAATACATAATTTTCTAGCTATGCTCATTTGTACGGCCCCAAAAGCAAAGTTTCACGTAATCCAGAAGATGGAGATTTCCCGGTGGATCTCAGTTTAGTAACTCCATTTCCCACTAAAAACAGCTACTTCAATACAGCATGGGATAGGAAATGACCTCCTCAGCGGGTTGGGAGGAAGAGGTCCTCCTCTGTGAGGGAACAAGGGGACAAGGTGGTGTCGCATCCATACCTGTACGGTGAGAGAATGTTGAGAGGTGGAGGATTATTGCAGGTCCTATAGGTTTCAAGGACAGGCACGGGGAGAGAATCTCTGTTGAAGAGCTTCTGGTCCTGAGTAGTGGAGCTTTTGAAGGCCTTCCTGGTGTTAATGCCTTGCAGGGAGACTGTAAGAAACAGGAGAGAGCAAGTGAAGAACAGCTTGACCCAGGCCAATGACACTGAAGATCAAGTAGCAAACATCTGATTTCAGTTGGAGTTCTTGGCATGCTTAGCACTTCTTAAGGTCGGGTTCCTTTTCCCACAGATCTCTTGGGAAACCCAGCAAATCTCAGATCACGCCGTGCCAAGATCCACTGCTATATAGACACGGCTCTCTTGAGAGTTGCCAATGTGGTTTCAAACCCCTGCAACCAAGACTCAAGAAGTGCACCGCCATCAAACTGCTGAAAAGCGAGTTTCCACATGGGGACTTGCTAATGAGCAAACCTAGACTCGGCCAGAAAAGGTATCCATGGTGCTTTTTCAGGAGGGGAGGAAACGGTCCCTCTTAGTCCACGGGAAGAATGTTCCAACACCCATTGCAGCGTCATGCTCATTTTATGGCCGTGAACCAACCACGCTGACTCAATGAGAATCTTTACCATGCTTGGTCTGCAAGGATCGCGCTCCACTCCATTACCTTCTTCCTCTTTGGGATCCAGCTGAGTGACTTTGACTTGCAAGCGGTCAACTCTCTCGACTAGAACGCTCACCCGAGAGGCAAAGGTGTTGGCTTGAGTAAACAACTCTCCAAATATGTCTTCTGCAAATTTACCTGGAATATTAAAGTGTCCACATTAACCTCCTGAGCCACATCAGACCACATAGAGTCTCCCAGCTTGTTTTCTTGAAGAACGAACGAACAAACCATGCTTTTTTTCCCAAGTTTGTCAGGGTTGAGTTTAACATCCAGGAAGAAAAAGCTCTGTTCCACCAAAACCTGACAGTTTCAAGGGATCTTCAAGCAATAAAGAAACAATCGAGACATACTTTCAAGCAATTACTAAAGTAACGAAGCAAGGAGGGTTGACAACACCATACTGGTCTGAATCTGCATGGGTCTGTAGGTCCTTTAAGATTCTCTGCTGTTCTGTTTATTAGACAAGGAAATACAGTTAGATTTTTATTGCTCTGGAGAATCTCAAAGGCTCCCAGTCTCCAGCAGGCCTGCCTTCAGGGTAACTGGCACATATTTACAAGTTCAAAGTACTCTGGGACTCGAGAGCAGACCCAGTCCTTGATCCTAAAGCCTGAGCTATAACCACAGACGAAAGCACTGACCCTTTTGTTCCTTCAGGTGGCAGTGTCTGAAAAATTGATGCATTCACGTTTATTCTAAACCAAAACCAAAGGGCAACTTCTCAAACAGGGATGTTCTCTCGGTAACAGCTTGGACTGCCCAGTGGGCTGCTATAACAAACATCATCCATTGTTTGGACTACGAGAGTGCCTAGGGGCTTGGATCAGGAGCTCGCCGCACCACTTACAAGCATAACAAAAAGATGTCTCCTCTCCTTAAGAGTTTAAAATCTATGCATGCAACAAGAGATGGCCATAAGTAGACAGAGATGGGAGGACTGGGAGAAAACCCAAGAACTTACAGTAAGTACTGTCTTTTCGTTCTGCTCTCAGGCATGACCCAAGACAGGGAGCCCAAGCCACGCCGAGGACAAGGCTGATCAGAGCAGACTTGGCACTGACAGCAGACATAGGCCCATGGAGTTCCCACTGATGGGAAACATTTCCAGCCACGGCTGTCGAGTCGAAGGCTGCTCCCAATAAGCAGTCTGGTTTTGAAGTGCATCATCATATGGTCAACAGTTTGCTCTGGAATCTGTTACTCCTAAAGATCCTCTCCGACATTCAGGAAAGGATAACCAGTTGGAAACCTAACTTTAACAGCACTTTCGGAAAATCTGGTTGCCTGCAATGAGTCACAGCAGAAAGACAAGCGCCCCTTCCACAAGGCAACGCGAGGGCATCCCCCAAAGCCCAGCTGCACAAATACTTTCAGCTATCTAAACTGACATATCAGCTACTTGTGCATACTCCCGTGCAGTTCTCCTTACACTGCCAAGCACGGGGAACCAGCCAGGTTAAAAATCAACCTCCTCCACCCCTTTTGGTGGCAATGCCAGCTTGAAGTGTTTATAGGAAGCAAATGCTGGATGTTAACTTCAACTGACCTCCTTCTCCCACTCTTCTAGGCAATACATTCTCCACATACGCTCCATTAACAAGCCCAACCAGCTTTCCTCAAATTCACGTGAAGGATTTTATTTCTGGAGCCCTAAGGGCCAGGTAGCTCTTGCTATAGCCAGGTTTCATGAAGTGCTCTCCCTGTTCGACATCAGCACAAGACCAGCTCTCCTATTTGACCAAAGAAAGTGGACCTTTCTCTATGGGATAATTTAACGCCTCCTAGCAACAGTTAAAAAAAAAAAAAATTGCTAAAGTAGAAACCAAATAACAAGAACTGAAAATCACTTCTGAATTTCACAAGGAACTGCAACAAGCACTAAGGAAAAAGAATGAAGTTTTTGGTTTGCAATGCTTAGTGGTATGTTTGAAGCATAAAATAACATATGAACAGCATGGCATGTATCAGTCTCGACCCTGGAGGGAGAAGAAGGGACGGTCTGTATTCCCTTGCCCATGTAAGTGCACCTCTATAGAGTCATCATCCAGCATCTCACATGCTCTTCTGTGTTTCACGTATATCTTCAGATGGGGTAAGGCAGAGATTAATTTTTTGGTTTAGTTACTTTGACTGAAAAAGTGCAGCTTACAATCAGAATTATCTTTGTCATGCACTGGCAGGAAGACAGACGGCATGATTTAATAGGTCTTTCCATCTTTAGCTTGTGGATTCTATAAAGTCGCACAGAAACGCACAGTCGACTACAGCTACCAGCTGTGATAGTAACGAAGGGCAAACTCACTGGAATATGAAAGTTTGACAAGATTTATGTTTGCATCTTTGTAAAGAGACTGTGGTGCACTAGGCATGGCTGATTATTCACTTGACAGGGCTGTCACAGCCTACTGAACCTGCTTTACGCTCCTGTAATAGTTAACGTACGAGGAAGGAGCGCGTTTCTTTTTCAGAAGTAAGAGAGAGAAAAGGAGGGGAGAAGGCAGGAGTTTTGGTCATTTGGGCGCAAGCATTCTGTAAGCAGTTAGTCTAAATAGTGCTTCATTTAAAATACTGCTAACCCTGGGGAAGAGAGGGTGCTCAGCGTTTCCTCCCCACCTGCCTCGCTCCCCTCTTGCGCAGACAAGCACGCAAGCGGCAGCAAGAGCCACCTCTCCCGAGCTTTCCCTCCAGCGCTCTGCGGGAGGTACCTGCGATTGGTCCAGCAGCACGTACCTCCCTCCCCACGCCGCCCAGCAAAGCTCCCCGGGTACCTTCCCGAGAAAGAAACCGGGCTGCGATTTGGCTTCCAGCACTTCGCCCCTCTCTGACGAGGTGGAAGCAGAGAAGCTTGGAATATCCAAGCTGTGCAAAGGAGGTCTAAACCTGAAGGATCTTGCCACGGCTCTGTCACACTAACCCACCGCATGCCTTTGGACTGGGATTAGCTTTCTCTGCAGCTGAGATTTGCGCAGCTTTACTGCCTTCTTCCTCATCATTTCACATGCACGAGATGGATTTTGCCCGCACTTCACAACCATCTTGGCTACAAGACCTAACAAATGAACAATGAGGGCCAGTTGAATGTGAGCGGAGAGACTGGTCTTGCCTGTGCAGTGACATTTCTGCAACCCAACAGAATGCCACACCGACTGGCAGCAAACGCGGGCCCAGATTTTAGCGACAGCCATGGTTTTCACTGCTGGAAAGGGACTGCACCCAAACTTTCCCTGCCACATTCACGCCATGGCAGAAGACAAGAGGCTTGCTTTGCAGAGCAAGCAGAAGCGCTTGCAGACACCATGAGGAAGCTAAACAATATATTAATTTGATTATCAAAGTCTTGCTTCAAGGGCAGAGGTGGCTAATCAGAATCCAGAGCATTTCAATAGACTAAAGGAGTCATCCCGGAGAGACCACAATTAACTCTTCCTTTCTCCTATGGCACGTAGGCCCACGTTTTCCCTCCAGCCTTTACAAGGCTACTGGTCAGCACACTGGAGAGCTGAGCTAGGCATCGCTTTGGCTCGTGCTGTCATTGGAGCCAGCGGCCCCAAACCCCCAATACTCCAGAGGGGACGCTTGGCTCAGACTGGGGACTTTGGGTCTTGCAACGCAACAAACAGCAGGGGCAAACAGGCAGCTTCTGCGTGCGCGCTTTAATTATCTTTCATTAAAAATAAGACTACTGACACAGTGTAGATTCAACACAGTCAAGCTCCATTTAGTAGCGCGTGCAATTACAGGCACATTCCCTGACACAAGATCCTGGCTGCTCCGAGAGCCTCCCATTTTACAAGCCTGAGTTGTGCTCCATCCTTCCATCTGCAGTTTCACTGCAGCCTCTCGCACACGCACGCACACACACACGCACACCTCCCTTCCCCATTCTCTCTCAGATAGGAAGGCAGTGGGACCAGGGATATGAAATTAGCATCAGATTTCTTTAGGAAAACATTTTAGCATTACCCAGGGAAGGCAGATGGGGGAGAAATAGGAACACGAGAGTAGAAAGGGAGCTAAATAAAGAGCACTAGCGACTCCTGAGGGCAACGCGCAGGCTCGCCATGGTACTCACTCAGGCTGCCCAGCTGTCGAATGACATTTGCCAGGGTGATGTTGGTCATGCATTCCAGCTCGCTTCGAACGCTAGGCAACGTCTGACGGCACAGGTGCCTTGGCTCAATGTTCCTCGTTACTAACGGCATGGTGGACCTGCTTCAGGCACTGTTCTGAAAGATGAAAAACAACCCAAAAAAGAAACAGGAAAGGATTACTCAACCGCAAATTCCAGGCACACCAGAGCCATGGTGTTCGTTTTTCCTGCTCTCAAATGGCTTTATTTATAAGCCTTCTTTCCCCCCTCCCCACCCGTATAAAACTGGTTCATCAGACATAAAGCTCCCGCTGTTCTATGACTTGCGGTGACAGCAAAGCCCCACCAGCTCAGGTACAGAGGCAGAGAGGGAAAACTACACATCTTCGCCCACGCGCAAGGTGCTGCTGGCATTACCGCAGCCGCTGTTCCCTTCCTACCCAACCGCCGCCCCTGAGCGGTCTCCTTCCTCCTGCGCTCACGCACAGCGTCTTTGGCGACCCTTACAAGCGCTTCTTCAGAAATAGTTTAAACTCGCCATCAATACTTTTGCTTAAACTTAGAGGATGAGGATGGGAGATGTTAAAAAAAAAAAAAAAAAAACAACAACAAAAACCCAAACACCAGTTTTTTCCAGCAGACCAAAGCATACTTGGTGCCTCTCTGCGGCAGCAGCAGAGACAGGGCTCTCCTGAAACAACAGGAAGCGCTTGCAGCTGACCAGGAAACTTTCTGGTGACTGTTCCTTATCCTGCAGGCTGCACCCCTCTTCCCTTGGGAAATCCCCCGGGGACCAGGTTTACACTGGACCATTGTTTTCGTGCTCCAGCAGTTTAAGGTTGCGGGAGCTCTAATCAGGATGCAGGACTAGAGCGTGCTCAGAAAGAAGTCAAGATTGATTGTACAACACTCGGGACAAAGTTCCAGTTCTTTCTTTTTTTTTAAAAAAAAAAAAAAAAAAAAAAAAAAAAAAAAAGAAAACATAAGTGTCCGGAAGTTATGTTTTGGACAGAAAACGCTTTAATCTGCGGGTCAGTGCCTTGAACTAACAAAAATCTCCTTTGCTAACAGGCTGAAACGCTGAAGCAACGAACAGCTTTGTCTCAAATCGTCCGCCTCCAAGAGAGAGGAGGAAACTTGGGTAAACAGCTCAGAAGAAGGAGCACGATACACACCTGAAATCTTTAAGACTAAGGGAAAGCAAATACATCCCAACTTCTTGATTAATTTAGAAGGGGAAAGAATCACTTTTCTAGGTCAGCTGAGGAACAACCCCGGAGAAGCAGCCAGCTCCCATGTGATAGGCACGCTGATCTGCTCGGCCTGGGTGTAAAAATAAAACAGGAAGCTAACAGCTTGGGGAACATGGCTTCCTGTCACCAACAGCAAAAACCCAAGAACCATAAAAAAATCAGCTGTTTGCTCTTGACTTTGAGCCACCCTTTGATAGTCTCTGTGGCAGCTGGCAGCTTATCTTTGAGGTCCAGGAGTCCTTCCTGGATGCTTTTCTATCAGGGTGTTAAGAGGAAGAAGTGGGCATTATCCCTCCTAATTACCTCACAAGCCAGATTTTGAATTGCTAAATTTGACCCATTAAGGCAGAGGAGTTCAAGAGCGGCAGCACACCGGGCACACGGCTATCTCCCAGCCAAGCAGACGTAGGTTGCCATTTTGCAACGCCTCTACACGAGAGATTTCGCCTGCTTGTCCCTATGTAGGGAAATGGTCCCCCAAACCATCCACCTTCTAGAAGAGGGGAGCGAGATCCGCCTCCGAATAAATAAAAGCAGAGACTCTCCGAGGACTGAAGTCCGTGTTGTTCTTCACCGCGTCCAAGCACTGCAGCAGCCATCAGTAACTGCTGGGATATTTAAAGAACAGGGTGAACTAAGGAAGGACCCTGACCTTCGCTTCTAAATACCCCGTGTTTTATCGATTACAGCCCAAGCCCTACAATCTTTTGTCAGCTTTAGCGCTTTACGCCAGACAAACTTTCCCAGCTCCCCCCAGGACTGCAGTCTGCACCAACGAGCAGCTCTCATAAACAAGGCAGCATTTGCAGGCTGCCGGCATCGAGCTTTTCTCTCCCCCTCATTCCCAGTGCTTCCCCAGGGCTCGGCCAGGGAGCACCCGCGGTGGGATCTGCCGAGCCGGAGCGGCCAGTCCATCGCCCAGCCCGGCTGGAAACCTTCCAAGGTGCGGGACAGACAGCAGGAAAACGGCCAGAGGAAAAATAAGCCTGTAAAGGGGAAGAGATGTGAGCACGCATGTATATAGAGAGACAAAAAAAAAAATCCCTCCCAAAACAATGGGTATGCTAGGTCAGAGAGACGCAGGTAGCACTGATCTCTGCAAGTGTGGGGAGAAGAGGGCAGAAAACGGATTTTATGGATATTTAGTGCCCCGCATACCCACAAATAAACAAAGGCTCAGAACATGTTGTCTATGTGCAGCCCTCCACAAAAAAAAAAGTGTTTGCTTTCAAAGCGTGTTTTGAAACTAAAAGCAAAGAGTAGTGGTGAAAGTTAAATTATTAATTTTTTTT
>VXBH01000513.1:70078-80308 GCA_013400035.1 Rynchops niger
GAAAATTAACAATGGTATAGCGCACGTACGTTATGAATTTGCACGGGTGCAAGACAGCAGCGATAAGGGCTAAGAAAAATGCTCCCTTTATAGCCTGGCTCATCCTGCCAGCCACCCCCCCCTCCCAGCACAGCCTGCCACACTCCACTGCAGAATCCAGAGTTTCGCCCTCGTGGTGGCTCCGACAGCCCTCCTCGCAACGAGGACGGCAGCACCGCTTCTTCCCACTGCCCCGCTGGTGCTCCTAACACCAGTGAGGATCCAGCAAGCAGCAGTCAAAGTAAAAGAGGAGATTAACCCCGTGGAGCAGCGGAGACGAGCAAGGCAGGGAGGACAGGATGGGCTGCGGACAACCACCCTTCTGCTCTCCCAGCCGCCTCTGGGATAAGAGGCGTTTTAAAGCAAAATTTCCTCTCCTCTGAGCGGAAGGACGAGGAACTTCCAAGGTTTCAGATTTTTTTGTAGGGTGGAGGCGGGCAGATAGGAAATCTGGGACCTACAACCAGAGCTTGGCGCCAACGTTAGCGAAAAGAGCAGTCGATGTCCCCCCAAGAAGGCCCGTCACAGTTAGACCTCGGTTTTCCCCGTGAGTCTGCGGAGGGTAGCTATAGAGATAACAGCTAATGGGCTCCTGTAAAACCTTCATGCCTCATGAGTAGCTGGGACAAAGATTAATAGTCTGGATTGGAAAATAAGCGGCGTATTTTGAAAGCAGCAGTCAGGAGGGGCAGAAAATCAAGTGCGGAGAAGGGACAAAGTATGAGAGCAGAGGGAGGAGGAGGAAGCACAACACTGGAGACAGCACAAGCCGGGCAGGGAAGACACACAGTAAATGAAACAAGGAAGGGACAGACTTGAGAGGAAAAAAAAAAAAAAAAAAAAAAAAAGCTTTCCAGGAGGATCTTTATTTTATTCTTTAAGAGAGTCATTAAGAAGCTGATTGACAGCATGCTACCAGCAAGGGCCATCCAGATCCGCTTTACTTTCAGTGGCCAGGGCATGACAGCACAGCAGTTTTGCACCCCAGCTAGCCAGACTGGTCATCGGGCATTAGTCACTGTCACCTAACTACCACAGGCCATATATTATAACTAAATCCTACCATTCGGAGGCAAGTTAAACAGATTGCGAGGCCAAAACTCCTTATCTTTCAGGCAAAGATAAGCGTTTCTGCTTGCTTATTAACGTTGACAATTAGATTTGTTTTCAGCCCTGGAATTTGGGGTGCATACCCCATGTTTTAAGAAGCTGCAAGAGAGGACCTGACCCGATCCCGCTGTAACGGGACAAGAGAGGGAGGATGTTAAAAGTAAAAGGAAACTGCCTCTAAGAAACAGAAAACTGTCTGCAACAGATTTCTAATGAATATGCAGGAAAAAAAAAAAAAAAAAAGGCAGGCAGCAAATTGAAACACAGCGCTAGCTATGTGAGGGGAGAAGTGATCTTTGCTGGTTGCAGAGCACCACTGATTGGGAGAGCCGTAAGGAAATGGGCCAACGCCGAAACCGGTCCTGTGCCAAATCCACACGCACTGCTGCATCAATCCACACTCAAAATACCCATCCTCCCAACCGCCATGCTTCACACCTTCTTAAAAACAAGAAGTAAGGGCTTTTCTTACGGTAACGAATGATTTTTCTCTCTTACTTGAATCAGAACCTTCCTACCTGCTCAGGGCAAGCATTTCCTCTGAAGTCTCCAAGTCACGGCTTGAAAAAAAGAAGGCTCCAAGCCTTGTTATGATGGCGGTGACTAAATGCCAAACCATCCAAAAAGCCCAGCTTCGCCCTGTAGCTCTTTTCCCCTCGCCTCCCCGCAGCTGTACGCTGCCCCACCTCCAGCCGGGCATTGCCAGAATTCCTCATAATTTCCCCTCTCCCAAAATGCTTACGCAGGCGTTGCCGAGCCCTGGCCCGCTCCGCAGCCCCGCGTCGGCCCAGAAAAAGTTTGCTGAGCGCGACAAAAGCCCTGGAAGCTGAGCTCACCGCTCCTACATTCCTACCGATCTTCCAGCCGCAACTGGCACCTCGTTTCCAGGATTCACCAGGTTTTTGCTCCCCATCATCCTTCCCCGTCCTGGGCTCGCTCACCACACATACGGTGGTCTCGGGCGCCTCGTATTTCTCCAAGAAAGCAGGATCCATGTGTAGCAGTTCTTCACGTGGCTGCCGATCTGACACCCCGCTCCCTCTAAGATAAGCTCTCACCTCGAATGCCTCGCTCACCAGTTTTTAGGTGGATTCTGACTTTGGCAATTATTTCTGTAAATACTCTCGGGGCAGAGGAACAAACATGGCGCAACATAGGACCGTAAAGGGGAAAAAAAAAAAAAAACCACGCGCCTTGCAATTTTTGCCTTTCCGAATCCGGCGCTTTGAGCAAGGCACAAGATAAATTCAAGAAGAGCACGCCGCTCTGAGATTTCTTATCAGCAAGTCATCGACCGCTCTCCCCGTGAGCTCTGCTGTAGCAGATCACTCAGGAATCCCAGTTCTGGATTAGAATCAAGTACAATTGGTTCGTCTCAAACAAGAACTGCCGGTCTATAAACCCCTCGCACAAAGCTGCGTCTTATTGACTATTTTTAATAAATAGGGCTGGCACAGTAAAATTGGACAATTGTTACGAACAATAAAGGAGACAGCCTTTGATTACAAGTACTGAGAAGCAATACAGGGACATTCTAGGATTGAGTATTTGCTTTCCAACGCTGAGTTCTGTCAACTGAAAACAGCAACTCGGAGCAAATACTCCTTAACAAGCAGTTTGGAGCAGAGCAGAAAACAGCACTGCACAGCAAGAGAGGAACCAGCCTCTTTTTTTTTTTTTTTTCCTTTTTAAATTATTTTTGTAGAGCAGGCAGATAGAGTCAACACCACGGTGCAGAGGAGAAGGCAGGCAGGACTACAAGGTGAGACGTGTGTATGCGACACACACAAAGAGCTGTAAATAACAGGCGAGTTGGAGGGAGAGATCTGGCAAGGTTCTTCTCGCTGGTATTTGACCAGTTAGCATAGCATTACTGGGAGTCACCTGGGTAATTCCCCACTCAATGTGACACACAACCTCTTAGATCAGGGACCATCTGCAAATAAATCTGGACCCCAGCAGTGATATCATCTGTCATAGTGTCTGGTGTAGCACAAAGCACCTAAGGAGGACAGAGCGCATTTTTGGGAAAGGGGAGGGAAATTAGGCTTGATTTTCAAGTACGTCGGGGTGACCAATCACCCTGCCCACAGCAGGGCTCAGAAAATCCTCTGCCTGGACACAAACAAGCAGCATAGCCAAGGAGACCAAGCCTTCAGCTAAGCGCCTTGGAGAGCAGCCTTTAGGAGTACCCATCGGGGGATTAGACACACCAGCAGGTTTGGGAATGAGGGAGGAAGGAGATAATCAGATCTGAAATTCCCATCAGTATGAAATGAGACTTAACTCAGTAGCTTGCCAACGCAGACTGACTGTTCTTTCTAATGTCTGTGACAACTCTGCTTCAAATTTCAAGCTTCTCTCAGCAGTAACTACTCCCCCATGTAGCTGTAATGGCCAGAAAGAGACTGGCTTTTATGTAACCCCAAAAGACTAGCAGAAAGGGAAGCAGCAGCCACACACGCACACACGGAGAACTGAGAAAAAAAAAAAAAAAATTCAGCAGAAGGCTCTGCTGAGTGCTCAGGGCTATATCCAAGCTCACAATGCAGCCACGGAGAAGTGGGATGCAGCAATCAGAAATGCTACAGTTCCCCACTCGGAGAGAGACCTAGCAATCAGTGCTGCATCCGAGCAATAGGGAGTGAAATTATAGAGCAAACTGCCATGTGATGCCACAAACTACTCCATCCCGCCAGCTGTAACAAGTATTCATTCCCAAAAACGCGTCACAGGCTCATCTGTCATTAACAGCCCAGCCTGCCAGCAGCTGAGCAGGAGTCAGCAGTGAAGGGCAGCTGCAGGGCTGCTTCCTTTCACAGTGGTCTATTCTCCCCCAAAAGCCACAGGGGAGGGAGATGCACTGGTAAAAAAAAAACCCCAGGCACCGGGGAAAACGTTGCCCACCATCTCTTACCAGCAGCTACGATGGAAAAGCGCAGGCTGCGTTTTCACCCACCAGCGCACAAAATCTTTCCTGAAGCAGGATCTACCGAAAACACGGGGCCTTCAGGAGACCACAGTTAGTCAAACGCGCAAAAAAAACCCCAAACCCACCATACATAACCCCTCTGTATATTAATAATCCACTTCAATCACCAACTCGGGAACTTCGCAGATACGATCTGCCAGCGTTACGAAAGAGGTGTTTCGGTAATAGCGTGGGGCAAGAGCAGCGCTGCACATTTCCACAGCGATGTTCTGACACTAGGAACCATCAGCCCTGATCTCGCAGAATAACGAACCATTGTACAGCGCGCCGTGGAGTCCTTGAGACAACAAACACCCAGCTCGCTCAGTTCCCAGAGTAAAAATACTCTTTTTTTTTTTTTTTTCCCCCTCCTCCCCTGTTCCCCCCCCCCTCCCTCCAGTCTGCTGGCTCTGAAAAATGCAAAAGAGGCTCAGAAAGCCATTTTCTGCCTTTTTTTTTTTTTTTAATTTTATTTTTGTCTGGCTCATGCATTATCGTCATCATTTACTGCCCTCAAGGGGATTGCACAGGTGTGACTGAAAATTTGGCTCTTCCTTTCAAACTTTTGTTATCAGCTTTGCTGAAGACGATCTTGCTGGAACAAATGCCAGCCTGCTCTCCTGGAGAGGGACTCGCTTGAAGCTGCTGGCAGAAATCAAGCTGGGGGTGGAAGGATGGGGGCGTCACTCACCGGGAACATGCAGATCCTCCCGGCTTCTGTTGGAGTGCAAATACAGCCAGCAGTTTGACCTAGACTTTTTTTTTTTATTCCTAAAAAACACACCATTGCCCTAATTAATGTTTCCATTCATTTAGCTGAAAAACAAGTTAAACAAAGAGGGTCACCTGGTGTTCCTACCAATGCCTGACTAGGATACAGGCAGAACAAACGCATTTAAATAAAACTCTAGAAGAGATGTGACAAGAGAAAGGCAGTTTAGCTCAATTAAAGAGTGCTGTCACAGGGATTTGATTCTCGGAATACAGAACTATTGATTAAACAGGAATTAAAGCTCTGAAACAGAAAGGTTTCAAGGTCTTTGCCGTGAGGATATACATCAGGAGAGAGGCAGGGCTCCTTCAGCGCCAGTGGAGCTCTGGCTTTGTTGCTTCCTAGGAAACGGGAGCAGCAAAGGGAGCAGAACGCTTTCTGTTCAACCTAGGGACAGTTTTGGCAAGGATTGACAAGGTCAGTGATAACACGTAGTGTCACAAGCTTCAATCAACAGGTAGCTTTGGCGTACTCAAGTACAGGAAACCCACTATAGACACACAAATAATTTAGGAGTATGTGAGGAGAGGCCTGGTCCATGGGTAGGTTTCAGTCCACGGGCTGGAGGTCTCCAACATCACCGAGCCCGAACCATTGTCCAAAGTCCATGAGACTATTCAAGGAATCAGCCTCAACCTGTCCCAGGAGATGGGTGCCCTGAGCAGTAACAGCCACCGGGGTGAGCAGTCACAGCCATCTGAGAGAGAGATGCCTACTAAAACAGGGTTGCCACTTTGTCCCAAAAGCCAGTCCTTAAAGGTCAAGGCTGAGGAGCTTTCCTTGGCAGAGTCATCCGTTTGTTTCTGTCCCAGTCCAGGCAAAACAAGCTCTGGATATAAATCACAAGATTTCATTTTCCAAGCCCCAAAGTCCGTAATAGCATTGAATTCACCATAAAGGTTTTGACTAGAAGAGATGCAATTTAGGTGGCAACCCAAGCAGCGTCCTTCCCAACAGCTTTATCTGGAGGGAGTGCGGGTTCCGAGCCTCACGCCGTCGCTGCGGAATTCCTGCGCAGAACCACAGCCCGACTTCTGCAAATGGTGCGCGGCTGCTAAAGCAAACACCGCTGAATCGCTCATTGCCGGGCTGAATTACTGCTAATGAGGATAGCGTGTTTTCTTCCTCTCCTGCACACCAGCCTCCTCCAGCAAGAGGAAAGGCTTGTGCCTGTTAGCGCTAACAAAGCGCGCGGTGCAAAGCACAACTCTCACAATACATCAGCACATTTTCATTCTAGGGCAGCGCTCGGTAATTAATACGGAAAGCGAGGGTGTGGTTTTTCTTCTAAATGACTTATTCCTGAAGTCTGAACATATTTTAACCTTCCTTTTCAGCAGATAAACTCTGTCTCATTTGCAGCAAAGCTCAGCCTCCCCTCCTTTAACACACACTAAACTATTTTGATTAATGAAAGAGTAGGAACAAACCAGTTCCAAGTGTTTTCTATACAGCTCAACTGCTCTTTCAGTTTCAACTCACGCCTAGATAATTATATCACAGCTCCGAGTGCCCCCACCCTTCTGCTCCACTTGGGGAATGCTGGAAAGATAAGTCTTTTCTTAATTATTAAATGTAAATAGCTCATTAAATATAATCCAATTACTTTAATTGTAAGAAAAAGGAAGTAATTACAATATGTACATGTATTCTTGCCTGAACAGTTTTAATATCTTAAATGAATCTTTGCAACATTAATATTTTAAGTTAACCTTTGACACAAGGAAGGAAAAAAAAAAAAGACACCGACTCCCTGATATTTTCCAGAAGTGTTATATCTGCTGGGATTTGTGTCACAAAAAACCAAGAGAACAGCCTTGAGCATCTAAATTAAAATGGTTTATGAACAGCGTCTTTATAATAAAGTCAAAATAGCACATGGGTTTTCTATTGCAGAGGGGGGAAAATTAAAAAAAAAAAAAAAAGAAAAAAGAAAGAGATACACATGATGCCACATTAAGACCCTGAATACGCTTTTTTGATCTCAGGAGTCAAGTGAGATGGGTACTACTACGAGCTTGGGTGAACAGGCAGGTCCCAACCCCACCAATACCAAAAGCCACCAAGTATCTGGGGTTTTCCAGGCAGTTCTCCTTCCCCACGCCTACGGTTTGTCCTGTCCAAAGGTGGGAAGAGGAACCAGGGCTCAGGGAGAAGGATCCTACCCCATATCTGGGATTACACAGTTCTTCCCTAGAGGTGCCCAGACAGGCAACCCCACAGGAACACCGAATCTGGTTTTCGTGTGCACACAAGCCATCTGTGCAACGTACGGGCACGGCGCATGATCCCAGGCTGCCGTTTGGGATTTGCAGGCCGAGCCGCAGGAAGCTGCGAGTAGCAGTCTTCTGGTTTTGCTCAACAGCATGACAATCCTTGGAGTCACTTTCTCCATCCCGGCAGCCAGCGGGACCGAACAACCTTCCAGGCAGACTTCAGCAAGGCCCCACTGTTTCACTCAGCCCCCCTGGTCTGAGAGAGCAGGGTCAAATTTCAGCTTGGACGGGGTGACAGATGCCTGTGTAATCTCCTTGGGACAGTCAGAAAAAATATTCTTTTCGAGCTGTAGTTGTTTCCACTTTGCATGTTCTGAGCCCAGCAGTGATCTCACCTTATGTAATCTGCAGCGCAAACTCCAGGCTCTGTCCCATCCAAAACTATTTCGGAGAGTTTGAAACCATCACTTTATTGAACCAATCTTTTCGGGAGGAGAGAGATTAGACCGTATTAGGGATGCTAAAGATGCAAGTCGTTCTATCAAAGCTCACCACAAGGTCTATAATAAGCTGCTTTATGGAAACCTCTCATGTGAAGCCAGACCCTAGATGTAACCTCCTTGATACAATATTGAATTCTCAATAGCAACCAAAAGGCTATTTTGTATAAGTTAATTACACGCGTCTTTAATTTAGCCTCCAAAAGGGAAGCGGCCAGTTATTTCATGCTGCCCTAGACAGAAGGTAAAGGTTTTACACAAGCTGTGTTTATAGCTATATGCCTTCCTCCAGCGAAGGATGGGCTCAGCAGCTGTTGGTATTGAAAGAACAGGATCTGGGTGTGTGCACGGTTCTCTCTCACGTTTGGGGTTTTTTTTTTTTGTTTTGTTTTTTTTTTGTTTTTTGCAGCTGCAAGGCCAAAACCGTAAGAGTGTGTGCTTTTCCTTACGGCGCACAAAAGCAGGGTGCCTGAAAGGGAACTCGCTTCCGCTCCGGCGAGCACTCAACCAACTATTTGCCGGGCTGAGGGGTGGTCGGGGAACTTTCACCCATCCATTCAGCCAGGGCCGCTATTCCCCCTCCCTCCCAATTAAATCCCATTTTTCGCACTCCATGCATGAACCGCAGCTACACCAATACATCAGATATTGTGGCTGATAGCCTTCTCTGAATGCCACTTAAAGCCCTCCAGTGCAGAGCTGCCTGAAAGCAAAGCATCATTCATTCGTTCTTTGAGTGGCAGAAAAAGACTTTTGCTACACAGAGACTTGAAGTAAGACTCTAAGAAGTAGCAAAAGGGCATCCAGTGAAAAGAGGAAGTGAGAAATTAAAACCACATTCAATCTTATTAGTGGTAATACAATAGGTCAACAAAGTACTTCGCAAAACTCCATGGCATATGAACAATTTATGCAGAACTCGCTCCTACGCGATCAGTGACAGCAGCCAGTTTGGCTAGTACAGAAAAAAGAAAAGACTGTCAGGGGCTATTTTAAATAGCCCAGCTGGGAGAGGAGATGGCTGGAGATACCACCTCCATGCCTTGGGGGAGAGTACACTTACGAGATGAGAACGGGAGGAATATTCCCCCCTCCTCCTTTTCCATCTGAAACATTTTCTCTCTCTAGGGATTTCCAGCATCTTATAAGCGAAGCCTCTTTGAAGTACCGCAAAGTGGCATTGCTCATCATTTCAGTAATGATAGTAAATAAGCCCCAGTATTTTGTTGATCCTTTTCCTTTTGCTTTACAAACAAAAGGTCAGAGTCATTAGCCCAGTTTTATGAGCAGGGGGAAAAATGGAGGCTGGGAAGAGGCAGGCTGCTCTGCAACATCATCGGAAACGTCAGTGAACAAACAAGAGAAGAAACTCTAAGCCACAGGACTTAAGAATAACCATGCTAGGTCATCCAGCCTCCAGGTAAACCAGCACCCTCTGTCCATCGGTAGCCAGATATCAGATGCATAAAGAAAAGAGCATGAGAACAAGGCAAGCACAGAGCAACAGTCCTCCCTGCTGTCCTTTTCCACGTTGCAGCGTCCCACCGCACCTTAAGGCCACGCGGAAACAAACATTATCATTTAATTGACCTTTATGGATTTCACTTCCATAAACTGGTCTCATCTGTTTCTGAACTCAACTAAACAGTCAGCATCCATGAGATCCCGGGGCAGCAAGTCCCACATTTGTCATACGTGAAAAGACGCTTCCTTTTAAGCCCTTCACCTTACAATTAGGAGATTTTTATCTCCAATCTATGTGTGTCTTTGCTTCATAAAGGAGTTGTTTGAATAAATGCATCACCGTTCACACTAAACAAGCACCTGCCGAGAAGGTTATCTGCCTGCATCAGACAACGCAAGAGAAGCTCTCAATTCTTATTGAGCACTTTCAGCAGAAACCAAAATAATAAACTCATGGGTTAGGTTTGATTTGCAGCAGCAGTAAGAACAAATTATTTTTTGTGGGCAGCTTTTTGTGTGTCATCCGTCCCATTTCGGACTGTGCACCTTTTCCAACAGTAACACAGGAGAATCAAAACCCCCCAGGACAACAGGTCACTGGTGATCTTAGAGCAGCTCTTCTGAAGCGGTGGAGCTTCCCATGCAGAAATTTAAGCCCTCCAGAACAACTGCTGCTTCACAAGCATCTCCCTCCTTCCCCTCTTAGCATCACAGCACCCTTTAAACCACCAATTCTCCCCAAAACAGGTCTGGGAAACTGCTCTATAAGAAGAGACAACACAGAAGGCGTCGAAGGAACAGAGCAGATCACCACTGACCCCATTCCTGGGAGACCAGCTGAGATTCCTGGTCCTTTAAATTTTCTTCATCAAAGCCCCTGGCAGATGCATACTTGAGATATGTCTGCGCTCCGCCACTTCTCCAGCAGCAACATAATACCAGAAAGCTTTACTGCGATTTCAAGAATTAGGGTAGGATCTAGAGGAACTATTTCCCAGGCCCATTACTGCAGCAAAGGCGAGCTCGGGATGGAGAATGTGATTAACGCGCTGCACTGCTGCTGTGCCACTCGCTCAACAAAATAACACAGAAATTCACGTTTCAGTTCTTCTGGGAGGGGACCTGCCCGCTACAGCCTCCCAGGCAGGAGGGGGGAAA
>VXBH01000514.1:0-11562 GCA_013400035.1 Rynchops niger
ATCATAGTTTACTTGCTGTACAAGGTACAGGTGTGTGTTCTCCACGCAGTACTTAGATTTGGTTTATAGAGAGGTGCTGGAGCACAATATAAGGTCAAAATTTCACCCACAGAAAGAAAAAAAAAGAAAAGGAAAAAAAACCAACCCCACAAAAAAACTCAAATAGTTATAATCTTCGTTATAAATACAGACCAATCTGATAAGACCCCATAGAACAATGTTCAATTTTGTTACCTTTACCACAAAATCGCCAATTTTGTGTTACCAGTAGTGCAAAGCCTTTAAGTTCAATTGTTTTCTCCCTACGTGTATTAAGAATTTGGCCTTTTGAGCTATTCTGTTAGGCAGATTATTTTTAAGTGAAAACTGTCAGGTTCTTCATGTTTATGGAAGGCCTGTACTAAACATGTGGATACATTTCTTTAGGAATGAGAATTTTTTTCCATGATACAAAAAGGCACGGCGTTTTTTCAAATATTTTAACGCTCTTAATTTACACAGTATACAGCTTTTTGGGTCCTTCATACCAGATCAGCTTTCTGACATCTTCTGTGCTGGCCAAGGCTTCAATCATTTTGCTTTTCTCTGCTTCAGAAACTGAAGAGGAGTACATCTTTAGGAGGAATTCCCAGCCATCACTAGATTTGGCTCCAGCTGTAAATATGGCTTTCATAACATCACTAGGCAGACTACAGGGAAAAACAAAACCAATAACAAAACAACAAAAAACACAAAACAAACAAACAAAAGGGGGACATAAAAATGCTCATCTGAGAAAAGAAGGAAGAAAAGTCACAAAATGAAAAGATTAGCTTGAAAGAGATGCCTGTCTTCTGAGCACTTTAATTCTGTAGCAATTGTAATTTTGCAGGACTGAATTCATGCCCATCTAATACTTTAAGTCACTGGGAAAAAGTAAATCTTATTAGTCACACGAAAGCACAGTAAACTGTACAAAAATCTGAGTAATTTTCTGTGTCTCAAAAATGCATATAAAACCAGAGCAGAATGAATTCTGCAAAATAAACAGGTATTCTTTGACATTGCTACTAAGGAATCCTACTTGAGCATGCAGTTTAGGAAATGCAGACGGAAGCAATCTGTGGCTGGTTTTGCCGTCACATTTAATGAAACTGCAGACAAAGTCTTAAATTCTAGCACAGTTCTCCCTCTCATCTTAAAACAGCAACTACTTCTACATGAGGAACAGTAAAGGACAGAATGACATGCTTTACCAATATTCAGTTGGTGGTGGTGGTGTGGGGACTTTTTGGTTTGTTTTGTTTGTTGGGTTTTTTCCCCCAAAAAGTGGAAGCCCAGTTTTTGCGGTACCTCATTGTTCCATTAGACTTCATCCACTTCTCAAACATCTCAGTGGCAGTTGCTCTACAGTTTCTTATATCATGGATGCAGGCAAAAGTTAGCAGTGTTGACCGTAACTCTCGTTCAGAAAGGGTCCCATCATCTGTCCAATCCTGTTGATCAATTTTATCACCAAGCAGGTGCTCTATTCTATACTAAAGGAGAAAAAATTATTAGCAATAGCTAATTCTTCCCAAGAGGATGTTCTATATAAAAAATTAGTTTAAAAAAGAAAAAAAAACCAAATTAAGTTTTAGAAATGTGGAAGTTAAAAATAGTAGTTTTTCATCTACCTATTCCAATTTACATTTACATACAATTTCTTATCTGTGTGAATAAATATCAGATACCACACAGATCTGAAAGATGGGCCATGGCTACATCTTAAATTGCACGTGGAAACTGAAGACTAGTCTTCGAGCCACAGTTCAGGCTTGTATGTAGTCAGCTTACTATCAGAACTAACTACAACTCCTGTATGTTTAATTGCTTTTAGCTCCACCAAGTGATAGTTAATACACCTTAGTTTAGCACAAACAAACCAACCTTTATCTACAGGCTGAACACGATTCATATTTGTAGTTTTGTAGCTTGCCAAAACCACACCAGGTATTGCATCTCAGCCGAAACACTTGAACTTAAATATAACCTCATAGACACTGCATTGCAAACCATAGCTTGAGCTGTTTATTATAGCAGATCCGTGAAACTTTTGAATAAATACTAAATAAATAAAATTATTATAGTAGTGGGGGGGTTTTGTTTCTTGTAAGTTTCCTTAAGCACTCACTAATTACCCTTACCTAGTATAAAGAAAAACATCTGCTATTTTATCTAACCATTTAATAATTTTCCTTCTTGACTAAATCCTTTTGCTGACGTACTACAATGTAAAGCAGCAAGGATCATTTTAAACCTGTAGATTANGTGGGCAGGGGTAGGGGGCTAGGGGATGGGAGGGGGGATAGGGGGGAAGTCAATCCCAAAAAATTTAGCATTCCAGAAAGAGATCATTACTACTTAACAAAAGCAGGCAAGACTAGCAACCATCTAGAATCCCCATCCAATTTAGTGAGATAACAGTTCAACAGTCAACACTTAAAAAGATCATATAACTATAAAGAACATTACAGCTTATTACGTCAAATTATAATTTACAGAAAACTAAGACATACCATGACTCGTGCTGCCAGATGTTGTTCACCCTTTTTCTCTAAAAGGCTGTATATAACGCTCAGCTGAAACAAAGCTTGAGTGAGTGGTGCAGTGCTGCTCTCCTTGTTAAGGTATTCAATCAGCTCAAAGGCCTTTTCCAGAGACTCTTTTCCTAGACTATAGGTCAATGAATACAAACATTAAAATGACTTCCAAATCAAAAGCACTCCCTAAAACAAGATCAGAAGTGATGCTCTCCATTACATTAACAAAGGAATAGGTGAATAGAGGGAGTAATATAAGAAACACTTTCGATGTAGCGTTTTTTGTATTATAACATTAGTAAGATAGCAAACAAAGCAATATCGGCCACTAACGTGTGTACAGCTGACAAAAATGAAAATAGGTAAGGAAGCGTGACAATAATGTCTGAAAATATTTATCATAAATGAGAGTACTCAGATACAGGAAGCAGCTGACAAAGAGGCCACCCAAAACATTCAGCCTCACCTCATCTGACAGCAGTAGTGAAACACAAGAGAGGGAGCCAGTAAAATATTGACAGGCAAATAGCTTACTTCTCTGAAGTGAAGCACTCATTGACAGAGTACAGGAAAACAGTATGCTCGACAGATTATTGAACACTAAGGAAAACAGTGTCTTCCAGAAATAGAAGCTATCGTGTGTCTCTTTGTGATGCAAATAAAGGATGCTGCTATAAACAACAGGGGGATAACATCTAAGACCAATATGGAAGCATCACTAAAATAGCTTCAAAAAAAATATTAGTGAACAGTTTCAATAGGCTAATAAAGACTGAATTAAAACTTCTTTGAAGCAGGCTTCTCTAGAATATAATCTTCTTTCACTTAGAAAAAATGTAAACACTTATTAGCTATGTTTTCTAATGTAAAAGTCTTACCCTGCAAGGTTGAAGATATTGTTAATCAAATTTGCTCTGTCTTTNCAATGTTGATTTCATTGCTAAGCACTGTATCGTGCTAATCTACTGCACAGCTGGACTGGGACAATGACAACTATTCATATGTTCCTATTTTTACAGAAAATAGTTGGTTTTTTCCATTGCCTTTTTACAAAGCAATTAGATCTATGATCTCCAGCCACTCTAATAATTTTGGAAATAAATTTTCTGTGCTAAAAAAATGTCATGGACTCTGTTTAATTACATATATGTACTACATTGACCTTTATAGCCGCTATAGCAAATCCCCAGGCACCACTGTGTTCCCACTGCACTACAGTCTCTACAAAACACTGCGGGCAGGGGTGTGGGGCTAGGGGATGGGAGGGTGGATAGGGGGGNCATATAACTATAAAGAACATTACAGCTTATTACGTCAAATTATAATTTACAGAAAACTAAGACATACCATGACTCGTGCTGCCAGATGTTGTTCACCCTTTTTCTCTAAAAGGCTGTATATAACGCTCAGCTGAAACAAAGCTTGAGTGAGTGGTGCAGTGCTGCTCTCCTTGTTAAGGTATTCAATCAGCTCAAAGGCCTTTTCCAGAGACTCTTTTCCTAGACTATAGGTCAATGAATACAAACATTAAAATGACTTCCAAATCAAAAGCACTCCCTAAAACAAGATCAGAAGTGATGCTCTCCATTACATTAACAAAGGAATAGGTGAATAGAGGGAGTAATATAAGAAACACTTTCGATGTAGCGTTTTTTGTATTATAACATTAGTAAGATAGCAAACAAAGCAATATCGGCCACTAACGTGTGTACAGCTGACAAAAATGAAAATAGGTAAGGAAGCGTGACAATAATGTCTGAAAATATTTATCATAAATGAGAGTACTCAGATACAGGAAGCAGCTGACAAAGAGGCCACCCAAAACATTCAGCCTCACCTCATCTGACAGCAGTAGTGAAACACAAGAGAGGGAGCCAGTAAAATATTGACAGGCAAATAGCTTACTTCTCTGAAGTGAAGCACTCATTGACAGAGTACAGGAAAACAGTATGCTCGACAGATTATTGAACACTAAGGAAAACAGTGTCTTCCAGAAATAGAAGCTATCGTGTGTCTCTTTGTGATGCAAATAAAGGATGCTGCTATAAACAACAGGGGGATAACATCTAAGACCAATATGGAAGCATCACTAAAATAGCTTCAAAAAAAATATTAGTGAACAGTTTCAATAGGCTAATAAAGACTGAATTAAAACTTCTTTGAAGCAGGCTTCTCTAGAATATAATCTTCTTTCACTTAGAAAAAATGTAAACACTTATTAGCTATGTTTTCTAATGTAAAAGTCTTACCCTGCAAGGTTGAAGATATTGTTAATCAAATTTGCTCTGTCTTTAGGACTCAAAGCAGTATGGTTATTTTTCAACAGATCAATCAGCGTTTTCCAGTCTTCAGCATAGTGTACTATGTAGTATCCGTTCATGTCCACATTGAATTTTATCCATTCCACCTCTTCCGGAAGTTCAATGACAGCTAACAGGCAGACAACCAACCAGTTAGCAGCAGAAACAAAAATTTAGCAACTGTTCATTCAAATCCAAATTGATGATGCAGACTGGTTCCAGAGAGTCAATAAATCCTTTTCCACTCACTAGCTCCCCCTAATACGAAGGAGGAATAGTCAGCACAAAGTTTTCACAAGAAGGCTCCAAAATTCCAGGTTGTACTTCCTACATCTGACTGAATTAATAGTATCAGGATTTGCTCCGAGTTGTACTTACACAGTTAATTATTTAGTGCAGTAAATTTTCTCCTTCTGTTCAGTCCTCCTTTAAAACAACCTCCTTGAAAAACTCTCTGCCCACTTCCATACATATATAAAGAACAGTTACACATGTCATATAAAGAAACAGAGAAATGGAGACAGCATTAAAGTAGATGACAGGCCACATTCTAGTTTCAGAGTCAACCAGGTACAAGAAGAGAGGCTTTGGGAAAAAATTCTTAATTTCAATTGATTCTATAACTCTTGCCAAAACCGACAATTTGCATAGCACCTACAATGCCTTTGAAATGTAGTAAATATTCTACCTCAAACACTTTTGTACATCTCTCCTACTCTCATATTCTCCACATCCAAGGTTCTAGAGTGAATGAGGAGTTAGTATGATGAACATGAGACCACTAACAGGGTCATTTAAGGTGAAACAAAAATTATGAAATCAGGCTACTTGCCTATGAGTTCTAGTAAAATGAAGAAAACATTCCATTAAACAGCTTTAGTTTTCCATTCGGCCAATTCATAATATTTTTTTCTAAAACTCCATCTCAAATGAAAAGAGCCAGGAATAACTTGAAGGCTTTGTAAAACCAAAGCCAGAATGACATAAGCCAAAAAGATTTACTTTAATTATAGTACTTCTAAAGTCATTTTAGATGGGTGGCAGTTCATAAAAATAAGTACATAGTAAAAACGTCAAGATCAGATCTAAGAATTAATTTTTAATTTGTATAGTTTTATTTAAAAAAGTAGAGGTGTGAGATAGGCTTATGAATTAAAAATAATTGCCAGCTAAATGCACCGAGTAGTAACTTTGACAGGGGAGAAGAAAATACATCAGCAGACGTAAGGTGATGAGTCAGACCAGCAACAATAAAACGCAAAAAACCATTCATGTCAATGGAAAGGGATGGACAAAGTGATTTTTAGCACAATACTATATAAAAGTGTATAGTAACTATTCACTTGGCAAGAAAAAAACAGGTCTGAATAAAAAAAAAAAAAAAAACCCAAACCCATAGACTAACAATTTAGGATTCAAACTAGCCACTGCAGCAAAACCAAAGTTTATGTGAAAAGATCTAAGGGTTTCAAGATCTACAACAGCATTCTCAAAAACTTAATGAGTTACAGATGCAATATTTTCTTACACCATTAAAGAAAATAAATAATATTTCAGTAGAAAGTGAGTTCCTCACATTTCAGTACACTGGCAGAGCAACTCTCCCATTACTCACTCTCTAAAGGACATGCAGTTTGAGAGGGTTTGTGCATGCACTGGGAAGAAAAGATCAACGCTCTAATGATGACACCACCAGTAGTGCTTGGCTTCAGATCTGTGTAATTATTTTGTACTACATATGCTTTCATCTTCACATCTTATGCAAGTGTGGACTCTGAAAAATCAGTAATCTGGAACACTTAAGTAACTTGCTACAGAAGTTTTGAGTCACATACCTGATTTTTGGTCCAGTAAATATGCATTAGTACAATGCATAAAGTTGCAGCTACTAGTTATGTAGGTGAGAGGAATATGCCACAGATAACTGCAAAGGAAAGCAAACATTTACTGACATATTAAACACATATTATTTGTCTTGAAAGTTTTGTTTTGTTTTTTTCTTAAAATTTAAGCATCTTAACCACTTAGTAGTATTAGAACCACTGCATGCTGTGTAAAATTAAATATAGTATAAATCTCATTCAGATAATCAGAATAAGATAAAAGAATACATTTACAGCATGTACAGCAATTCTTTTTTTATTCCCACCATGTTGACAAGTGGGAAAAATTGACAGAATCACAGACTGGTTTGGGTTGGAAGGGACCTTTAAAGGTCATCTAATCCAAGCCCTCTGCAATGACCAGGGATATCTTCAACTAGATCACCTTGCTCAGAATCCCTTCCAACTTGACCTTGAATGCTTCCAGGGATGGGGCCTCTACCACCTCTCTGGGCAACCTGTTCCGGTGTTTCACCACCCTCATTGCAAAAAATGTCTTCCTTATATCTAGTCTGAATCTACCCTCCTTTAGTTTAAAACCATTACCCCTTATTCTACCACAACAGGCCCTGCTAAAATGNATGCATGTCCAGATTTTATCCACCAGTACCCCAAGTCCTTCTCAGCAGGGCTGCTCTCAATCCTTTTATTCCCCAGCCTGTATTGATACCAGGGGTTGCCCTGACCCAGGTGCAGGACCTAGTACTTGGCCTTGTTGAATGTCATGATGTTCACATGGGACCACTCCTCGAGCTTGTCCAGGTCCCTCTTGATTGGCATCCCATCCCTAAGGCATGGTTAACCACAGCACTCAGCTTGGTGCCAGCTGCAAACTTGCTAAGGGTACACTCAATCCCACTGTCTACGTCACTGACGAAGACATGAAACAGTGGTGGTCCCTATATGGACCCCTGAGGGACACCATATTTCCTAGTACTTCTTCCTCAGTTCCAGAATGCTAAGTAGCTTGTCCAAAGCCATACGGACAGGAAATCTCTGGCTGTATCAGAAATTCAGACAGTATTCGGCAAGCTGGAAAAATAAATGCTATCGTGACTCATAATGGTGATAAGGAATTGATTATTTAGAGAAAACACAACTTTGAGTGAGATGAAACAAGTTGCACATATGCATTCCCATTTTGACAGGGACCCCTTCTGTGTATGACACACAGAGCACCCTTCTTCAAAAGCTTTTCATGCACTCCCCAAAGTGACATCCACTAGATACAGAAGAATAATTAAGCCTAACAATCCTTCCCTTTTTCCCTCACCTTTCAACCACATATGACTCTCCTTCCTCCACATAACCAAAATAAAACAAAACCCTGTAACTTCCAACATTTCAAGAGACAAATTCCTTTCACAGGTCTGATTCTGCAAGATTATGTAAAGGACTCTGTTTCCGTTAAGACTTCAAACAAACGGCTAAAACCAACCAAAATCTAAAAAGGATTCAAACTTACATATTTTTGTCTGTTACAAAATATAGTAAGGTTCATAATATAAGACATATTTGCAGAAAATTCGTTTTTACAATTAGCAACTGCCACATCTTTGCTTCTTCAGCATTTGCATATATACTTCTCTTAGTTTTTGGTACAATGGATGTTGCCTCTCTTATTTATACAGCCATTTGCTGTCATGCATTAGTGCCGTCTTAAAATTTTTAAGCCAAGAAAGCTTTGATTGTAGCTTCTGTACTTTCCTCTAACAAAGCCCAAGATGCACACTGAATTTTGGAAGGAAGAAGTAGAAACTCTAAAGTAAGACATATGCTTCTGTAAATTCTGCAAACTTCTGCAACCTGCCTATCTTCTCCCTGCTTCTCATTAACTACACAAAACTTTCTGAAATTAGAAGAAAACTTTACCTGTGAGAACTGCCTTTTGGTATTAAAAAATGTGAAGAATTCATTCTACTATTTACCACAAGTCATCACCTCAAGCTTAAAAGCTCCAGGAAAGGATGCAAATAAGAAACTCAGCTTAAAAAGGACACCACAGATTTTTACCAGGTGCTTGGGTGAAAACAGACATGGATCTTCAGGCAGTTATTAGATGTGTGAATTTTTGTGCCAAATTCTCTATGACTACCTGCCTTCAAAGAAAATACTAGAACCTCTGAATACAAGTGAGAGAGACACACAAGATACAAGAAAGATATCTGCAGGTAGATTTTAATGGTTAAAAACTATTAAGATGATAACAACCTTGCATCCGATGTCCAATTTTCTGTTTCCATATGATACAAAAATTTCTCTTGTTGTACAGAAATATTCTTTCCCTGTCGGACAACAGTAACTAAAGGAAATCCTTTATGCAGAATCCATGTCTTCATCAGCGTTTTTACATCTAATGTTCCATTGGTAATCTGCAAAAACAATCATAACATAACAAGAAAATTGCAATTGGACAACATTTTTAAAGCTTCCTCCTTAACCTACCATGTAAGTAGTAGCAAGAATCTGCATCTGCAAACAACCACTTTAACACTGAGCTTGTAAATTTTGTAACTAATAAATTAGGGGAGCAAGTGGCTTTTATTTTCTTAAGTTGAGGGAATCCTAGCCAAGCAGTGGAAAGACATCAGGTAGGTTGAACTGTTATGTCATGAAATTGGAGACAAGAATGTTACAGGAAAAAAAGTAAGCTCCCAAGCTCCCCCATACCCTTTTTCTTTCCTTATTGGTATTCTGATATTATGTGTGTGTTTCAGGTTAAAGTTCTTCATTCTTCTTTTCATTCTGAAGTGAATATTAGAAATTTAATTAGAGCAACAGTGTGCGTACAACAAAAACATATCCTTTATCTCCTTTTTTTTTTTTCCCCTCCCACTTACCAGCCTTTGCATAGCTTAAACTCTTCTAATCTTTCAGAATACATCATCCCCACTGAGGGACAAGTACTTTATAATACCTACATATCACTGCCTCTTTATTAGCAGAGATGATCATTCAGCCTGAAAAGGATAGTATGTCCCCAAACTTAGGAAAATGTGTTTAGGTTGAGCTCTCAGAAACATAAGGAAATTAGTATATTATTATTCAAGTTACATTTAACTTTAACCAACCTATACTATCTCTCCAGTTCACCTTATCAGCATCTTACAGCCCACTGTTCTCTGTTCAAGCCAGCATTAACATGTACAGTTTACCCTCATGGGAAAATGTTATATTATTTATGTAGAGAATGACCATGAACTTTAAATAGGGGTCTCAATTCCAGGGAAGCATTTTTTATCAAAAATTTACAATTTATAGAATTTTAAGTCTACGTGGTTTTTTACTTTTTTTACATACTTCCAAACCCTACTTTTCACTAAATCCTCTTCTTCCTCATTGTTACTACAATGTTACATTATGCAATCCCTTCATAAATTGCCTAAAGTGTGCTGAATGCATGCTCTCACTTTCTTTTGCCACTGTATTTTGCTTTGCTTCCTGTTACACTTTGAAACCACCAAGAAATCTATAACATCAATGCCAGCCAGCCAAATGTATCTAAACCAAAAAATCCCAAACCCAAGAGAAGAGGAATGTTAAGAGATCAGGAAACTAATTAAGTCTAATACTTGCACCTTGTCGACTTGCCTGTTTCACATCTCAGTCTTTCTGTGCTAACACCTACAGACTGGCAGAAAGTCATGTGTCTAATCTATACAGAGACATGAGTAAATTTGAAATTTGCTCCACTGGAATCATTCTGAATCACCTGAAATTAAACCAATATATTAGAAATTATAGCTTCATAATTTCATTATAGCAAAAATTTTATTGACATTAATTGATTTTATTGTGCCCTGGTTCTATCAGAGATAGGCTTAATTTTCACATGGAGCTGGGATGAGGGCTGGCTCACACAAACTAGCCAAACTGGTATTCCATACCACGTGATGCCATGCTCAATATATAGGGAATGTATATAGTATATTTGTATATAGGGAAGTTGGCTGGAGGGGAGGGGGCAGGAATCTCCACTCAGAGCAGGCTGGTGGCTTCTGGGTTCAGTCAGTGAGCAGTGGTAGGTTAATCGTGTTTTACATATTCCATTATCAGTATTATTCTTGTTGTTTTCCTCTTTCCTTCACTGTTCTGTTAAACTACCGTTATCTCAGCCCACCCAAGCCTTTTTTTCCGATTCTCCCCCCCCGCCCACCGCTGGCACGGATTTGCAGTGAGACACAACCGCATGGAAACAACACGCTGAGGAGACCAGCTCCAGTGCAGGTAAGTCTGTACTGGGGAAGGGAATCGCGGCAAAAAAAAAAAGGCCGGCAAAGGGGCTCGTTTTTGAGGCTTTTTCAAGCCAGGAAAAGCGGGCAGCCAGAGCCGGTGCCCGGCGCTTCGTGGGGCGGAGCCAGCACCCCCGGCGGCAGGTCTGAACGAGGAGGGGGTGGGACCACTCCCCCCCTCATAAAAGCAGCCCTGCGGAACCAAACAAGCAGCGAGTGCGTGTACCCTGCGTGTCACCCGCGGAACCACCAGAGGAGGGTGCGCGTCGGCGAGGTGACATCAGCGGCGGGCAGCCACCGCAGAGTGCGACGCCGGACGGGTGGCTGCGAGGGGAGGAACAAGAGGAGAGCAGGCAGGCTAGGTCGACTGCAAAGAAAANCCATACCACGTGATGCCATGCTCAATATATAGGGAATGTATATAGTATATTTGTATATAGGGAAGTTGGCTGGAGGGGAGGGGGCAGGAATCTCCACTCAGAGCAGGCTGGTGGCTTCTGGGTTCAGTCAGTGAGCAGTGGTAGGTTAATCGTGTTTTACATATTCCATTATCAGTATTATTCTTGTTGTTTTCCTCTTTCCTTCA
>VXBH01000515.1:0-39860 GCA_013400035.1 Rynchops niger
GCTGCTCATTATGGCTCCCAATGTCACTTGCTCTGGAAGGGTCCTTTTAGAGCCAGATCCTCTCTAGATTAAGTCCCCTCACTTTGACCACTAACGTGTCCCCAACGAGGAGCTGATGACAATGTCTTGCTCTGACCCTCCTTTCTGCAGATCAACAAGGAGAACATGGAGAAGGCCCTGAGCCCTGAGATGCTGGCTACTGATCTGGCTCTCTACTTGGTTCGTAAAGGAGTAAGTATCAGAGAGAGACCTGGAGATGCAATTTCTTGGGATGCACAGAATACTGCTCAGCGAGGGCCTGAGATGAGGCCTTTGTTCTGTCCCCAGGTGATGATCACTCTGGGTCACCAAACATGGATTCACATGGCATTTCCCTAAGCGAAAACAAGCCCACCAAAACAGACAGCACATCCATTTTTTCCTTTGAGGCTGCACCCCAGTTGCCTGGTCACTGACTGCGGCCTCTGCTTCTCACTGCAGATGCCATTCAGACAAGCCCACATTGCCTCTGGGAAGGCCGNCCTTGGAAACAGGCTCTGTCTCCACTCTCTGCAGGCACTGAGCCTGTAAAGCCAGCCCACAGCACCCAGCTCTCTCCACTGACGCCTCTTCTCTTTGCCTCCCCAGCCCCCTCTTTGGCAGCGACGTCTCCCAGGTCTTCAACATGTTCAACAGTGTGGAGCAGTACACGGCCATGGGTGGTACCGCCAAGAGCAGCGTGACTGCCCAGATCGAGCAGCTGAGGGAGCTGCTGAAGAAGCTGAAGGAACAAGCTTAGAGTGTGGGGAGATATCCCGTGAATGCAGTGTTGTGCCTATCCCACCAATCTGGAGTAAATAAACACTGGGGTGTATGTAGTTCACTGAAACTCCTCTCTTGTGGTTTCTTCTAAGGGACTTCATTGAGCCGGGCTTCCTCATCCCTCGTGAGGCTTGGGGAAATGTTCACTGGTGTGTGAACCTGGCAGTGGAGCTGGTTTATAGAGTGTCAAGTTCTAGGGACCCTGTAGTTAGAGAGCAGCAGGAGTGTCAGTGCATGTATTGAGGGAGGCTTGTGTGTGTCCACAAAGAGATGCTTGGTACAACATCTGGAACACACGCCACATCTCACTCTCCTTCTAGGGTTATGTTTTCCTGCCTTCCTTCTGGCAGGAAAAAAGATAAACTTCCTCTCTTCCCTGGCACTAGAACTTGGCCAACAGGTTAACCCACAGATCTTCCCACTCCGTCACAGAACCACCTTTGACTCTGATTTACTCTGAAGCACAGAGTTGCAAGGTCCAGCTCCGTCCTCTGTGTGACATGTACCCTGATTTACCTCCAAGCTATCTTGTGCAAAGTGCTTAAAAAAAAAAAAAAAAAAAAAAAGCCCTGGCACTGCATTGCTGTTGCCTCTTACAAAGCTAATTTACCATCTTCCCTCCTGTCCTTACAGGAGTAAAATCAGAACAAAGACCAGGAAAAGTCCTACATGAGGAATGAAGTGCCAGGAACTCCCCAAGTCCCCTTCTGCTTACTGCCATGTTTCTCTGGTCTAGTACATTCGTCTCACCTTCCAGCTAAGTTGGCTGTGGCAGAGAAATCAATTATGTACACTTCATTCAGGTGCAGAGGCAACAGCCTCAGAGGAAGGGATTACCTCCTCCTTCCCTCACGGTTCTTTTCTTTCCTAACATAAGCTTTTCCCCTGTTTTTTCATTCTGGGTCCGTACCTTCACACGTCTCAGCTGACTAGACTTTCGCCTGTTCCTAGCTGCCACTGTTCAGCATCCTGGGGGTCAGTGCTGCGTAGTGTATGGCCCTGCTGATTGAAAAAAGAAGGTGGTTTTAGCAGATTATCATATCTCAATCTCTATCTTAAATAGTTCATTATCACTGGTAGTCCCCATTTGACCCTCCACTTTTCCGATATTCTTACGTCACCAAGCCTTTCATTGTTCTCCAAAAAACTGAGCTGTTGCTTCTGTAATTGAATCAGGTACAGCATGACTGACAGCTGCTTACTGCACATGGAGCTACATGTTCTCATCCAGGGAACAAACATAGGCTACAAATAAAAGCACTGTAAAATTAAAATCAATCCAATGGCATTTCCGTCCTCCCTTGCCCTGCGACACTTTTCTCCATCCTGCTTTATTCCTAACAAAGTTCTGAGGGACGTGATCTGAACAGGAAATGTTACCATGCTCCACAGATGAGTTCAGGCATGGTTTTCTAACGCAGATTTCATGTCCCCAAGACTCCGTCTGGTTGTCGGTGCTCTTCTTTGCAATTTCCAATAACTCCTTACCCTCCTGCATCAACAATCGACTCTGAAAATAAATAAAAGTAAGTAAGCAAGCAAGTAAATGAATCATAGAATGGTTTGGGTTGGAAGGCACCTTAAAGACCATCTAGTTCTAACCCCCCGCCCTGGGCAAGGACACCTCCCACTAGACCAGGCTGCTCCAAGCCCCATCCAACCTGGCCTTAAACCCCTCCAGGGATGGGGTAATAAATAAAATAAGATATACTAAAAGAAAGAAATAGAAGAAACACACACAGACACCGAAAATCCAGCAATTCTCGACACAGCCCAACCCCTGCAAGCGTCTTATAGGGTGGCTCGGGCAGCCCCGGGCCCTCCTCGGGCCCTGCCGCGGCCCCTCCCGCCAGGGCGGGCCCTGCCCGGCCCGGTACTGCCCACAACCAAGATGGCGGCGGGAGCCTCAGCCGGCCGTGGCGGCATGGCGCGGGGTTGCCGCCTGCTGCTGCTGGGGCTGCTGGCGGGGCTGGGGCGGGCGGCGGCCCCGCCGGGAGGTATGCTCTACCCCCGGGACACCCCTTCCCGGGAGCGCAAGGAGCTCGGCGGCCTCTGGAGCTTCCGCGCCGACTTCTCGCCGGGCAGGGACGCCGGCTTCGCGCAGCGCTGGTACCGGCGGCCGCTCCGGCAGGTACCGCGGGGCGGGCGGGAAAAGCGCGGGGTCTCCTCCCGGGAAGGGCCCTCTGCACACCGGGCTGCCTCCCCCTCCCGACAGCGGCCTTTCCCCCTCCCTTCCCCAGCGGGCTTGTCTCTATGCAGAGGGTTTTCTTTAAAGGCTCGCTAATTACCCACCGGCTCTGATTAGCAGCTCCTCAATCCACAGCCACCTCCAGCCGCCGTAGGCATAAATCCCAGCGCTGCCAAAGCAAGGCTGGCCTGGCACAGCACGAACCTGTCCTCTGCAGCACAGAATAAACAAAAACGTGCCTGGAAAGGGCAGTCTGGAGTTATTTATTCCAAAGCAGCCACGTGCAGATAAAGAAGTTGCAGCGTAACTGAAATCCGTTGTGCAATTAAGGCCATAACGTACAAGAAAGAAGTTATGTGTTCTATGTGTAAAATGTAGGCGTCCTTCATCGCTTCTGTTTTATCCCTTTGGGCAACTTTTTGCCACATTGCAGAAGACGCTGTGCTGCTAGCAGTTTTGCGAAGAGAGTGGCAGAGGAGCGGGATCCTGGGCTGTGCCCCCCGCTAAAGGAGGGCTGAGAAGTGCGGGCTCAGCCTGCTTCAGCCATCAGAGAATATCCTTGAAGGAGAATGAATGGCACATTACGGCCATCCCAGCCAAAGGTTATCCTGTAGGGACTGGAAAACCCACTTCACCACCCAGGGATTTTCCTGCTGGGATGTTCTGGTGTCGGACACGGGCGCTGAGTGTCCCTGCAGGTCGGTGCTGAGTCAGCCACGCGCGTGATGCTCATCCCCAGGCGACCAGACCTTCCTTGTTCCGCTCCCCATGGAAAGGTTTCCGTAGGAAAAGGGAAGCTCTCCAGCTGTGTGCTGCCGCAGCGCTCATTTCTGCAACATCATGAGTGCAGCCAGTGCTAAAAATGAACGGTTTTATGTTGCAATAGCATCTGATTTCCTCAGTGTTAAGTGTAGTACAGCACCGCCTGCCTATAATCCTCATATTAAAAATAAGTAAGTGAATTGACTCTCTTGCAGTCCTGAGGAATCTATGTTGCTTTCAGGGAGCGACAAATCCTGGACTCGTCGCAAACAATCTCCATGGACCTTACCTGGAGGATCTGTCCCAAAATATCCGATACTTTTCCCACTCTCCTGCTCCAGGGTAGGCTCTTAGCCTGCCACGCAGCACCCTGTGCCAGTGAGCGGACAGCACACCAGCACTGCACACCAAACAGCTGGAGTTTGTGGGAAGTCCCAGGCTGAAACAACAACCTGGGCATTTATTCCCCCCCCACACACACACACTTATCTGATTCTGCAATACCAGAGCCATTAACAAAAGCATTTCCCTATCATAAATCAGGAGGGGAAAAAGGATATGAGCAGCGTCTTCCTCTAGGAACAGGCCTGGTATCAAGTAGGACTTGTATAGTACCGCACCAGTTTCTAAATAGGTTTTCCCAAGTATTTCCACTTGGCAAAGGGATTGGAAGGCTGTCAGTGGAAGGGGACACCTCCAGCAGTACAGGTTGGACAGTCAAGAGAGTAAAATTTGGTTTCGTAAATGATCTGTTCCTTCCCTTTCTGTGCAATTCCTGCCAGACCGGTCCCGTGATTGACATGCCAGTGCCTTCCAGCTTCAATGATATCACTCAAGATCCCAGCTTGGAGAACTACGTCGGCTGGGTTTGGTATGAGAAAGAGGTGCTGCTCCCTCTCCGATGGCTCCAGGACGACCTCAACACCCGAGTGGTGCTCCGTTTTGGTAGTGCCCATTACTACTCCATCGTGGTACGTTGCATGGGAAATTGTCCGTGTGTTTCCAAAATCACACTGCACTAAAATCTGTCCTGTGACTTCTTCAACAAACACATCTCTGCTTAGATTTTATATCAGTTTGCTATTTTCTTACCTCTTGGCTGTTTTCCTCCAGCCAAGAACTTGACCAAGTCTCTCTTCTCTGATCCTCCAATATCAGGACTAGTAATGAAAACATTTCCTTGCTACAGGATCATCTCAAAACCATGTGTCTGAGTGACACTTGTACGTGACTCAGACCTAGCTCCTTCCCATCTCCCTGCTACGCTTACCACAAAACCCGAGTAACTCTCCCTCTTGGGCTCACGGGTGTCTTCTCCTGCAGTGGGTCAATGGAGTGCAAGTCGTGGAGCACGAAGGGGGCCACCTCCCTTTTGAAGCAGACATAAGCAGCATCGTCCAGGGCAGCCCAGGGATCCCCTGCCGCATCACTGTCGCACTCAACAACACCTTGACACCCCACACTCTGCCTCCAGGGTCAATTCAGTACATGAATGACAAAACAAGGTGAGTTGTTAAAGTGCTGTACTGCTGAGCTTATCCCAGGGATGACAGAATGGGAATTTATTCGGCTGCTGGTTCATAGGACCCTCCGAGCAACTTAGGAAATCATTGTTTGTATTTATGCCAAAATTAATCAGTCGAGCAGGGAGGAGTTTAAGCTTTGGTGTTATGAGGAGTCCACACTGAGTTATTGCATCTGGTTTATACACAGGGAACTGAAATTAAGTGATTTGCCAAGTCGAATCAACAGCAGATTTGAGAAGCTTCAATTCAGCTGGAAACTGCAAGTCCCAGCTATCCTGAAGGATCAAACCTATTCAGTGCTTTAGATGTTTGTTAACTGGTGGTTTCCTTCAGCGTAGCAGCAGTAGCACGACTGAGAGATAGCTCCATCCTGTTGTAAAGACTATTTTACCAGCTAGCATCTATTTTTACATCACTATTTTACATCGCTAGCATCCATATGCTGCCTTCAGTTCTTGTATAATGAAACATAATGTAGCCATTTCTCCTGTCTTGCTCACTTAGGTATCCCAAGAACTATTTTGTACAGAACATCAGGTTTGATTTCTTTAATTATGCTGGAATCCATCGCCCGGTTGTGCTTTACACCACTCCTTCTGTCTACATAGATGATATTACTGTGACAACTACTTCATCAGAGAGTGTTGGTAGGTCCAGAACAATTACAGCAGCTATCTCAGGCTCCAAATGGAGATGACAAGGGCAGCAGAGAAAATATACTGCAGAGGTCTGATTGAATTTGTTTCATAGTGGCTTTCTATTGAACCTGAGCTGGTCTATGGCACAGCTCAGCAGCTGCAAGAATATGATAAAGAGTTCAGAAGCAGTAAGAGAAAAAGAAGTGCTTGCAAGAGACTACTGTTAAAGTGAAAGGATGATCAGGTGTTTCCCAAAGTAGAATTTCTCAGCAGGGGCAGTCTTCCTGCCACTTAAAGCAGGCTTATCTTTAAATAACAGAATTGTGTGATACACAAATCTTGCTGGAAACTTCTGGACCCTAAGACTGACAGGTCATGCTTCCTACATTCTATTCATGCCACTCTGTTGTTGTTCTACATCTCCCTCATTTTATAATGCTGCTGTATGTGAAAACCCTCCAACATTTGATGCGTGCATTTTTCCTTTCATGGCAGCCTCTGATTGTCTTTTTTTTTCCCTTTGAACCAGCAATGGTGCGATATCAGGTGTCGGTTGTTGGCAGCACACTCTATTCCTTGTCCCTGAGTTTACGTGACCAAGAAGGGAAAGTGGTTGCTACAGGCGATGGGCCAGCTGGACAGCTAAAAGTCCTGAACCCAAACCTTTGGTGGCCTTACCTGATGCACGAGAACCCTGGATACTGCTACTCCTTAGAGGTAACAGTGACATTTCTTCCTTTCTCTGTGCATTCCCTCTGACTGTCTTGATAGGGTTAAGGAACTCCCATACGGCCCATCTTCTGCACTCATCTTCTCCCGCAGATCCTGTTCATGTGACCAGAGTGGCATTGCTAATTAGACAGTAATCAAATCAAGCTTTGCCAGCTTCCTGGATGCTGAACTGAAAGGTCTGTTGGTGAGAAGAGGGTGGCATGCCTGGAGTGCACATATGCACTCTCAGGTGCTTGCCCTTCACGTTTAGGGCCAAATCGATCCCTTGCAAGAGGACCATTTGGGACAATACAGGGGAGGAGATACCGCTAAAGCGGAGAGTCTCTGAGGAGCAGGCTGCTGACCACGTCCACATGCTTTGCCATGCAATGAGCTTTCTTCCCACTCTGCAAGAGTTCAGCATCAATAGCATGAGCCTGGAAGACCGTGTGAGTAAGGACGAGCAGTGACGTTTAGGTGCAGAAATTAGGGCAGATGAGCTGCTGTAAGCTTCCAGGGGCTCAGGTTAGTAGCTCTTGTGAGCAGACGACGTTTCAGTCATTGACTGGTATCGAGGTGCAGAGCAGAAGAGGTGTACTGCTGTCTTGCTGGGGGGGGATGAAATGGCCTGGGTGCGTAAGGAGAAACAAAACTGAAGCTCTTGCGGTGAACAAGCCCCGGAAGGGTCATCCAGGCTTCATTCTCTATCATTCTGCTTCCCCAGCTTGGATTTCTGTTTTCTGCTTAGTCAGAGCTTGCTCCTTCCCCGAGGAGGCAGGTGGGGACCGCAAGAGGCGGCTGAAGCAGCGGTGAGGAGCAGGCGGGGTGCCGAGGCAGGGCTGGGAAATGACGGGCAGCCAGGACAGCCCTTACAGACAAGGGGGAGGGAGCACAGGGCATCCCTGCAAAGCCCAGCACATCACTCGCGTCTCCCCTTTGGGAATCCAGGTGAAAATGCAGGCACAGGTGAACGGGGCGTTGCTGGAGGACGTGTACACACTCCCGGTCGGCATCCGCACCGTCCATGTCACCAGCACGCAGTTCCTCATCAACGGCAGGCCCTTCTACTTCCACGGCGTCAACAAGCACGAAGACGCAGACGTAAGCGTGCGGTGACGGTGGCGGGGGCACCTAATGGCACCTCGCTTTGTGCCACTGAGGCGGCAACTGCTCTTGCCTCCCCTTTCCACCCAAAGGGGATGTTTCCTCGCATCCTTCTCCGGGGCTGGGAGCTGCCAGGGTGAACATTAAGTGGACACGATGCCCAGTCCTGCCATAGTCGTTAACATCCCTCTCAGGGCCCGTGGGCGAGCCCGGGCTGTGCTGGCAGAGGAGCTAAACGACTCCCCGGCCATGGCTTCCTGTCAGAAATAGCGGCTCCCGCGTTCCCCACGCCGGGAAATGCCGGGGACAAGACTCTCCGGCGGGGAAGGTCGGGGCTGAGAGGCGCGGCCCGGCCACAAGGCGGCCCCACAGCCGCGCCGGAGGCCGAGCCGCCCCGTCGCTCTCCTCAGGGGCGGCGCGAGCGCGGGCTCCCCTCAGAGGAAGCGGCAGAGCCCCGCCGGGCCGGGCCTCCTTCAGCCTCACGGCGAACATCTGTGAAGGGCAGGGAGAGGGCGGCCTGGGCAGGGCAGCGCAGGTCCCCGAAGCGGCCAGTGCCAGTAGCTCGGCTGGAACCTCCATCCCCTCTTGCTTCTCCAAACACCCAGGATCTGAACGTGCATGTGGCAGCGTCCCTCAGATGCAGTCTAGAAATGGCGCCCGGGGCTGGAAGCGCTCCGTGAGCGAGCCGGGCTGCAGTGGTGCCCAGCTAACGTGTGAGGAGAAGCCCTGTCCCGGCAGTGCAATGGGGTGTGATGTCTCTGTCTCCCTCCCCCAGATCCGTGGCAAAGGCCTCGACTGGCCCCTGGTCGTGAAGGACTTCAACCTGCTGCGCTGGCTGGGGGCGAACTCCTTCCGCACCAGCCACTACCCCTACGCCGAGGAGATCATGGACCTGTGCGATGCCTACGGCATCGTGGTGATCGACGAGTGCCCGGGAGTGGGGATTAAAATGCCGTAAGCAATCGCTCAAATACCCTTCCCCTTGTTTCTATCTTCGTCCCTGTCACCGCGTCACCCTCCTCTCCCGCAGTGCCTGTTGACCTGATAATGGAAGTACTTTGCTCTATTTAGAAATCAGCCCGTTGCGCCACGTGTGCCTGGTGAAGTTGGGCAACCGGAGGGCATTTTGCCACATGGCCATCACGTCATTTGGTCTGGCTTGATTAACAAGCCCTAACCACAGCCCTGAACTGTGCAGCAGGCGTTGGGGAAATAGGGCAGAAGCCATATTCAGCATTAAGGCTCAGAGGCATGAGTTTTCACAGGGAAAGGCAAAGGGGATAGGTTTTATACCCTCACCGTATCTCTCTTCCTCTTGTCTATAAGCGAGAGCTTTGGGAACAAGTCCTTGCAGCATCATCTGGTTGTGATGGAGGAGCTGATCCGCAGGGATAAGAACAGGCCGTCAGTTGTGATGTGGTCAGTAGCCAACGAGCCAGCATCGGAGCTGCCCCCAGCAGCTTACTACTTTAAGTAAGTGCGTCTGCTTGTATACAGAGCTGAGGCTTGAATCTCGGCAGGTGATGCATCTTCTTCCTTTGGGATGCGACAGAGAAATAGTGAAAAGAGGGCAAGTGTTTTTTTGGGAACCTTGAAATGGTACCTGCAGACACGAACTAAATGTGTAACCGCTGCACGTGCTGAACTGATGCTCAGAACCGCACAACAGTCTCAATCTGTTGTTTCTGAACCAGTAAGCATCTGCAAAATTACCAGGAGTCCATTTGGTTCTGAGCATCTCTTTTTGACCTAAGGGTCCAGCAAAAGCAGACCTGATGGAAACAGGATATTCCTTGTTAGCAATGGAAGACAAGTGCTAAATTCAAAGCTGAGAAATAACTGGCCTTTAATTCTGAAGACAAGGTTCTTCAGTTAGTGCTAGTTATTTGTTCTGTAGGGAATTGTGACACCCCACTTCAAAGCCACTGCTTCGAGTTCCTACAGACCCCCTGGGTTAATTTTTAAAGAGATTTAAGCTTTGGATAGCCAAGACTTGTTCCTGTAATGAGGTAGCAGCCTGTCCCTAGTATCTGTAAGCACGTTAAGAGGTAACCGTGAATTTTTGTTCCTCAGAATGATCCATCCACAACCTTCCTGCAATATCAAAAAAAGAGCTTCACCCTCCCATTCTCCCTCATTCAGGGTTTCCTCAAAAGCAGCCAACCTCTGGCTGCTCTGCCTGCTGTGGTGTAGGGCTGGGGCCTGGTGCTTTTGCAGGAACACATCCCGGGAGTTGTTTAGAAACTTTCCACTGCCCTTCTCACGTTTTCATCTTCAGACTCACTGTCCCTTCTCCAGCTTCCAAGCTGCTGGCACCAACAGACAAATTAACACGCCTGTGGTTGGTATAGTTTCACTCTGGTCTCTTTTTCAGGTGGGATAGCAACTGACTTTGTGACAGATAAAGGTCTCTGACATGATATTCATACTTCTGCAGAACTGGCTAGAATTGCAGGCACTTTATAGCAGAGGATCACTAAGTATCCTGTAGTATTTAATTAAAAATACTCTGCCTGCTAAATCAAAAGCAGCTCCATGTCTGAGGGGGGGTGGTGAAAGACACAGAGCTTGGGGAAACGGGGCTTCTCCGTGCTGTTGTTGAAGTCTTGCTTTACTGTTTGCAAACAGGACAGTGATAGCTCACACTAAAGCTCTCGATCCCTCCAGACCAGTAACCTTTGTGACAGATGCTAATTACGCTCTTGACCGTGGTGTAAGTTTACTTTATTTCCTAGCTTTTGCCTTTTTTTTTTTAATTCATACATTAAATTTCCTCGTAATTTGTTTTATAGTCCTTTCCCCCCACCTTCTCAAGTTTACCGGAGATATTTAACAGGGGGAGGCAGAAGAAAACTTACTTTTTTGTTTCTAGTACAAAGCACCTTTTCCTGTAGTTGTAATCCAGCTGAAAAAAAATTATCTGTAAGAGAGAAGAACAGTTTGTTGTCTTGAATGACGTATTAAGGATCAGAGCTCTGGATGCCATTAACATTGTCATGCTTTGCTATTCCATTTATTTGGTTTTCACTTGCGATCCAACCAAAGCTTAAACCTCTTTAAAATGCTAACAGCCCTTGTGAAGTCTAAAGAAGGAAGCTTTGCTTTAATACTTGCTTTAAACTGCTCTAGGTTGTCTTTGGCAGCTGTCTGTTAATGCTGAATAATCTAGAAGCTCTTCCAGCTTCATAATTAAAGTCCTAGAGCTGTATCAACAGCCAAAAGGCACTTTTCCTGGATGTCTGTGCCTTAAGCTGGCCGTAGCATGAACCAAAGATCTTTAACAGACATAAGTTTGTTTCCAGGGTAGTTCCTATGTAATTTTTAATTTTTCAAGATGGCTTTGTAATACTTGTCACTACTCTACAAGAAACACTTCTATAGCAGGCAAATTTGTAGGTACGTGATACTGCCACACATTCCCCCCCCACACACCTTTTTTTTTTTTCCAACTGTCCTACAATTAGCAGGAATGACCTTCTGTAACTCTGAGAGCTCTGTTCCTCCCCACTCTGGGAACATAAAACTGATGGCTTTAGTTTTGAGGGTGCCCCGCAGGGATCTGCTCTTGGCTACCGCTGTTTCCTCAGGCATGCACACACAGACTCTGACAGCCCAGCCCCACGAGCGTGTTCTGACTAGCTTGAGGAGACCCAGGAAAACAGAACCAAAGAACGGATCTCATACACTGAGGTGATATTAGAACTTTTTTTCCCTTTTATTACAAAACATGTTAAGAGAACATTGAACAAGTTACATACAACATCACTTCAGTGGGCTTTGTGCCCTTTTATCATACTGTCCATGTGGTAGAAATGGCATATAACTTGCAGAACGCTTAGTCTTAGTATTGCACCATTGATGCACAAATTTAGTTGCTAGTCAAAATATTTGACCACTAACTTAATCACATTCCAATACTCAAAAAGTACATCTAAAATGTACCAGCAAGCCAGAGACATCTTGGAAACTCAAAAGCTTCTAACAAACCTGAGGATGAAATGGGTTGAGCTCGTTTAACTCTTTGACATCTCTATGAAAAATGCCAAATTTATGCACTATTAGCTTGTTAATTTTATCCTGCTTTTTTTCATAGGGAAAAAACTTCACGTTGGGAGGGCCTGAGTGGTGGGGGAAGACTTTATTGTGTAATGAAACTGTATTCCATGAAATGAACCAAAAGGAGGATTTAGCTTTATGAGTGAAGGCTGTCTACCCTGAGCCCTGTGACAAAACACTCTCACCTTGTTTTCTGTAGGCTCCTTATGTGGATGTCATTTGTGTAAATAGCTACTTCTCCTGGTATCATGACCCAGGCCACCTGGAAGTTATTCCACTACAACTCACAACACAGTTTGAGAACTGGTATAAAACCTACCAAAAACCCATTATCCAGAGTGAATATGGAGCAGACTCGGTTCCTGGACTTCACAGTGTAAGTGTTATAGATGCCCTAGATGGAAAAAAGCACTGCTGCTCTTATAGGGTCAGCAAAACTTAATTAGATAAGATTAAGCCCGACTCCTTAGTTTCGAGATGCATTAGCTTGTGAGTGTCTGAAATACTCCAGGATTGTAATCCTGCTACACTGAAATGAATGAGCTTTGCCACTGACTAACAAACGTTAGATTCTACCTAAAGAGGAGTTTTTAGCTCTGAGTAAAAGCACTGAGCACTTTGAAATCTGTACTTTGGCATTTGTAGACAACACTTAATGGGAAGATACGACACTGGAGAGCAAACATCCATTTCATGATGCTGTCCTGCATAGAAGGGGGTGGCACTCCTATCTATACCTGTCACAATAAAGCACCATTAACAAGCAATACCACAAACTCCCCCCAGATATATCTGGCATGGTGTTTGTACTTCATGTGCGTTTCCCATTGTAATGTCAGTAGTTGCTATTCATCACTAGATAGCCATTGTTAATGCAGTGGCAATGAAAAGACCAAGCAATCCTAAAGCAGGTCCCCAGTAACTAGGAAGTTCACATATGGAGCCTTGCTGAGATTAACTGTCACGTTAATTCAAGGCCACCTCTTTTTCCTGGCTGTAGGATCCACCTCTTATGTTCAGCGAGGAGTATCAGAAAGCTATGCTAAGAGAGTACCATTCCGTTTTTGACAAAAAGAGGAAAGAGTACGTGATTGGGGAGCTCATATGGAATTTTGCTGATTTCATGACTAATCAAGGTAAGCTTATATTCTAAACAACTCTCCATCCTCCCTGCAAGTTTAAAATGGTTTATGATACACAAAGAATATTGTGGTGTAGGGTAGGAGAAAAGGGCCTCTGCTTACCAAGACAGAGCGCAGCTGGTTTCTGTGACAAAGTCTGGCTTGACCGAAGCAAGAGGAAAGGTCCTGCCTGTACTTAATGCGTCCTCTCTCTCCAGCTTGAGCTCCTAGATGTCCCACCTGCAAAGATGTTCCCCAGAACATGAGACAACGCACTAGGGCAGAATGCCAGGGAAGCTTGTGAGCAGATCCAGATGACTTTATTTCTTGGCCATCCTCAATTCAGAGCTTCAGTCAGCGGTTAGGGATGTGTCTCACTTGCTTCATATTTCATCTGCAACTGCCCTTAGTAACGCAGCACCTTAAATAACATATTATTAACTTGGTAGACGTTTAGCAATAGAGAACCTGATGCCACACTGGTAGACAACTGTCTGTCATGACACTCCATCCACTATTAATAAATGATAGGTGCATTTGCAAAGTATGGAGCATTACTTAATCTACAGTGCAGACAGTCACACAGAAATTAAGACGATTACAACTCAAAGGAGACCTAGTAAGGAACCAGTTATGCATATGCCACCTGCCGTGAGTTAGGGTGGTGAACAGTCAGTGTTAATTTTAGGCAGAGAAACACCATTAAGAATAATCTGTAGAGCACCAATATAGGTATTAGAAAACTAAGTCATTGCAGAGAAGTGGTCAGAAAAGTAGTATCAATTTCAAATAGGAGGATGGAGAAAATGTAGACAGGTTCATATACACACATGCAGTTCCAGTCTCTCTACATGTTGCGGTCTTCTTCTCTAGTTTCCTATCAAAACTAAAATAGGCAAAAAGGATATGGACACCACTAAAGGACAGTACAGACAAACAGTTAGTAATCAACATTTTCACCATCAAATTTCAAAGTGGAACTAATAGCAGAAGGAACATCTGCTGTAAATATAATACTGATCAAGTTAATGGGCACACCTGAACTAACTGTCATCAACTTACCAGTTGTAAATACAATGAATTACAGCTATATTGCTCAGTTACATCAATTAATCTTGCCAAGATGACGCAAGTTAGATTTGCCAAGTTCCCTGTTGTACCTGACTATGTGTAGAAGAAAGTGCATAGGTCTCTTCCACCTAACCTGATTAGTATGTACATCATAACAGTTCAGAGCAGGGGATATAAGAGCATTTTATATATACTTGCTATATTTTATAACTTCTCTGCAGGGACCACACGTGTCTTGGGGAACAAGAAAGGAATATTTACCCGCCAACGACAGCCCAAATCAGCTGCATTTGTTCTTAGAGAAAGATACTGGAAGATTGCAAATGAATCAAGCTGTCTTCCTCCTATAATAAAATCACATTCCCTCTTTCTAAAGTGAAATCAAAAGGTACAGCAGCTGGGTGCTATACTGAACTTGTTCATTAAATTTCTGTTTTAATAATACTTATGCCTGTCTCAAGTCTTGCCAGTCTGCTCCCATTTCTAGTCCATCTGAATTAGTGACTATGATACAAAGCAGATCAGAAACACTAGTTTCCTAAGCTTAGCCGTGTCTGTAGGCTTCCTGTTTCCAGGTACTAAAATGATTATTCAGAGTTTCAAGGAACTGAAGTTAGAGATCCTGACTGAGGTATCTGTTTATGGCAAAAATGAATTAAAATAAATTACATGATACAAATCAATGCTGAAGACTTAAAAAAAAAAATAAATCTAAGTTACTCTAAATGAACATCACATCCTTCCAATGCAAGTGAGGTTTTCCAGTTATACTCCCCTAACAGTTAACGCTACTCAGATCACAGCAAATTGTCCACAGGATTAACAGACAAGCACAATTTCAATAGCTTCTCTGGCTGCACAGAAAGTACATGGCTGGCTGAGAAATCCTGAGAATTCACAGCATTCAGGAAGTGTATGAACCACCACTTCTGTGAGGATAGCCAACGCACTCCAATACAGCATGGAATTCTTACTACAGCAGCAAGATGGAATATTTTAGATAAGTAGGTACTACATCAACTGAACTTTGTTTAAAACCATTTATTTTAATCACAGCACCAGAACTACTGCTATTAGATACGGATTTACCTTCCAGCATGGAAAGGTTTCCTTCATATTAAATTGTCACTATGCACTACAGTAATAGTAGCCTAGAGAGCAAGTTTGATCTAAAACTTTTTGATACTGGCCTGAGGCATCCTGGGGTGGGGTGATGTGTAAATTAATGTGCACAGACTACTTCAGACAGTGATCTAAGTGTAGTAACGTCCCTTCATGCTGCACACCAGTCTTAGAGGACTCTAAAGGCCAGGCTTTAGGCTGTACTAGATTCTGCCAATACTCACAGAAGAGCTCAGCAGACTTAGTCTGCAGCCTTCTTATTGCAACATCCCAGCATGGTCCCAAGAGCAGCGTCACCCGTAGCAGAACCACAAGATTGGAGGCTGCCTACTGAATTTTGGAAGTTGGCACAATTACATAGTTTCATTATTCCAATTCACAGGTAACTGTGTGAAACTGTTGCTCTGACTATTTTTTCTGCAACTGGGTCTTCTGCAAGTACCTCAAGAAAAGGACCAAAACATCTGCCAATATAAAGAAGATATTTGCTTTTATGTTGTGTCTTGGCCGAATTCCCTTTCCTTTAGATGTGGTACATTAGAAACCAACACCACCTTCCACACTGCCACGTGCAGAATAAGGACATACATGTTCACTGCAGATTTCAATTTTTCTTGCATTTTTAAGGGAAAAGAAGAAACATACTATCAACATTCTTTATGGTTATACCATGTTAGGTCTACAGATTTTCTATATAACTAAAAACCCAGAATGTAAACATCTATCCATAGTAAGAAGACGCTTGCTCAAGTGTACCATGGTGTAAGAGGGAATACCATATTTAATCCCACGGCTAGTGTTTGAAAGCAATTTCAACTTCTCGATCTCTAGACATACATTTTTTTAAACCGTTTTCTTCCCCATTTCAACAGACATGATGTACCAACAGCTGCCACATCAAAATACAGATAAAGATTTGACATTGTTAACGCATTACAAACTAGGGCTCAGATCCCTGGGATAACGCACAGCGCTTGCAGAAGAGAAAGCGATCACTTTAGTTCAGTCCAACAAGACAGACGCAAAGTTGAATATCCACACGTATGGTAAGCACACGCTTCAGCACATTTCAGAGTCGTAGCTCCTGCTTGTTCTCAACAGCTCAGTGCAATTGTAAACCCAACCCGCCTTATCCAGCCCTTCCCCAAAGCTCCCTCCCTCCCCGCCAAATCCAGGAAAACACAGCAGTTGCCAGATAGTTTGTGACCTTGTCAGAGTGCAGTTAAAGCACACCTACAGAACCAAGGAAAGCATGAAGTGATAAAAATAACATACTTAACAGGGTTTCTTTGTGCATGTTGCTTCAAGAACTGTAAACAGTTAAAGCCTCAAGCCAATGCTGCTCAACCTTTACACACCCATGTGCACACAACATTCAGCAAGACGCGATGAAGCTGCAGAAATTCTATGAACTGGTATCTCTGGGGACCCAGGTGCTTTAACCCTTCTACTGCTAACACACAATGTCTTTGGAAAAAAAAAAAAAAAAAAAAAAAAAAAAAAAAAAATCACAACTTAGTACATTTCTAGAAACAGAATTACAGTACTGACTTTAAAAACAGTTTCTAAGGCTCAGACTGAGTCCAAGAAGGCCTCTGATTGGGTTCATTCAAGCTCTTATGTTTCGACTGCATGAATGCAGCATAAGAATGATTGCAGCAAGACATCCACAGGTAATTTCTACATTTATTTTTTTTATACCAAAAAAGTTATGTGCAACAAATAGAATTCGTACATATTTACATTGTTTTACCTGTTCGCAAAATTGTATCCTAAACCTCCAATAGAGAATCTCTCAACCTATACTGATAAAAGGAACATCTGCCCAATGACTCCATTTAAATGGATGTTTAATTTGGAGTTTAAAGCACTAGTAATAAATAGTTGATGGAACATATTATACAGAACAAACACCTAATATTTAGGCCATGCTTAATACAGTTTTATGGTAACAGAATACTTCATCTTTTCTGGACCAGCTTTGTCTAGATCACCTTTAAACAACATTGGCAGAACCAAAGCTATTGGATCTCTTTTTGACTTTAGCCTATATAAATTAGGAGCATCAAGTGCTGCCTGAAGCACCTCACCAATCCTTCTGGACAATCGAGAGACTGTACAGCAGAAGAAAAATGCATACTACGGTACGCAGAAATCTCCTCGTAAGAGAGAGAGCTGCTGTCACAATAGAGATCAGAGGTGGCAGGGAATGTTTCATTGGCCTTAGCTTCACACTTTACAGTAAGAAACTTCCAAGAACATTAATTTCCTAAACAAGACTTGAATGCTTTGTTGGCCTTAAGAGTAGCAAGTACCTTACAGTAAGAGGATTTTGGGAATGTTTGATTCCTAAGCAGGTTTTGGGATGAGGTTCTTTTGCCTTTCCAATGGGCCTCTCCCTGCAGAACTTCTAAGAGCCAGGAGGTGGGGGGAAAAGCCCAAATTCAGAACCACCGTTTGCAGATTATTATTTCTTTCCCCTCCATTCTCATTGTTGAGACCACAACCAGAATCTGTAATGATGCTGCTGTCCCCCTGTCTCTCTGACAGAGCAGGTATTATTGATTAGCTTTTTTACCCATAATCTTGTACCTTCAAGATTTCTCAGAATTTGTGCCTACAGATTCGTAAGGCTCAAAGTAAGATCGAGCACATATTTGCCACAATATTTGTTTCGGATGGGGGACAGGCAGGGGGGCAGCTGCATGAAGCACTCGTCAGATCTCCATCACATCACTAATTGTAACCTGAGCCATTTTACTGGAAGAAATACGCTGTTTCTATCATTGAGAGCAACGAGGAAAGAGTCAAAGAACTGGAAGCAAAAAGGTCCAAATTTCTACTACTAACATTTTTTTGCCCTTTATTCAGGCCAACTGCATTTCTGAAGCACAAGAGAGAAAGTAGAAGAGTTAGGGCCATTTCTAGCAAATCACTTCCAGTAAAAAGTAACTGCAAGAAAAGCACACAAGACAAGAGAGTTCACAATTAAGGATCAGATTTGCAAGATCGTGCACGAAGTGTAGCTGCAAATTCTTCCAGAGACCAAACTCAATTTCCATTTGATCCCTAAGTGCACACAAACAAGGACTGCAGACACGACTGCTCAAAATCTGGCCCTAAACAGTTTTACTAAACAAACTGAATTAACAGACTATGCCCACACAGACAAGCACAAGACACAGTGAAGTTAGTCAACACCTAGACTTTCAGCTGATGGGGCTTTTTTCCTTTTTTTTTTTTTTGTCCTCTTTTTCTTGGGGTAGTACACCCAGAGATTGGACCAAGTAATCATTGATTATACTTGTCTCCATTGCTGCTTGTTCTGAGATATTAGCACTGCGACTAACCATTTCAGGCAGCACGTGTTCACCTCTTCCTTGGATGAAAAGATGCCTTTAGTGTAGATCACAGGAATGCATCAAAATAAATCTATACAACATATTAAACAGTGATATTGCCTCAAGGCTTGCAAGAGAACAAAGCAAAGCCTTGAGGGACCAGTTGAACATCATTCACTCCCCTCATATCAAAGTTCAAGGCATTTGAGAGACAGAACTAAACATCAAGACAAGCTTTAACTATACTCTGGTCAATACAAAACGCATTTAATGAATTGTTGTCTAAAACTGTTAGACAAGAGGGACAAGTAATTTAGTGTTACATGCAACGGATGTTTTTTAGTCATACCACAGAACTCTATACATAAAAGCAGTTTCCACCTGCATCCTTGATACAAACCAGGAAATTACTTCAGTAGTAATTTAAATACTATTTTGTGAATTCAATCTAAAAATTCTATTTTCTCTACGGAACACTGCATGTTTCACAGTCAAGTTTATCCTCAGCAATTTAGTGTTCATAATCCACTTAGCCATACAACGTAAGTGTCTCTCTGACATTCATGTTTAAGAAAAAAATCCTAAAATTAAGTTAAACTAATTCTTTAAATAAATGGGTACGCAGTTGGAATTCTTCATATTTAGAAGCTGACAAGGGCAAAAAGCAGCACAGCACCAATTACAGAAAGTAGCTGAACCTACACATTTTGGTGTCACAGAGTCTGAAACACAAGTATTTTACTTTTTCGGAATCACATCATCAACCTTCTATCGCGTTGATTCAACTGAAACAATATTGCTACCACTTCTCGGTCTAAAAACTAAAATAGATCTCTTAATACTCTTCTATCCCCAGCAAGTTTGCTGGGAATTTTGTTTGTTTGTTTGTTCATTTTTAAAGCAAGGACACTTCTGCCTGCCAAGTTCAACACAAAGTATTTGGTTTAAGATTTTAAGACAGAAGGCACTTTTAACATTCAGCCTTAGAATACTGAGTGCAGAAACAACATTTACAATTTTGTTCCTTGGTTTAAATCTGCAGTTTAATTTTTTTTTCCAATTATAGTTATTAGAGAGAGCAATGATAGCACTATATCACATTTCATTTTCAGGAGCACATTTACTTACTTATCCCACTAAACAGGTTTCCCTTCCAAGGGATCTTACATGCGTCAGGCCTAAAGTTCATTTCCCAATATAGCACAAGCCAAAGATCCTGACGAAGATCAATTAAGTAACTGCTTCTTCAGTGCTCTACTTGGTTATCCCACTCAGTCAGTGGTTTCCACTGCAAAATGCAATTTTATACTGCAGCAATTATACAACATCAAACATTAGTAACACTGGCTGTCTGACCGCAGTTCAAAAATGAAACAGCTCTGCATGGAAATTAAGTCCTTTCAAAGAACGCTCTTGGACACACCAACCCCCAATCTGCATATAATATCCTGGTGGCAGCTTCCTATTGACCACATTAAGCTATTTTCATTCTGTACAGAAATTAATGAAGTTGTGGTTTCATGAACATACTTCAGGTTTCAGCTTTAATTCCATTTTCATTACTGGAGACAAAAAAACCCAAACAAAACCACCATGGAACAAAACCTAACCATCATTCTTGTGAAAGCACTAGCAGTTAGTGCAGCAACACGGTGTTCTCTAGAGAGATCACTTCTTCCATCACGTCAGTCGACTACCAGCAGAACGTTCTGACAGCTGCTAGGCTAACGAAACTGATTGTACAGTGAGTTCTCCAGAGATGAAACCAATATTTCTAGTTTTATTTACAGTATAAGTCCTAGTCAAATCTAAGTCCATCAGCTAAAAAAAAAAAAAGAAATACACATACTGTAAACATGGCAACATTAAATATGGTAATACTAGTCTAGAATATTTAATGTCATGATCACATCTTGTTATACCTGAATTTATATACAGGGTATTTTATAGCAAGTGTTACCCACTTCACAAGTGGAGGGGGAAGAGGGAGAGAGTCTAGGTTTTGCTGTGGCTAGAACTCCTTCAAAGTAAAGTTAAAGCTTGTCTTTGATTGTATTAGAGCTTTCTTTCATAACCACATTTAAATTGAAGATTAGCACAAAAAATTATCTAGGGCCCCTTCAAATTTATAATTAAAAATTCAGTTATGATTCTCAGGGAAAGTGTCTGATATGGAGAATAAAAAATTACTGCAAAATAAACTTAATGGAAGTTGGGTCTTCAGACTGTCAGTCAAGAGTTCAAACAGGCATTATTCCTGTTTGGGTTGGAGTTGCCGTTTCCAGGCCTCGTTCAAATAAACTAGTCGTTTGTAGTTGATGATAAAGAGAATGAAGTTCAGCAAATATGTGATGACGCAGACAATGCAAAATTCCTTCAGCACGAAGTACAGAATGTATGCCAAGTACAGTGACCCTACTACAGACACTATGGAGGATGTCATGAGGATTAGAGCTGCTACTGCACTTGCTGTCATACCTGCAACGAGAGAGAGAAAGTTACTACTGCTGCTCTCATTCCCCCGCTTCCACACAAAGCAAAAAAGCCTGAGCACTAATTCAAACTGAAGGCTACTCAGTACAGTTTTTTTTCCATAAAAGTCTGTTTAAAATACCATGAGTTCAAGATGGCTGACAAATCGCTATTTGGAGGGGAGCTTCTAGGTTCTGTACGACAGTCCTTTGATAAGTAATGTGTTGTATTTACCATCTTCCATATTCCTGAGTTATGGGAAAGTTACAGGCTGGTCAAGTTATGTCTATCAATAATATTAATAGCTCTATAGCATATAGTGACAAAGAAATACGCATAAATTACACTTCATGCACTTTTTTGCCTGCTATCTCTATTCCTCCTGCAAAACTTGTAACTTCCATTTTTATTTCCTCTCTTTTCTGTTGTGCAATCCAGTGCTAAATATACTTAAGGCAGCAACTGTCTTGAAGCTTATATTATTAATAGCATAGCAGGAGAAAATGCAATTGCTCTTGTTATCAGTTGGGTTTTTACGCCCTTTGGAGAGATGTATCATCACACTGCTGCTTAGAAAAAAAAAAAAAATCACATGCATTTATCTGGTCTCTTGCAGATTGCACAATGTATAATGCACTACTCTCATCACCACAGACCTGTTATATACTTTAGGCTCTAAATTGAATTAATACTTACCAAGTAGCATTTGTAGTATATAAAACACGAGTCCAAAAACACTGTTTGACTGATTTAGTGCACTGTCCTTTCCAAAGATGGAACCCAACAGACCGAATCCTCGACCCCATCTGTAAAACAGTGAAACTAATTAACTTGTATTTGGGCACCTAGAGCTTTACATCAGTATTTTCAATTCATCACTGTTGGAGGTGGGGCGGGGGAGAAAAAGAAACATGTATTCTGACATGACCACTGCAGTCCTATGTGAAGTTGACGGTTATCTTGGAAACCCAAGCAGCTTGCACCAGGAGGTGCACTAGGTACAACTTTATCCCACACATCAGTGATTAATGGTATTTGACACACCAGAAACTACTAAGTTCACACAGTTGCAGCTTCACCAAATACCATGCCTGCTTTATAGAGTTGTAGTTTAAAGCTCTTTTGTCGAATAAACACTTCCTTGCTCCAATGATAGCTTCAGCAGTTCTCTCCACCGTGGTAAGCTGGACACATGCTCACTATACAGCTGAGGGAAATTGGTACAACTTGGTAACTAGTTACCAGCTCTGCCAGCACTCACCTCGCTGGCATCCGAGCAAGCAAATCAGAACATATGTTTGCACTTCAGCTGCTCCCGATCAGTCTGACACTTTAGGATGCACCCACATCTGTCAAGCAGATGAGCTGGGGATGGTACCGTAACAAGATCCACAGACCTCATTTGTTAGAGCCCTTGCACAGTGTGGCATTTTGAACTAGCACCTTAGCCACAAAGTGACTTTCAACGTTTTAGTGATGAGGTAGAAAAGCGACACAAGCCCTACAAAACTGCTGCTGCAAAAATGGGGATGAGAGACTAAATTAGCAAATGTATTTGTGCTAGAAACCGTTAATTTGATGCCCTAAGGGATATCACACCATTATTTGTAAAAGCAAAGTGAGGACCGTATTTATTATTGTCACTTGAAAATACAAGAAGTTCATACTACTTCAACATGCAACTTAATTCACTTTCAAGAGAACATTAGGATATCGGCCAGCATGTCATCAGAGCATCAAGTCAAGCACTACGTAAATGTAAGGCCAGGTTCACATTATCAGGTTGACTGTCCCATAACTATCTAAGAAAAAAAATGCAATTCCTCACTGCTGTCGCAGCAGAAAACGCTAGCGTGCTACATTTATGCCAACAGAAGTGCAGTTTGGGAATAACTTGCTGTATTAGAGGCACTGGTTCTACTAAACCAAGACACAGCATAGGTTTGCTCTCTGCACACTACAGGCATACAGCTGATACACCTCACCAAACATCTGAGGCCAGTGAAAGTCTATCACCACGTGACAAGCAGTTTCCTCACACAATAAGGTACCACAACCTCTCTCCAAGTGAGAGTCTTCTGTAGGGTGACAATAAACTCCACTTGAACACACTCAGGCTTTCCTTACCGAGAGACTAAACAGCGTAACTCCAAGTATGCCTAAGTCTGTGGTTCAGCATTAGTCCAGCTCAAAGTAACCACAGGGTGCTGAATTCCTACCCTCTCCCTGCCCCAGCTGTACGCTCTGGGTCCTGATGCTCATGAGATCCTGTCAAGTTTGAGTGCAAACTCAAGCTTAAAACATCAGAAACTTTAGACTACAGAATCTGACCCTAACACTTAATCTGCAAGTGAATAAAATGTTGCTAATGGAAAGATAACGAGCTCGTGCCCTTTCTGACAGTCAGTGGTCCCAAGTGATCCGTTCATAGCTGCAAGAAGGTCAAAGCACGGTGAAAGCTTTTTCCACATGCAATAGTTCATTAAGTATCTTGTTGGCCTTGTAGCAGGTTTAAGGACATCAAGCATTACATTTCAGTCCATGGAGTACAGCTCTAATCTTGCACTTTATTCCACACGGTTCAAGACAGCACAGCAGCCTGCTGTTTTAAGACTAAGCACTTGTTCCAGCCTTATAGGTTTGGAGCGTGAGAAAATTTTCTGCAACAAACCGAAAAGCAAAATATTTCGACTTTGTATATTTCTATTTCCATCTAATTTCTCTACTGAAGAGGCTAAATCATCTCCTAATTCAATCAAGAAGGTCCCAAACTCCACTAAAATGCACAACGACCCAAGTACTTTTGCAGGCAATTGGAGGAAGGAAGAAGACTGAGTACGATAACCTTACTTCTCACACCAAAATCACACAAATCACACTTGAGTTATGATAACTTTGAAAGTTTAAAAACATATGGCAAACAAATAGCAAGAAGATTGCAGTCCTAATGACAGAATAAACTCCAACAAATAAAACATCAGTAAGAAGGACTATAAACTGCTCAGTTCTTCACAGAACTTGTGTTTCTTATAAAGAATATAATTTACAAGAACTACTGTTAACTTGGATCAATTTTTTTGGATACAGAATGCTACGTCAAATGAAATGCACTAATTAAAGAGTTGCTTGCACAGCAAGATAAAACCAACTTTTTCCTGGTATCAACTTGTGGCTCCCCATCCCTGGAGCAGTCAAGTGTTCTGTTGCGCAAATCATGCTGAAGTCACCCTGGGTGATTCAGAGCACTATGACAAACAAAAGTGGCAAGCCGGCTTTTGCCACACCCGAGTTTCACTCCTATTAAAAAAACCCAAAGTAATCCGAACTAACTTCAAGGAAGTTTTAAAATAAATCTCCAAGACATCTTCCTGTATGTTTCAAGTAACGCCAGCTCCCTCTGTTCAAGACGACACCCCATCTGCAGGTACAACTTGGAATGTTCTTCAAAGAAGTTTTCAGAATAGCGATTCAAGAAATCCAAAATAAAGTGTTTAGAACTGCTCATGTAGTTTCCTAACATCTAAAATTGAATACGACAGTAACTTTTAACCCAATGTGCATTTCCTTTTATCAAAAGGAGGTCTTGAAAATTATCATCCACTCTCTAAACACCATCCCTTTGGTTTTCTGATATTTAACAAAGCTCAGAAGAGTTGTATTTTTAGAAATTTAAAGCAGTATTTGAATGCACTTGACACTTCTTAACAGGAAGACAAGAAGAACTGAGGTCATTTTGATCCACAAGTGATGTATCTCCAATAAAATCTTATACTGTTAAATCACTACCTCTTTCACACAGTTATGAACATCTTCGACATTCCAAAATGGTGTATTATGGGAGTACACTTTAACTTTAAACATTTTACCATAATTTATCAGAGACAGTCCCACTGGCAGAAAGGCAACCAAGAGAGGCTCATGTACATCAAGAGAGCCTGAGATACATCAGTATCTCAGTTATTTTAAAGGACAAGTAAACAACCTCCATCTTTAAGAAGTCTGAAGCTGGACTACTTATCAGTATTAGCTCAAAAAGCAACAGAATTCCAACCCTGCCAAACACAGCAAGTCAAACAAACAAAAAGTATGTATTTAGCCAGGAGTCAGACTGTTATCTCATCCACTCTGTGTAAGAAATGCTTTACTGTTTTTTCTAGCCAAGCACCCCAATTCTGACAGTTACCTGCAGATGATGTTTTTAAGGGCTTTTACAAAGAGATCATCCCCCAAGATGCTCTCCTGGACCTCAGTTATCATTAAATTGAGAATCAGCTTAAGAAACTTCTGAACTGGGGCTTCACCTGCATCAAGAGGCCGCGTAGCTTACCTTGAAGCCTTCCTGGATGTACCTAGGTACTCTCTGAACACATACTTTTGACCTCCACAACATCCTCCAGTGATGAATGCCAGAATCGCATCACCTCAATGTCACTTGGCAATCCTTAGTTCTCATGTCAAGAAAAGAACTACTGTTGTATTCATTTTAACATGAAAAGAACGATACTAGGATCAGGTCAAGTCCCGCGACACACACAGACACACACACAGACACACACACAGACACACACACAGACACACACACAGACACTTCCCAGTTTGCATTCTACTCTCCTAAATGTCTGGCTGAAAACACTACCAAATCCTGCAGAAGATCAGATTATTAAATGGCATGTCTCACACAAAATCTGAGAACACTGCGTTGGTGCAGCAGCAGGTTTTCCAACACATTTCTCTCTCAACTATATTTTCAGAAAACCATTGGGAAGAACTCAAGTTTTGTTTTCTGAGTAGTAGTAGATTACTTAAAGCCCCTCATTTCAGGATTATTTTTCATCCCATAAACATTACTCTCATCAACAGCAAGCACTGTTTACTACTTTGTAACCCTGAGGAAACAATAAATATTATTTATCTAGTCTAGGCTTTTTTTAGAAAATTAGATGCACGTTTCCTTAAGTGCCATGTGACTTTTGAGATAAGTTAGGGAACAGAATGAAAGTTCTGAGGAGGGGAGTAAAGCTGGCCTATACTCACACATCACCTTCAGTGAAAAGCTCATATAAAGGTCAAAGGGTCTGGAGCATGTTAATACTTTGCAGTGTTGAGAAACTTTAGTTGCAGCTTCTTTACAGCTTCACTAGAGGATTTTGGATTAAACCTAGTTCATGATTACAAGGTCACTTACGCCAATCTAACACTTTTAATAAATTAAGTAAAAGCCTTCAATTAGAAGCCAAAAGAAAGGAGATTTAAAGTTCCTCATTTGTAAGTTTGCCAAGAATGCTCAAAAATTTTGATACGCTTAATTTCATGTTTAAATCTATTCGCAGTATTTACCACAAACAAATGGGATTCTGTTCTGTATATCCTTCAGCTCTACCTCAAAAACAGTCCAAAAAAATGTCAGTGCCTAGATCAGCAAAGTCTCAAGCAGACAGTGGTTAATTATTTCATAGCTGTCTTCACAGAAGCACTGGTTATCCAAGCTACAAGCCAACAGCATTGTATTCTTTCTACATAATCTCTTTATTAAGATATCATAAATTAAGCCTGTATTTGAACTACAGACACTGTTAAATTTACTCCACATCAGGCAAAATAATTCCCAGCCCTATTGCGAATTCCAGTCAAGCTAGAAATTATGTATTTATGAAAAGCAAATATACACGTGTTTGTGTACACACTGTAAGGTTGGGGTGGGTGTGTGGGTGTGTGTGGTGTGGCCCTAGTCCTGTAGCTAGGGTACTGCTGAAGTATTTAGCCATCGATTTTTGTTAAAAAAAGACAAAAGTCACTCGAACATCAGCTTCTGATGCTTTGGGAACAACTTGCTGTAATTCTGATGAAGCTGTTTTTCTACAAATGTTCCTGAAACACCTTCCTTCCCCAGCACACGGAATAACCTCTGGATCCCTCTCAGCTCACACCCTCCAGCCTCTGCACCCTGCCTCCCCAATCAAGTCCACCCTCTATCAGCTCGGTCTGAGTCCTATTTGCACTTGTGCTGCCCGTCTTGCTGGCAGACAAAGTGGGACAGATAAGCTAAGCTCACATGGCAGGGTTGGGTTTTTTTTTTTCCCCTTCAGCAGAAGTATTACTTTGAGTCTCTCTCCCTTCCCCTTTGGCATTGAATCTGTTTCTATAAAACTTTATAACTTGTATCCTTTGTTAAGTTTTGCCATAGAAAATGAAAAATTATAAAATAAATTACTAATACACAACATAAAGGCAAAATCTTCTCTAGAAGCCAGGCTGAAAAAGCAGAATAATACAACCTATCTTGGCCTCAAGTTGTTTGTGCTTTTTGGCTTGGCATCCTTAGCTGTAAGGCTTGTCTCATGCTCATCTAGCTACAGCTCTGCCAGTTCACCATCATCTCGAACCTGCAGCACTCCAAATCCTGCTGAAGCAGAGTGCTTGACATACTAGATGGATTCTGTCTACACTGATTTCCCCCTGCCCAGTCAACAAACTCGAGATCTTCCAACGTTCCTTCAGACAGCAAGAACAATGAATCCTTCCTACAGAATAACTGAAAAAGCACCGTTACACCTGCTATTTAACAATTTGCAATCCTCAGAAAGGAAAAACCACCAATTTTAAATTACAAGATATTATAGCTGAGTCTCAGGAGGCAACATTTTCAGGTAAACTATTTTGGTAGCCTAAGAACCACGCATGATTCCTGTCGAATGACCACCAGCTGCTCCACATACTGTCCTTCAGCAGTTTAACTAAACTTCCACCTTTTTCTATACAGAATGGAAGATACATAACAAAAACAATTAACTTGACTCAGGATAAAGATATTACTGATCAGAAAAGAGCAAAGGCTTGCAAAACTAGTAAAATTAAAAAAAAGAAAAAAAAGAAAAAAAAGCCCATGGGCCTCATTTGTGTGCAGTGGTTCACAAGAAGGAACTAGACAAGCTTTTCCCACTACCTGCACAAAGCTACTTTTACCATTTCTCACCTTACATCAGTCACTAACAATTGCAGCTGTCAACCTCAAACATATCTGAATGCTTGTTTACAGATACAGCAATAAAAAATGCTGGGAGATCAGGAACTTTCCATTAATATGAAAGATAACTGCTATATAATGTTCTTAACCTGGAATCATGCAAACTTGACAGACAACAAGTTTACAGGAACTGCCCCACAACAGAAGTGAATGGGAACCTGCAATATAAACATCAGGTTAGGGAGGAGCTCAGAGAAGTTTTCTTCCATGTCCCATTTCCTTAGATAATAGGGTTGTTCTTGTCGACTTGATCTCTTGGTCTGCATTCTATAAAGACGCACCAGAACTGTAGTTCTAGCAAGGTATGCCTCACTGAAAAACCAGCACTGGTCGAAGTTTTAACTGCAAGATCTTATAGGATAATTGCATGCCCCCCCTGCAGAGGAATTATCTCTACACCAGTGTAATTATACTCACACAACACAGCGCTGAAACACTACATCACAAGACTAAACAATTTGAACATAATACAGGTCTAAATTCACTGTTTAAAATTATTTATGAAGGCGAGCAGAACAATACAATAATACTACAGTTGTTAAAGGCCACACTTGGCAAATCCAGTACAAGAGCTGCATGTCTGCACAGATCTGTCTACAACACACACAAAATTTTACAGATGTGCATTTTCAAGAACTACCAGATGATTATTTTGGTGCATCCACTAGAAGACATAATGCAGACATGCGTATTAGACTTCTTCAGAACAGGCATTTCAGAGTGGCTCAAATACAAGATGACAATCCAAGACCCTGCACATTAGCATAAAGTTCAAACATTTATCAAATTATATCCAGATGAACACAGGTTCTTAAAATCCTATTTTGACTCTAGAACTTCTTCAGTAAGTTAGCTAAAGATGTTAACCTAGATCAATATTGAGTATTTCCAAACCTCTTCACTTACACAGCTGGCCAAAAGCTACAAATATTGCTAAAGATATACAGCAACATGTGCCCTTTGGTCATTCATGCCAGCTATCTTAAGCGTGTATTAAAACATGCCAGGCTACAAAGCTTCATTCAAAAAGAGCCATCCGTTAATCTGCTCTGCAGAAACCTTAAATCAATCAAGATGGAACCAAGCAGAAACATATTAAAAGACCCAGAAGTCTTCCAGGGCATGAGAAAGAACAAGCAAAAAGCTCTGGGTCTCCGCATTACTACTTAAATGCCACATTTCATTTCAAGCCATGCCACTATCCATACTACTTGAAGCTCATCTGTTAGTTTAATTCCCTCTGTGAAACTACTGTTACAGCAAAAACAAAAAATATTTTTCAAGAACCACTATTAGCCAGTTTCATTATAAATAAAGCCATTCTTGCCACTTAATTATTCTCAAATACAGGACAGCAGTTCACTTAAAACATCTACAACAACTGTCAAATGAAAACATTAGGTATTTCCCTAATACTTTCCCTTATTGTACAGCCCTTAGGTGTTTTTCTTCTTAAACTATTTAATGAACTTTCCCCGTGATAAAAGCTTGAAATATGCTGACCATTAACATTTTGAATAAGGGATACCAGGAAGGTATCTTTCCAACACTATCTTCTGGATGAGTCAGTCTCTCATATAAGATTTTCCATGCTCCTCCCTCTGTACACTGGTAATCTTTTCAACATTTCTGTTCTCATTGTTGTGCCAATACCAGATTTGGCTTAAAAGCAAGACTTGGAAATATCAACAGCTTATTAGTGAAAAAAATCCTCTCCAAAGACCAGAACTTAGTTCCAAAGTAACTCTGCTCAAGGAAGAATACACTAATTTATTCTAATTATTCTATACAGTTAAAATTAATCCCAGCACTATGATGTACTTGTCAAAGTTCAGTCCACTGCTAGAGTCAACACTTGAAATGTGAAGACGGTTACATTCCATTAGTAAATCTAGCTTAAATAGTCACACAAATGAATGAACACTCTAGAAATCAGTAAAAGCCACGAAAAGTTCATCACCCATTTAACCCTGTAAAGTTAACCCTGCTAATCAGCTAATATAATTTGTGGCTGGCAGTGTAAGATCCTAATGAAAAAAGAAACGGTTGAAAGTTAAATCTGTGTTTCTTGTGAAAATGCTGGAACGCAGTGTTTGAAACTCTGCTATGTCAGTAAAGTCTAAGTAGTAGTTAAAAGTTCCTTTTAGAAATCAAGTTGCAGAGAAACTTTGGTGACGTGTGGTAGGAACAAGGAATATTCCATTGGAGAGAGAATGAGTGATGGATAGAGACCTGTGGCAACATGGAAAATAAGATTATTTTCTTTCCATGTTATTCTTACTTCGAAGTTTAATAACTTGCCCTCTTGTCTTAGTTTTAAAGCAATGCTCCTTTTTCATATCTGTCCTGTACGGCATTGAAAGCACATTCTTCTCCAAATATGGTTTGACTAAACAGAACTTGCATGCTCCTTTTCCACAAACTCCTCTTACCACCTGCTCTAACTACCAGGATCTATCCTGACATTTGCAATACTTCAGTCTTTAAGCATGATTCTCCTAGCACCTGCTAGTGAGATTTTAGTTGATTTTATCCCTAACTGTTATCCCTATTACACAGAATTCCTGCAGTAAAGTACTTACAGATTTTATCATGGCATACTCAACATTTCAGCTGCAGCATTACTAACAAACCCTATAATTACCAAGCATTATTCCGTAATTAGAAACACCTAAAGCCATATTTGGAATTATTTTACTTCTTCAAAGCATTGAGTAAACATACATTAAAACTATTACTTCAAATTCCCTATCTCAATAGCAGCATTTACAATAACAATAAAAAAAACTAATGAAGGACCGATTCTATACGAGAACAGACTACAGAGGCTACTTAGGTGCTTAAATCCCTGTTATTCTCTTTTTAACTCTCTATCTGTGGTAAAATTCTTAGTGTCAGTAGTTTATGCTTAATTTTCATTTATAAGTTTACATTATCTGTCAAGCTTATTGAAGTCTCCCCATTTAGATTGAACCTTCTCTTTTTGCGACACTTCTCCAATAGAGGCATGAACAAGCACTGTCACAAACTAAAGATTATCTGTTGACAGACAGAAAAGCAGAGTTAAAGCCCCCATTCAATTGCAAGAGCGCCCTTTCAGACATCTGTAGATACACATCTCTGTAACACAACACAATCCCACTTCTGTCACCACAAAAGTGGTTTTAAAACTGTTTCTTCAACATTTTGCCTAAACAATTTAACCAGCTTCTACCTTGTCAGAGTATGGGCACATTCTCCCCGACTGGCTTGTTATGATAATACAGCAAGTACCTTTACAAACCATGACAGCTTTTATGCAGGTTACACTGAAAAGAAAAAAAAACAAAAATCCCAAGTACTCATTCAGGTGAAGGCCCTAACACGATAACAACAAAATTCCCATTTAAAAAAAGGGAACACTTGATACATACCTTTGCTGAATAACCAAACCCCTCCCTTCCCATCTCCTTACTCATTGATACCTCTGCATACGTCTTTAGATGCCTATATACATATACACACACACATATATATGCACACAGAGCAGTTTTGAGATCGCTGGACAAATCACCTTATTTTGTTAGTTGAAATACTTGATTATATGCTTCCAGGGGATTTTCTTAGCCAAATTACACCTAAAAGTATTTCTGATAGTATATTTATACCGGTAGCACTTGTAGCCACACAGCAGGTTAAGTCTTTTCATTATTATAATTCAATCAACTAGTTATTTGACAACAAGTCAAGCTAGCAGCATATTAAAATTTATACATGGACTCTCCTGACAGAAATAACAACCATTGGCCTTTAGAAAACAACTGCTAAAGTAATTACTGACAGGAAATTGTACAATAAATCAAGATTTGGACTGGGCTTTTGCTGCTGAGGCATACAAATCTCTCTCAAATTAAGTACTTCCTCTGTATCACGAAGGCAATCTTCTGTGCTGCCAGGTAACATCACAGTGAAAAAGCAATTCAGATACTCCAATTAAAAACAACCCAAAGCAAATCATCTGCAATTGTACATGTTTATGTTGGCCTCAACCACTCGTCACACCTACAGCATTTCACTCCAACGTGCATTTACCACTAAAACGCCTGTCACTCTAGCTAATTACCATTGATTACAACACAGAAATTGCGGGTGCCTCACCCTCCTGGGGTAGCGATTCCCAGAAAAAGCCGTTCCCACACCAGCCCTCCAGCGAAGGGGCTGCCTAAACCAGGAGCCCCGACCGTCTCCTCCTCGGCCTGCCCACCCCGTGGCCCCCAGCACAGGCCCAGCTCTCTTTACACCTCAGACAACCCCTCCCGGGCCGAGCCCCAGTCCGCAGCCGCAGGCTCCTGCCGCCCGGCCGAGCCCCCTCAGCGAGCCGGGCCTGGCCCCCAGCACCCCCCGCCTCAGCCCCCGTGACGCCGGAGGTAGCGCTCCGAGGCCCAGCCCCACCGCTCCCCGCACTCCCAGCCCCTTCTTCCCGCAGCGGCCTGAGGCGGCGGCGGCGGGTCCCATCCCCGCCTCACCTGGAGGTGATGGCGGCGGAGCAGCGGACCCGCTCGCTGAGGTCGCACAAGGCCTGGTAGTGGAGGTCGCGGCCTTTCTCCCGCTCCAGGTGGCAGGCGTAGAGGGAGAGCAGGATGCCGGCCGCGCACACGGCAGAGCGGGCCACCCGCTCCCAGCGCGGCACCGACACTCGCAGCAGGACGGGCGCCGCCATCTTACCCCCTCCCTCCGCCTCAGCCCCGCGACGCGCGCCCGGCGCCGGCCCGCCGCGCACGCGCACCCATATCCCATTGGCTGACGGGGCGGGCGCGCCCCTCCCGCCCCGCCCATTCCGAACCGCGCCGGACGTGGCGCTCCGCGACGACGTCACGTCAGGCCGGGACGGGGGGGGCGTGGCGTGGGTGTTATGGCGCCACCTGGCGGCCGGGGGGCGGCACTGCGGGGCGCTCCTCCCGCGCCCCACTGATTTCAGCAGGAAAATGCGTTTTTCCCCTTTTTTTCACCAGAGCCGGGCTGTTCCGGGGAGTGCTGCGATACCCGGCACGGCTGGCATGACGCTCAGGGCGGATATGGTCTCAGGCAGGTGCTTCGGTGGGCGTTCCACATTTTTTATCACGATTTTGGGGAGAATGAGCCCAATTCTCAGCATAGCTGGTGCCTCCTGTGTAGAGGGACCTTTGCTGAGGGCCTGCCACATTACCAAAGTTTACCCTGAGGCTTTCTGGGAGGTGGAATTTGGACACGCGATATAAAAAGTGCATTAAAAGTTTGGTTTTTTCTCGCGCATTCCATCGCCTGGGGCTCCGGAGCAGCTGCCGATGGATTTCCCCCAAGCCTCGCTCAGCTTATCTTTGGAAGAACACGCTTCCCACTTGAGAAATGGGATGGCATCATCTGTTTCACAGATCTAGGATGACATTGGTATTGCACCTCTAAATATAGCCGGCAGACCCGTGAGTCGATAGCGCGACTCAGAATTAGATGGATACAACCAAAGGCAACCGTGGCTGGATCGTCTTTCTCTCATATGTCTCCGGTTTCTATCGAAAGTAGCATCACTACACGTCTGGCTGGAGTTTAAGAACCAGCAATATCTCTGGTCTACCAACAGAAGTCACCTAGAAGCTGAAAACAAACAACCTTTGCTTACTGTAAGTACCCACCACTATTATTGCTTTATTTTGAGGATGGCCACCAGCTCCTTGTTCTCCTTCCCTTCCCCATTTCCCTGCAGGCACATTATGACTGGGCATTAGCAGGCGGAAGAGCGAGTCAAAACCGAAGCTCTGCGAGTTTTCCCACGGAAGGCAGGAGGACGAAACACAATGGCAGCATTCATGCCGCAGCCGTGCCATCCCTGCCGTCATTGTGCTGCAAAACAAAAGGAATTCAGACAGAGACCTCTTGTAAAATGACTTCAGACACAAGAAGGAATCCTGCCAGCAAAAAAAAAAAAAAAGGGAAATTGAAAACCATTAATTAAAAAGAGTTGAGAAAACCATCAATTAAGAAATTAGTTGTTTGAACTCTAGCTAGCATATAAACTAAATTAAAAATCTCCCACTGTCTACGCTGTGCCTTCTGCTGTCAACGGGAAGAAGGGGAGAGGGACAATGGGAAAGGAGCAGAGATGATCCAAGATCGAAGGGGCAACCAAAAAAATAACAGATGTACTGAAGCTGCAAGAAAATAAATCACCCTATCTCACACATTTATAGGTTAGCCCCTAAATAAGATGAGGTCTAGTCAAAGCTTTTCCTTTTTCTAAACCAAATGGACACCCTGGGCCGTGGGGCGCTGGAGGCATCGCTGAGGCTGGCAGCAGAAGCTGGAGGAGCGGGACCGACCCCGGCCGTACTCCGGGAGCTCCCCACTGCCATCCCGGGCCAGCCGCAGGAGAGAGAGTGCCAAATCTGGAGCGAATTCCTCACCGTCTGTCTGCAGTGCAAAACCCATAATACTCCACAAGCGTTCGACAAAACCCCAGACCCAGAGCTGCTGGGGAGGCGGCCAAAATGGAGCGAGGCCAAGAGCAAGAGAACCAGAGGGAAGACACCCGCGGAGACAAGCTCCTGCAGTAACGCCAGCAGCCTGAACTTACACAGACGCCACTGTTCTGAATATATAGTTTATGTTTATCTCCTAATAATTTTTACATTTAACAGCAACCGCTTTTCTGACCGAAGCTTCGCTTTTCAATTATCACTGCTAAATAAACTCACAATATTCACGCTTCCTTTATCAGACAGTAGTTCCATCCCCTCACATACAACATGTTGAAATGACTGGTCTTGCACAGCTACCTCCCTTACAACTGAAGAAATTGTGAACAAGCAATTTTTGTCACGAAAACAGCTTTATAATGAAGCGATGTTGCAGGGCAGCAATCACATTTTGGGGATGAAGTCTAGAGATAAGAAGCGAGGTGCTTGTTTATAACAAGAAACAGAGTTTGAAATTTCACCTTCTGTTGAGCCTAATTTGAGAGTTTATTAACTCATTAGGTCTAATCCTGTGTGTTACTCATCTGGACTCTTTTCACTATTTTCAATGGGTCAAGAAAAAAACCCAAACAACTTGTGCGCTGTGTTAACTGAGTAAATAAGGATCAGATTCCAGCAGAACAGTTTTACCTCTGGTATATCTGGACTTATGTAGTAAAATCTAGGAGCCGTGTTTTAATTATATTCCAAGTTATATAACTTGTGTCTTTCTCCTTATCCTTATTACACGATTCATTCTTCTCTAAAGGTCTGGTATGGTTAATAACTTAAACTTAATAAACTCACATCAGATTCCAGTAATCATTTGTGTTTTGTCTAAATCACTCCCTCCATAACATAATAACGTATATACCACATAACATAACACATATAATAACAAAGCGCAGCGCTGTTCACTTTATCGTAACAGCTTTGGATTTAGCATCATGACTACATTTTTATTGCTTTCCCCTCCCTAGGCTACGCAACGCTAGTCTTTTCAAGCCATCTTTTACCATCTCCTAACTTCACAGCCTTTTTTCCTTCCTTTTTTTTTTTACCCCCAAAAAAGCAGCCACCTTCCAAACCCTGACTCAGGTGTGCAGAACTCCTGGAACAGCTGAGATGGGGTCAAGGCTTGCTGGAGCAACCAATGACCCTGGTACTGTCATGATGTATCCCATGTTAGAGCTGCTGTGTATAAAAATAACAACTTCATTAATAAAAGACATTCCTCAAAATATGGATAGTGTCTCAAAACACAAACCCAAAGAGCACACGCCAGCCCGTGCAGATGGGTCTTGTGCATGGGGCAGTGGGGGGCTGGAGGTGCCCTCACACTTTTTTTGGGGTGGATCGCCATGGACCCCAACTTAGCGATTCCGTGAGAGGTTGAAGGCCTTCACTGCGTCGTGCGTGCTGCCACTCTCCAGAGAGCGATCCTCACAGGGCAGGCACAGGTTTAAACGCAGTTTGTTTATTTTCACAGCGGGACCTGCCACCATACCTCCTTCACTCTGCTGTCGTACAGCGGGACCCACCGCCATCCCTCCCTCCCTCCCGCCGCCATCCTTCCCTCACACCACCGCCGTACAGCGGGTACAGTGGGACCCGCCGCCATCCTTCCCTCACACCACCGCCGTATAGTAGAACCCGCTGCCGTCTCTCCCTCACTCCGCCGTCGTACATCGGGACCCGCCGCCGTCCCTCCCTCACGCCGCCATCGCTCCCTCACTTTGCCTTTTCCCGCTCCGCGGCGTCCCCTCAGGAGGGCGATGGAAGGGGCGGGGCCGGCGTGAGCCCCGCCCTCCCCGCGCGGCGTTACGCGATGACGCAGGCGCGTGCGGCGTGTGTCGTGTGACCTTCAGCGGCGGCGGCGGGCTGTGCTCCTTCGTGTCCCCTCGTCTCCCCTCAGCGAACCCCGCCTCAGACCCGCCATGCCCAGGGGTGGCCGGAGCCGCACGTCCCGCGTGGCGCCCCCCGCCAGGTGAGGGCTGCTGGGCCCCTTCCCTTCTCCTCCCCTTCCCCGCCCCCGTGTAGGCCGCAAAGGCCTTTCCGCCATTCCGGGGCTGGGTGACGCACCGGGGTTGAGGGGGGGTAACGGACGTGGAGGGGGGGTGGCCCGGCTGCTTTGAGCTCGGTGAGCGGAGCGGGGAGGGCGCTTGGCGGGGATAGAAGTGGATCTGCTCGGTGCCTGAGCCCTACTTCATCAGCCCCTTCCAGGTTATATCTCATTTCCCGTAAAGCAGCGTGGCCCTCTGGGGCGTGGGGGTGCGGCTAGCCTTTAAAACGCAACCAAGAAGCAGCTAGCCGGCCTGGCCCTGTTGTGCATAAATCACTCAATAGAACATTGAGTTCCAGCCATCAAGGGGCAGGGTGTAACAAGGGCAAATTGCAAATGCGCCCTGCGGCCGGGGGCCTCTGCCTGGTTTGAGTTTGGAGGGATGATGTGAAGTTTCTCTTTTATGCCCTTGCAGTCGGGCACCACCAATGAGAGCTGCATCACCAGCGCCTGCTGCTCGGGCACCTGTCCCAGCAGCGGCACCACCTTCTGCCGTGGCTGCTCCTGCACCGAAGCAGCCTGGGCTGATGGCACAGATGGCTACAACCGCTGCTGGAGTTGCTGTCGGCTCTGCTGTAGGCCATACCATAGGTCACGCGCTTACAGGAGGATTTAGTGGAGGAAGCAGCTCTGAAGCTGCAAGGCCTGATATTACTTATCAGGTAAGAGAAAACACAACTGGACGCCAACTAATGAGGCACAGCTAATGTGGCATGTCATGTAACTCGGGCTGATGTGTTAGCTATAGACATAACAACCACACAAATCATGGCTGGGAAAGCTGAGGTAACTTCAGTGCCTCAGTCCCCACTGTAACAACCACAGTCACCATGAGTGTCTAAAAGTAGTTCAAAGGGATGCACGAGTGCTTGTGGCAGGGTATTAGTGCCCCTCTGATTCAGACAGGACTTCATGTTCCAGGTCTGATGACAGTAAGATCTCTTGCAAGACCTTTTTGTGCTGCTCAGACATTAAGATAGTGTTGTGACCTTGCCCAGCTGCTATCTAGAGTTACCTAAATGTTTGTAACTTACAAAACTGTTGAGAATGTGGTCATGCCACTGCTGGAAGCTATTTTGTACTTTAGCCCATTCTTTGTTTTCCATTTAAAAAGTAACACTGGCCCAACATTTTGACTAAAACGCAAGGAAGGCATACACAGCAAACAGTATGGGGGTGGCGGGGCTTCGTAGGCTGGAGCTGTCGCAGAGGTGCTTATGGAGGTGTCTGCCGTTTCAGGAGCCCCAGGCAGCTCAGCCTGGCTACCAGCAGCAGCAGTCGCAGTTTGCTCCTTGTCAGTATGAAATGAAACAATTCCTGGAGTGCGCGCAGAACCAGACTGACCTCAAGCTGTGCGAGGGCTTCAGTGAAGTACTGAAGCAGTGCAGGTTTGCTAATGGTAAGTAGACAGCGCTACCAGAGCGCTATTAAATGAGATAATCGGTGAAATTATCGTGGTAACGTCTTTTCTTTCAGTCCATCCAGTAAAGAACAGGGATTGATACAGGGCACATACACTAAAGTCAGTTAAAGCAAGTTGCTGTTCTTTTTGTCTTCCTGGTTTGGTCCTGTATGTGCAGCTGGAGGTGCTGGGGTGGAGAGGGGATGAATTCCTCAAGCTTTTGTGCTGAAGCTAACTTATTTAGAAGAGCGGTGGCAGCGCGCTTGGAGAATCAGTGTAGCATTGCTGGCCTGTACAAGCGCCTGTTTGGCACAACAGACAAACAATCCTGAGCTGGGAGAAAAGAGACTGCCAAATGCGGGTATCGGGGTGCATGGCTGAAGTCTGCAGTTCAACACCTCCCAGCAAACAGATGAGGGGAGAGGGAACACCCTAACAATCTGCTTTATAGCAGGAAAGACCCTCTGCAGTTGAGGGACTCAAAACTTACTCTGATTAACTGTGACAACGTCTTGCTTTGCAGGTTTAGCCTAAGCCTTCAGAACAAGGTTGCTGAAGACCATCGTACAGGAACTGACCTATGAATGAAAAAAAGCTTCAGTAATAAAGTCTACAGCTGTCTGATATCTTGTTAGTTCATGTATTCACACTATGGTCCTCCTCGTGGCTTGATTCCTGCTATAGCCGCTACAGATGTGATACCATTTACAGCTGCAAATTAACTTAGCACAAAATGGAAGAATGAACAATAAAGCAGAATGAACTAATTTGGGTTAACCGGTTTGCTGATTGTTGTGTTGAATGTGATACGTGAATAAATAAACTTCTCTCTTTAGAAGTACCGTGCTTTAGTGGACTTTGGAGTTGAGTCTCGAGGGCGAGCAGGTCAGGACTGATTTTGGCAGGCGTCTGCATGCCAGCAGCGGTGCCTGAGGGGCCGGAGCTGCAGGAGTTCAGGAACAGTAGCTCAGCGGTTGCCAGACATCTGCTTGAGCATTTGAACCCCCCAGGAAACTTCTGATTAAAAACTTTTAGAAACAAGCTCTATATTCAGATTCAAGAGACTCTTAAGAAATACCTTCCCTCTGCTCAGAGGGCGTCTCAGTGGTAGGCCGTTACCTGCGCGACATCGAGCAGCTCTGCGCTTCTAAGGCAGCACAGTCTTACATCGGACTCGCAATTCCCAATAACGCCAGCTGAGGCTGCAGGTATTTTCTTTCTCTGTCTCGTGATGGAAGTTGTGGACAGAAACGAGAAGGTCTAGCCGACTGTGGGTGCTATGACCTTTTCCTCCTCGCGCTTGGCTTAGTGACAAAGTGACTGCTGCCACACGAAGTAAAAAAAATAAAGTATTTACTAGTGCAAACCCTCCTTTTTCCATCAGAGGGAGCAGCCAGCTCAGGCCCTGCAGAGTAAATGCTTCAGGGGTGTCGTGAACCCTGCACTGACAGTACTGGGAAGGTGAACTGGGGGGGAGCGTGTCGGGGAATAACATTGCACCGAAAAGTGCAATTCCTGCTAAAAATACTTCCACAGGACGACCTGGTTTTTTCCTGAACTGCCTTTTACGCAGCTGGGTGTTCTGCCTGTTGCCAAGAACCCCCATCTCTGATCTGGAAACGAAAAGACGAAATCGGTTTTCAAAATGGGGAGGGGGGTTACCTCAAAATAGGGGGACGAGGACAAAAACCGCTTTTTCCTGGTGACACGAGCAGTTTTGCTTCTGCGGATGGAGCCGGCACCTCCGTTTGCGGGTGTTTCACCCTCCTGGGGGGGGGTGTGGAAAAAATAAAATAAAAAAAAAAAAGCATTTTAGGCCACAAGCGCCTGCGGCTGAGTTTGCAGCAGAGCGCCCTGAAATCTTCCGGGGAGATGCGGATTTTGGGAAAAGCGCAACGGTTTTACAATTCGCAACGCCGGGACGGCAACAACCCCCCGGGGCGAGCCGGGCTAGCGGTAACCGGGCCAGCCGAGCCCTCCCGGCGGCCCGGA
>VXBH01000515.1:39900-52210 GCA_013400035.1 Rynchops niger
CGCGCCCGGCGGCGCCCAGGCCCCGCTCCCCGCCCGGCCGCGGCCCGCCCGCCATCGCCCGCCCCGGGCCCGGGGAAGGGAGCCAGGCTGCCCGCAGCGAGGTGAGGCCGGCAGCCGGGGTCGGGAGGAAGGGCGCTCGAAGGGCGGGGAGNGAGGGAGGGGAACACGCGAACCCCCCGTTTGCGTGCACACGCCGGGGGGGGCCAACAGCCAACGCCGTTCGCGGTCCCGCACCTCCCCCTCGGGACAGGCACCTTCCCCCCCGACCCCCTTTTACCCACCCCGACCCCCTTTCCCTCCCCCGGCGCCCCTACGGCACTGATAATACACCCGGCTTATCCCGTTGGTGCCCCGCACCCGCTGCTCCTACGCCATCGGGATGTTTGAAACAAACTCCTGGGTTTTTTCCTCCTAGAAGCAGGTGGTACCCGGACCTCCAGCCCTTCCCCACACCACCACCAACCCCCAGGACTTTTGATTTTTCAGCTTCCGAGAAATCCGAGTTGTTGGTTTCCCCCACACACACACACCCCCCAGAGATGTTTTCTTTTCCTTACTCCCTGTTCCTGCCTCTCCCATTTTCAGCCCAGACTTGCTTCGGCATTGCTCACGATATTTCCAACGGCTAAAATATTCTCAATTTTAATCAAACTCACGGCCGTTTAGAAACGCTCCAACCCTCGTTAGACATCCCTCCCAGCGGCTGACAGATACTTGAAACACCGCATCAGTCTTCGTATCCAGGTCAGGACAGATAACGCATTGATAATGAGATTTAAACGTACTTAGAGATGCAAACCTGCCCGGCAGCGTCCTGCCGGAGTTATTGCCCCCTCAGGAGAAGGGCGAAGGAAAACCTGCATTATCGAGGTTGTCTTCCCACTTACTGTCCCTTCCCCAGCAACAAACTGTCACCCCAAAGTGACAATTTTGCTGCCCAGGCTTATGAGAGCCGCTTTCCCGGCTCGCTGCCGGGTCTCCGTCTATGTTTGCGGAGCAGTTGGACCTGGACAATTGGGATTTCAGCAACTCCGGGCGCAGGAACAAGCTGAGGACGTCCAGTTCCCAGGGCTTAAAGGGAAATGCCGGTGAAAATTAGGGATCAGGACTACTGATTATTGCCCCCCCCCCTCCAATCAGAGTGTTGTCATACTGCTCCATCAATGGCGGCACATACCAAAAAAAAAACCCCAAACGAACAAAACCTCCAAACAAAACTAAAAAATAAACGGGACAAAAGCTTTTCAGGAGTTTGGGAGGCAGCTTGGCAGCGCGTGGCTGAGGAATCTCGCTTGGCTCGGCCCCGGCTGACCCCACGGCGCTGGCTGTCCCCAGCCACCCGGTCCCCCGCCTGCCCCGCCGAGCCCCCCACGCCGCTTCACTGTCCCTCAGCACCCATTTTCCCTCCTAGGTCCTTTTCCTTTTATTTTAAATGATACTTTTTCCACCTTGTTCTCAGCCAAACTGTTCCGGGTGACTTTGTTATCTTCAAAATAATCAGGGGGGAAAAAAAAAAAAAAAGAAGGAAAAAAAAAAAAGGAAGGAAAGGCGGGTTTCAGCGCTTTGCAGGGGTCTTTAGGTGATGTCGGTGTGGGGTGACGTTTCTGGAGGCTGCTGCTGTTGGGGACCCTTGGACCCGCTGTGCCAGCACCCCCTTGCTACTGCGCGCCTTTGTGAGCTTAAGGTTCAGTTCAGCCACTGCCTCCCCGCAGCGGGAGTCTTAAAAATTAATTAAATTCCTTTCCTGGGTGGGAGGGACCCGGAGAAGCGGGGTGCAGCCCTCAGCACGCGGTAGGAGCTGGAGGGTGATGCCCTGTGAGCTGGGTGCGGAGGCTCTGGAGGAAGGGCCGAGGTTTTGGGGCGCTGCAGTGCTTCCCAACGCCTTTGGCCCCGGCCAGGCTCCTTCTGCCTCTGGGGACAGCCAGGCTGGGGGTGACTCAGTGGGATTTCTCCTGTTGTCCTCAACGGGATCTCCACAGGGTCCCGAGGGCAAAGCTTTGCTTTTCCAACCAGGAAAACGTCCCTTTTGGTCTGTGGTCCAGGATCTTCCTCCTCATAGATTCATAGAACTGTCTAGGTTGGAAGGGACCTCCTCCTCTTCCACCTCCTCCCTTCTCCTCCAGCTCAATGTTTTCCCCTCCGGAGGGGATCGGGGACGGGGCAGGTCCCTGCTCCTGCCCCAGGTGCAGCAAGTGCCCCTCCTGGCTCTTTTCTGCTTACAGCCCCTTTCCGCCGGCACAGGAGCCCCGAGTGCTACCAGGCAGGAGCCAGAGATGACCAAGGAAGACGACTTACCTGACTGGAACTCGTCCAAGGAGTTCTATGAAAAATACGAGCCGAAGGAAGTTTTGGGCAGGTAAAGCTTGTTCTTGGCAAGCTGTGATTTCACCCGCTCCAGTACCTGAGAGCGACAGCATCCCCTGGGAACCCGATACGAACAGGGCCCGTAGCAGCACGGGGTTAAAAAGAGCATGAGGAAGCACTTCCCATCAGCTCAAAACCTTCTGTCCCACCAAGACAGAGCAAACCCCACTCGTAGATGAAAATACCAGCCAGCCCAGGTGCCGACGGCACGGCTGTGGAGTCAGGCTGGATGGGGAGGAGTGGAAACCCCCATCTCGTCTGTGTTGTCCCTGGCAGGGGGGTGAGCAGCGTCGTCCGTCGGTGCATTCACAAAGCCACCCGGCAGGAATATGCCGTGAAGATTATCGACATCACGGCGGGTAACATATCCCCCAAGGAGGTGCAGGAACTGCGAGAAGCCACCGCTAAAGAGATCGACATTCTCCGGAAAGTCTCGGGCCACCCCAACGTCAGTAAGTCAGGCTCTGAGCATCAGGGCAAGGCGGGGGGTGGGGGGTGGTTCTGCCACATTTATTCTTCAAGGTGTCCCCAGAAAAGGTTTTTGGGGTGAAATCCCTGGAGGATCAGACCTCCGATGGTCCTAACACAACACAGGACGCCTCCTCAGAGCATCATTTGCTCTACCTCTGCGCACACGCCAGCAGCGCCCATGCTGCCCAGGTTGTCTCCCTACCAAAACTCCAGCAAAGATCAACTCCTCGTTAATTCAATTAGATGAGCAACTATGGACATGAGCATGCCATACGCTGCGCTCACAGCCCCCCTCTTTTCTTGCAGTCCAGCTGAAGGACAGCTATGAATCCAGCACCTTCTTCTTCTTGGTGTTTGACCTGTAAGTACCAGCTTGCCCGGCACCATCTCCCCAGGCCCATTCCCACTCTGCAGATGGCCACCAGCCCACGCTCGCCCCAGCTTTTTATGGCCCAAACAAGGCAAAGCCGGGGTGGGGGGACACGACACACACAACCAGCTCTTACTTAAGGTACAAATGAGCCGGCAGCGTTTCCCCTCCGTCAGCGGCTCTGCGCTGCTCAGGTTTCCCCGTAACCTTTGGTGGGAGCCGTCACACGTCCCTGCGGGTTATTTATATGCCCAGCGGGACCAGGGCGCGCGTGACGCCGCCACCCCTGACGCTGGGGCAGCACGATGGACGTCAGCAGAGGGGCATGGTGCCGGGAGAGCCCCCTCCCTGTCCCATCCAAAACCCACCCTCTCCGGGGACAGCCTTTCCTCCTCTTGCCTGATGTTTTGCAGCAACATAGAGACATTTTTACTCCTTTTAATGAACAAGTTGGCTTCTCATTTTGTGCAGTGGGTGCCCTGGGGCTGTCAATGGGCAGCGATCCTCCCCAGGGGCTCGGGGACAGTTTGCCACCCGTTTCCCTGCCTCCGTTTTCCCTCCCGCACGCAGGATGAAGAGAGGGGAGCTCTTCGACTACCTCACCGAGAAAGTCACCTTGAGCGAGAAGGAAACCAGGTAAGGCCTGATGCAGATGGCTGAGAATCACGTTGCGAAAGCAGAGCCAGGGGTTCGAAGGACGACCTCGCAGCCGGCATGGCACCCACGGGCAAAACAGCACCCCGGGCTGTGCCCTGTGCTCAGCGACGGGGGCTGAGCTGCACCGACTCTTTCCCTGTCCCCATCCCACCCCCGGGAGCGCGGTGCCGGGGGGCGTTCTGGCTAGAAGTGCTGTCACCCATCCCCAGGAAGATCATGCGTGCGCTGCTGGAAGTGATCCAGTACCTCCACTCCATCAACATCGTCCACCGGGACCTGAAGCCAGAGAACATCCTCCTGGACGACGACATGAACATTAAGCTGACGGACTTCGGCTTCTCCTGCCAGCTGCGCGAGAACGAGAAGCTCAAAGGTAGGAGGACAGCGAGGCGGGGGGTGATGCCGGGCTGGCCCGTGGCCACCCCATTGCTGCAGTGCCCGCGGGGAGTCAGCGGAGTCTATCCAGCCCCACTGTCTCCCTGGGGCCGGTCTTGGTGCCGCGGGTGCAAATTGGTGCCCGTTGGCTTGGGGCGTCCTCCTGCTCACGCACAAGCCCGGCTCCGCCTGCGGCACAGCCTCCGCACCGCACTCCTCGCCACGAAGAAGCTGCTGCCCTTTAGGACAACCATCATCCTGTTCTTTCCCCGTGTTTGCCCTCCAGCTGAGCCCCGTTACCCCATCTATTTGCTGCCCAACATTAAGGTTTTTTCCCCCCACTCCCGCTCCCTCCTTGGAGCCACACAACCAACAACGGGCATCCCCCACCCACCAGCATCCCCATCACTCCCTTCACTCGCATTTTAGCCATTATAATCCACCAAGAGAAGTCACCGGTGAGCTGCACACAAGCTGCAGTTACTCCTTTGTGAGCACCATCCCTGCAAAGATCCCACCTGGGATCCCGACCCCCTCATTGACTGCTGGGGGGGGTGCGTGGGAGGATGGCACAAACCCTTCCGGCGGGCTCAGGGGGATGCTCTGCCCCATCTTTGCAGAGATCTGCGGCACGCCTGGCTACCTGGCCCCCGAGATCCTGCAGTGCTCCATGGACGACGAGCACCAGGGCTACGGGAAGGAGGTCGATATGTGAGTGAGACGTTTGCCCTCCCGCCTCGCCCCTCGGGCTGCTCCCAAAACGCGCCTGGTTTGAGGCACAGCGAGAGTTGTGCAGATGGGGACCCGTTTGAGTGTATGGAAGGAATTAAGCGATGCCCAGAAAAACACCCCCGGGGGGGCCCTGCGGGGCTGTCCTGGCAGGCTGGGGGCTCTGGCACAAAGCTGGGGGAGAAGAAGCCTGGGGACAAGCCCGTCTCCCCACTTGGGCCCACTGGGGAAGAGAGAAAGCAACGCTTTCTGCTCATAAAAATCGACTTGGGCTGGGCTCCAAGACACAGGGCTTTTTAAACACACCCCGTAGCAAGACGCGAACCCGAGGCAGCCCCTGAGAGAGCACCCAGCTCGAGACGGCCCATCAGAGCCCTGCAGGGACTCCGCCACCATCTCTGGTGGCTTCAGGCGCGGATCTGCAGCAGTCGGAGATTTAACCAGCCACTCGAAACACACTGGGGCATTTCATCCCCTTTTCAGTTTAAATGCCTCTGTTAACTCCCACGCCAGGACACCGCACGCCACGGCCTGCGCTGAGACAGCCCCAGAGCGTCCAGCCTCACTGGTCCCACCACGTCCCACCCTCCCGCATCCTCTCCCTCCCCTAGAAAGCCCAAGAAAAACCAAGAAAGGCAAATACCTCCGACTCACAGCCTCTTCCCGCAGCATCCAGAAGAGCAGCCCCACATCAGCTCAACTCAAAAACCCCACGCAGGCCCTGCTCCTTATTAGCCATCAGGGCTAACGAGCCCCAGCAGCGAGCTCAGCCTCCCTCATCAGACACCACGCAGGGCAGCGTCCTCCTGGTTTTCCAGGGCGGCAAAGCCCGGCATGTCCCAGCTGGGGGGATGCACCGAGCCACCCTTGGGGCACGGACCCCTCTGGGTGCCCCCCAGTGCTGCTCGGGGCTGGAGGGTCCCTCTGGGCCGCCCGCAGGTGGAGCACCGGGGTGATCATGTACACCTTGCTGGCCGGGTCACCTCCCTTCTGGCACCGCAAGCAGATGCTGATGCTGCGGATGATCATGAACGGGGACTACCAGTTCGGCTCCCCGGAGTGGGACGACCGCTCGGACACCGTCAAGGACCTGGTAGGCGTTTGGGGATGGGAAAACTTTATGGGGGGGCTGGATTTTAGACATCTGGGACACCCCGACTCGAGCCAGTGCCCTCGTGCAGATCTCCCGGTTCCTGGTGGTGGACCCACAGCAGCGGTACACGGCCTGCGAGGCGCTGGCCCACCCCTTCTTCCAGCAGTACGATGTGGAGGAGGTCCGGCACTTCAGCCCCTTCCGGAAATTTAAGGTGAGGTTGGGTTTGGGGGTGTCTCAGTGCCCTGAGCCCGGGAGCTGCAGGAGCCGGGTGGGGGGGATGCGTTTCCCAGCTGAGCTGGGAGAAACTGGGAGTTCAAGAAGGCTGATGGACCTGGGCGGTGGCAGGATGTGTCAGCCTGGGTGGAAATCCTTCTCCAAGCACCCTTGTGCTTAATTTCTGGTACTTCTTAAGGGCTTTTTCATAGAAAAGGATTAAATAAGAAAAAGGAAAAGCCTGCCTCTTCCTCCTCGTAAGAAAAGAAGAAAATACTGAAAAAGATCACTTCTAAGGGGAAAATCGATAAGCCTGACATCCTGCAGGTGCATCAAATGATGCAAAAGTTGATAACACAGAGGAATCTTTTCCCTTCCCTTCCCTATAGCCAGCCATTGTAGCAGCTCAGAGGTACCAAAGTGGCATTAGGTGACACACTTAGGACTGACCCGCAGTTTTGATGTTAAGGGCCCACTTGGAAAAAGCCCGTTATCGCTCACGTGGGACTAAACCCCTGTGCCAGGAGCTGGGCTCCCTCCCGACTCCTCCACACTGGTAACAGCCACGTGGGATGCGCTGGGGCCGGTCTGGTCCCGTTGTAGGATGAATTCCAGCCTGTCCCTGCTGTGCCGCAGGTGATCTGTCTGACCGTCCTGGCGTCCGTCCGTATTTACTACCAGTACCGGCTGGTCAAGTCGGTCACCAGGGAGCTGGTGGTGCGGGACCCGTACGCCCTGAAGCCCGTCCGCAAGCTGATCGACGCCTGCGCCTTCAGGACCTACCGGCACTGGGTGAAGAAGGGGGAGGCGCAGAACAGAGCCGCCCTCTTCGAGAACACCTGCAAGGCCATTTTGCTGACCCTGGCAGCCGAGGAAGGGCTGTTTTGATCGCCGCTGTGTAAGCCGATGAGTTTACTCAGAGTTAAGGCGAGTAAAATCTTTGAAAACCTACTAGTGGTTTGGGGTTTTTTTGTTTTTGCTTTTTCTTAGAGATACGGCTAGCCTTGGGTCAGGTGCAAATGCAAACCCACAGATGGCTGTGATTTGTGCCTGGGGTACGGCCCGCTGTAAGGGATGGGTTTGGAGAAGCTGCATCCAACAGAGCTGTAACCGGCTGCAGCTCCGGCTGCGCTTGGAGCAGCGGAGCCGCTTGGGGAAGGCTCAGCGCAGCCCCGGAGCGGGACCCATTTGGGGCAGCAGCAGGTGGAGAAGGCTGAGTGGTGCCTGGAGGGGCGTCCTTGCCCACCCCCGTGCTCGGGGCTTTGGTGACAGAGGTTGTGCACAGCCCGTTTGTAGCCCTTATCTTGGCTGGAACACCTGGGAGAGGCGGGTCACTGCTTTGCCTCACCCACGCACATCTGGTTTTGCCGCTGTTCAAGGATCAATAAAGGCGCCTTGTTTCGCTTCTGGGAAGGCTTGGATGCTGGTGTGACGCTGGGACTTCTCCCGGGGAGGCTGATGTATGAGTTCCCCTTCCAGGGATGTGTCCCCATTGCTCCCGCCCGGCAGCCGCCCCTCAGGGCAGCCCCACGCTGGCTGTCACGGGGGGGCCATGGGTTTTCGGTCGCTCTGGCTGGGGGTCGGAGCAGCTCCGTCCCGGTCCCACACGGACGCACCCCTCTGCTGATTTAAAACGGACACCAAAAGGAGAGCTGCAATATCTGCTGCACCAAGAGGACATTACAGACAAACCGCCCTGGCTGACACCCCAGTGCAGAAAGGAGTTTTAGCTGGAAGTATTTATTTTTCATTTTAAAAACTGTCTGGGTTTAATGAAAGTGACCGCTGGGGGTTACGGTTTGTCTCCACAGGAGAAAATGCCTTCAGGTCTTCCCGAGTGACCTTCAGAGCTCGGGTTTGGTCCGGGTTTTCTCGGCCGTGACAGGCGGGACGTCAGCAGCGCAGCGGAAGCTGAGGTTGTCGGAGGCTGAGTCCGGCGTGTTCCCCATTCTCACAGGGAAGAGAGACCCAAAGTTAGGGATCCTGCCTAGTCAACGCTTACATCCTTCAGTGTGACCCTCTGTAACAGACCAGAAACATCTCCCACTTCCCTTGAACAACTTCAAGAAAAGTATTTTATTCTAAATACTTGATGGAAAACACACATGGCGGGGGGTTGGAATTAGATGATCTTTAAGGTCCCTTCCAACCCAAACCATTCTATAACTTGAGAAGCAATTATGAATGTATCTATAGCAGGAAAAAAATCAGCGGTCTTTTTAGCGTGTTTTTCTAATTGCTTCAAGAAAAATGGGAGTAGAGGCAAACAAATGTCTTTTAAAAAAAAAAAAAACAAAACACAAAACCCTTCCAAATAAAACCAAGCCAGGAGAAAGCACCTGGGCCTTGCCCAGACTTACCTGGTAGTGACACGAGCTTTGTGATTCGCAGACCCGTCTGCCGTGTCGATCCACGAGGCACCTCTCAGGACCTGCATCTTCTGAGCGCGCTGCCTCGCCGAGAGCCCCGCAGCGCGGTACTCGGTCGCCGTCCACTCCCAGGTGTTCCCCAGCAGGTCGTACAGCCCTGAGACGCCGACGGGTTCACGTCAGGATTACAACAGCACATTTTTAAGGGCTGCCGAAAGCATTTTGGTTTATGGGAGGGGGTGAGCAACATTCAAAGCATCACTGCAAGAGCGTGGCTTAACGGTGAGACTGGGAAGCAGGAGCTCTTTGCTGTATTTCAAACTGGCCCCAGTTTAGAACTGGACCTTTTAGGTGTCTCATCGTTTCCCATCGGCATGAGGGCATGGCATCCGCTGCCCTCAAAACAACGTGCTCAGGATTTTCAGGTACATCACACTGAAGTGCAAAATGAGCAATTTCTAATTAGATGCAGGGGCTGGTCTGGGACGTTGAAGTGCACCAGGTGCACGTCAGCAACAACCACCAGTGCTCTTGCTGGGCTTGGTCATTCCACCAAGATGCTGATGTGATCCCACATCGTATCTGAAACTCCTCTACAACTACAGGATTTTATAATTAGTGTTCATTTAGGAAGCAGACGGCATGCCTAAAACCGGGGGGGTAGTGTCTGGGCCGTACCGTAGTTGTTCTGAGGAGGGAACGCTGCCACCGGAGAGACGCCGTGATAACCGTCTTCAGCCGTGTCGGCCCTCGGGAACTTGCCCTGCAGGAAGAAAGATCACTCCAAGCACAGAGCCGCCACCGAGGCCACACGCAGTCCTGCTCTGCACAGGAACGTGTTACACTTAAATAATGGAAACAACTCTCTGTTGTAAATTAACTCTACGCAGCATTTCTGGCCGAGAGAGGAGATCAGCCATCTAAAGTCCTCCCAAGACAACCTCCTTCTCAAACAAATTTATGTATGAATTCTTGGTTATGTAGGAATTGTTGGAAGCACTGAAATCCCGGTTTCCCAGGGAAGCTGGGCTGAGTCTGCTCCCTCTAAAGCTGTTTCGGGTAACTGACCAGGAGCCGAATTTTGGTACCCTGCAGGTAAGGCAGCATTGCTTCCCAGCGCCATGCAGCCACCCACACTCTGCGGTCAAGTTAAACACCACCCTCAGAGGAGCTCAGGGTAGACAGGATGATTTTTAGGATCTTACCTGCCAGAGATTTGTACGGTTCGGCTGAAACTTGTTTCCCCAGGGATACACCCTTTCTGCCAAGGAGGAAGAGACACCCGTTACCCCTGTGTCAATCCAGCCTCTGCTTTTCCCTATTTTTAACCAGGCTTTTAGGACCGTCTTTTTCCGCCCAGCTCAGGACACGGAGGGGGGTGTTACATGAACGGGGCTGGTCTGTCCAACCCCTACAGGCGCTGCCAAGGAAGCGAGGAGAGACAGGAATCAGCCACAGCTTCCCATTTACAAACCATCGCTCCTGCCGGGCCATCCCACGCTCCCCCCAGTGATCCCAGCACCGATGTCGGGGGTCGCTCCTTGCCCCAAACCCATGCCATGGTATTTTTATAGCAGGCAGAAGTGCTTTGTTTGGATACATTAAGACCATAGATAAGCCACTTTTTCTTCCTATTATTATTACTATTATTATTTAAACTCCCAAGCCAAAAGAGGTGGTTCAGCCCCCAGATTAACCTCTGAAAACATCCCTGGATGGAGGTTTGGATCTGGTAGAACTACCATGACTCGACACCTCCGTTTGGAAGAAGGTGGGAGCTGGTGGTACGTACGCTCCAGTCCTCCCCTGGCAGCAAATTCCCACTCCTCCTCCGCCGGGAGCCTCTTCCCTTTCCAGGCACAGAACGCCCACGCGTCGTTCCAGCTCACGTGCAGCACCGGGTAATCCAGCCTGTCCTTGATGCTGGAGCCAGGACCCGAGGGCTGGGAGGAATCGCATCAAACAGATTTTAATTGATTTTATAAACTTTCCAATTAAAAAGGGACTAAAGGAGAGAACGGGGCAAGTGCAGCAACCAGAAATGCTATTTTCTTCCCCCTATTTTCAGTGGATAAGGTTCAGCACACACTAACACATACACGCTCCCAGCATGGAGGGGACTCACAGCACCTGATTTTTACCCACCTGTCGCCAAAAAGCCTTCTCGATGGGCAGCCACCAAGGGGCAGACTGGGAAAAGAAACGACACCAGATTAAAGCTGAACTGGCAACACGTCCCCGACACCGTCCTACAGCAGCGTGTATAAAGCAGAGCAATTGTTAGTCTGGAAATGGTTAAACACTGCGGTTTGAGCTGGGTTATCACCGGCATTTTCCACAGTGCTTTCCAACGGAGTAGAGGCATTTGCTTTTAAAAATTAAAATAGATCAAGCAGCCCATGCTATTCAGTTTTTCTATTTTAAGATTTAATTAGTAAAGTACTTTGAAACGTGCTTTACTCTCTCACAGTGCACCGCAGCATCTCAGGAGCCCAGTCTGACAGCGTTTGGAGAGGACGCTAACAGAGGAGTGCCATAAATCAACCCTGGCTCAACCCTGCTGCTAGTTTCAAAAGCAAAACAACCCAAAACTAAAGAAAAAACCACTGAGAAGGGCCAGGCTCTGCACTGAGAGATAGCTGCTACTCAGCGGAAAAGCAACACCGGCAAGGGTCTCCCCTCCTGGGCTTTTTTTACTTAAAACAGAGAGGTCAGACAGGGATGCGATCAGAAATACCACCTCCACCATCTTCACTGAAATGCGCCCCCATAGGATTTAGATTTACCTCCAGTTTTTGGGTGACTTTTTTTTTCAGCTCTTCAGATACGAAATCCTCAAAGACAAAGCTCCAGCCAAACGCTTCCGCTTCTGTTTTGTATTTCTTTTCTCTAACAAACTCCCTGGCACAAATACAACACGCTCAGGCGTCTGGGTAAGTTCCCCCACCAAGCCGCACCACCAAATACAGCCATCTGCATGCGCGCCAGGTTCAGAGCAAGGCAAAACGTGCAGGACCTACGGACACCCCATCCACCGAGAGCCCCGGCTCCTCCTCGGCACAGCGCCGCTCGCTGGGAGACACATTTCATACATAAACCACTCCCGCTGGCATCTGTTCCCAGATCTGATCGTTTTTATGTTACTTACGCAGGGAAACTCACCCTGCACTCCGGGCTTCCATAAAATATAACAATTGCATAGATCAAAAAATCCCTTAAAAGCCACTAAAACTTATAGCTCCTGTTAGTTAAATCCCCCCAAAACGCAAAAAAAAGCCACATGCTGCTGAATCGCCTCCCTCTGCTCCTGTCCCATTTGTTCCCCCATTGCCCCAGTTGCAGTAATTGCCATTACTGAGTGTCACTGGGCAGTTACTGGTGTGTGTTGGCTCTTTTTAAAAAACAAGGGCTCAGCCGGGCAAACAACGGCATTTCCCGGAGCACGCATTGGTGCTCCGTGCAAGGGCTTCCATAAAATAGATGTAACGGTCTGGTGTTTGCAAATGGAAAGGGAACCTGTAGGGACCTGGAGTCTGAAGCAGTACGGCCCCCAGTGGTCAGGAAAAGACACAAACGCACTAAGAGCAGGTTTACAAGGGGAAAAGGAAGAGGGGGGAAGGGAGGGAAAAAGTGGGGGAAGGAGGGGGACGGGGCATGGAGGAAAAG
>VXBH01000515.1:52220-97392 GCA_013400035.1 Rynchops niger
CCACACTGGTAAGATGCTTCAGCTCCCACCCGTAGAGGTGATTTACTACAGACATATTATTTTTGTCCCAAGGGAAGTGCCGGCAGCGCCAAGCGCTGGGTGTCAGAGCCAGGAACCAGCCCCGGCACCAACCGCCGCATCCCCCAACCCCGGGACCCAAACCCAAACCTCTGCTTTTACCTGAAATCCCTGTTGGTGACGGGATATTTGTCGATAGCGAACGGTTTCACCGTCACCTCCTTCACCGGCCCCTCGTCATTCCTCTTCTCCAGGGACCCGGATCCCATCCGAAACGTCCCCCCAGGCAGCTGCACCATGCTCTCATCCTTTCCGAATGCTGAAAGTAAAGAAAATCAGTGCAAGAACTTCTTTTTTTTAAGTTAATTTTTAAACTTGACCACACAGGACAGCGTGTATTATTTGCCAGAAAGTCACTTTCTTACTGGATGTCGGTGGCAATATAGTAAATGACTATAATTAGCGCTTGTAGAGGTCTGCGTATATTTTGATAACAAACTTAAAATACTTCAGAGTCACATTTTCAGTGTCTCCCTCAGGAAAGGAAGGGCTCCAGGCTGGTGAAATCACCAAGGCAGCTCCTTTAAATTAACGGTTTGCTGCAATTAGAGGAAAGAGGAACCTATGAATCATAGAATGATAGAATGTGTTGGGTTGGAAGGGACCTTTAAAGGCCATCTAGTCCAACCCCCCCACACTATGCAGGGACATCTTCAACCAGACCAGGTTGCTCAGAGCCTCATCCAGCCTGGCCTTGGATGTCTCCAGGGATGGGGCCTCCACCCCCTCTCTGGGCAACCCGGGCCAGTGTCTCACCACCCTCAGCGTACAGAACTTCTTCCCAATGGCTAATCTAAACCCACCCTGCTCTAGGTTAAAACCGTTGCCCCTCGTCCTATGGCTACATGCCCTCGCAAACAGCCCCTCCCCAGCTTTCCTGGAGCCCCTTCAGGGACTGGAAGGGGCTCCAAGGTCTCCCCAGAGCCTTCTCCAGGCTGAACCCCCCCAGCTCTCTCAGCCTGTCCTCACAGCAGAGGGGCTCCAGCCCTCGGATCATCTTTGTGGCCTCCTCTGGCCCCGCTCCGACAGGCCCACGTCCTGCTTGTGCTGAGGGCTCCAGAGCTGGACACGGCACTCCAGGTGGGGTCTCACCAGAGCAGAGGGGGAGAATCCCCTCTCCGGACCTGCTGGCCACGCTTCTTCTGATGCAGCCCAGGACGTGACTGGCCTTCTGGGCTGCGAGCGCCCATTGTTGGCTCGCGTCCAGCTTCTCACCCACCAGGACCCCCAGGTCCTTCTCCGCAGGGCGGCCCTATCACCTCACCCCCCCAGGCTGTTTTGACAACGAGGGCTGTCCCGACCCCAGTGCAGGACCTTGCACTTGGCCTTGTTGAGAGGTCCCACCTCTCCAGCTCCTCCAGGCCCCTCTGGCCTGCCGACCGCGCCACTCTGCTTAGGGTCACGGAGGGGAAAGTAAAGTGTTTTTTACGGCTTCGCACCACCGAGCCAGGGCAGAAGGACCGGCGAAAACCCCCAGTAGCCCGGGCACTCACCCGGCAGCGCCCAGCAGCCCAGCAGCAGGGCCAGCCCCGCCGCTCCGGGGGCCATTCCCGGCTTTCCGGGAGCGCCGGGAAGCGGGGCCGGGAGGGCGCGTCTGACCCGGAAGCGCTGCGGGAAGCGGGGAAGCGCTTCCGGGTCCTTCCCCCGCCCGGCACCGCACGTGGGTGCTCACTCGGGGCAGGTTTTCTTCTAAAACCGGGGATTTTTGTAAGAAAAGGGCTATTTTCATAACACGGCGATTACATATACAGGTTGAAAGGCCTCCTGCTGCCGGGGCCAGCAGCAAAACCACCACCGCCCTCGAGGCGTTTAAGTGTATCACGTGTAAAAAGTGTTTTTCTTTCTTTTTTCTTAAAAAAAGGTTGCTTTCATAGTCGTCGTGTTGTATTAAAATTGGCATTAACTAGGAAAATTAAATGCAATGTAATCCAGGCAACCAAGGGTTGCTAAAAGTCCGCTATACAGCCCCAACCCTCTTTGATCGTTTGTAGAGAAATTAACTAGATGCGATTTATCTCAGATTAAATCAAACTACCCACCAGGCAACGCAGGTTTGTTGATAAGCAGGATACTCCTGTCAAGAGGGCGATGAACCGAAGGCCTGGTCAGCAAACCAAGAAAAGCGCCTGGAACTGCCAAGATTAAGAGGAAAAGTAGATAAAAGGTAATTTCGGTCGCCACCACCGACCCAAACGATCCCACCTCCTCAGAAAGGGAGGAAGGGAAGAAGACATGAGCCTGCGCACTAATTCACACCAAAAGGGAAGAAATCTCAACCAAGCATTAAAGAGAATAACAGCTAATAGGTATTTACTGTTAGAATACGTAACAGTGTATAAAAAGGGACGTCGTGGGAACAAAGGTGTGCTACCGCTTTGGGATGAGCACATTTTTGCGCGTTAACGGAATAAACTCGGCAATGCCTCTGCTGTGTGTGTCACTGGCTTGCACAGCAGGTAAAGCAGCCAGATTTGGAGCAAGAGCTCAGCCAGCCACCTGTCCCTAATGATCTCTTGGTGAAATTAAACCCTCTCTCTATTTTTTTTCCCCCCTTATCCAGGAAAACGGACTCCAGAATCATGATAGCACTGAAGGTTTCTCCTCTTCAGTAGAGGCGGATTTACTTGTGCCTACATAAAGTGACAAGTATTTAAATTAATTTATGGTGTACATTGTACATCATAGTCTGAAATATAAAAGCACTGTATTAAGAAACAGACCTTTTTTCAGAATCTAATGACCTTTTGCTCTTAGGACTGTCTGTTAAGGAAGCTGGATTAGGGAAAATTGTTTCAGGCTGCAGGAGGCTGTTCCCCTCCCATAAACCCAATCCCTCTTCACTGTAGGCTGGATCTAGAGACACAGTTCTGGGATATTGCTAATTGTCCATAAATAACGAAGCAGGAACAGCGTCAAAAATCTACCAGTGTGTTATAACAAGGACAACACCATGCAACGGCTCTTTCAGCACACTGCAAACCCTCTGGAGTACGTTAACTCACTCAGCTTTACCTGTAAGCAAGTACAAAACTAGGAAGCAATTGGTTTAATCCCGCTTTACGGTGAATTAACAAATGCCTTTAGCAGTTATTTTGCAGCCCCCCCACCCCCCAGAGCAGGAACGCTCTGCCCTGGCAAGTATCGGAAGCAGTAACGAAGTCTGGCACGCAGAGTGGGGAGCCAAGAACTGCTGACAAAGGCTCCAAGCAGAACATTCAAACCCTTCGCCTGAGGAAGGTGAAGTTTTAAATAACCGACACACATAGAGCACAGAACGTAACAGTTTATTGGGTAAAAAGGAAAGCAACCTCAGTTACACACTTCAGTGAAATCAAAAATAAATAACTGATTTTTAGAGCCAAATATTTGAATAGTTGCTAATTGAGTGGCCGTGTTTACCAAAGAGGGGCTGCTCGTTACAGCAGATTAATTTTCTGTTGCTGGGAAAATCCACCAGGGCTAAGAAAAGCGCGCCTTGGGGTGGATTTCTGAGACGTGCCCTGGGGCACTACCGGAGCCGACTGCCCTCGACAGCAGCGCATCCAACTCAGCCTTTAAGAGAGGACATTCCAGCTCGCATAATTTCATCCACCAAGAGAATGTTGCTGGCAATCACCGTGCTAGAAATATTAAATAAATATTGTTAGAATATCTGTTTTGACATAGTTCAAAGACAACTCAGCTTCATTTCTGCCTTTCACGACAGCTTCCTCTACGTGGGATCGCTCGATTCCACCTTACTCTATCAACGTAAAACAACCAAACACCCACTGGTACTTAAAATGAAAATACTGTAATTTACCATGAATGAAGCAGTTGCTTTTTGACATTGTAATTATCCCAGATTCCAGCTGCTGCAGCTACCATTGGCTCACCTACAGAAGAAATAAAAACCTTTAAATAACCAGTTCTCATAATCCAAAGCAAGACTTTCCTCTGCCCAACATCGGATATCACTTGCTACATCCAACTCAGCGCTACTGTCTGCTTTATCTCCACAACAAACTTGAACAGAACCTACTGAAGGACTCCAGCACGCCAAGGCTGACTGCAGCAACAGGACACCCACCACAGCATTCTGCGTAGCTTTTTATGAAAAAAGGTGCAGCTTGCTGCATTCAGAGCATCCTTCCTCCTCGTGGAGCTGAACCACGACCGTTTCTTACTTGAGATCATGCCATCATTTGAGGAAGCTCTTACCAGTGTTCAGATCGACTCCAGTGAGTTGCCCCGATTCCGCGTGCTCTGTCTGAACCTTCACGAGTGTCTCCTGGGGATCGTAACCAGAGTTCTGAGCGAGAACCTTTGAGAGAACAGAGACATTATTTCATCTTAATTAAGAGACCTCCACCGGAAAGAGCGATGGGTCTTAGCATGCTTTAAAAGGCACTTTATTCAGGGGTTCCTCATACCTTAGGAATGATGAGCAAAGCATCGGCAAAAGCCTGAACTCCAAGCTGGGCTCTTCCTTTTACATTAGGTTTATGCTTAACAAGAGCATTAGCTACAGCCACTTCTAGGGCACCTGCTCCCGGGACCACACAGCCTGCAAGGGAAAACTCCATATTCAGACTTCACAATAAGCACCTATTCCAATTTAAACAGTTACTTTTTGGTGCCGTTTGAGCTCTTCCCTTACCCTTAAAAAGCGAGCTTGTATCTGATCAGGTAAGCGCTTATTCAGTTACCAACTAGTTGTAAAATATCTGTAAGAACAGTACCTAAAAGCACTTCACATTGAGATACACTCAGTTTGGTGTCTGCCTGCCTCGGATACCAAGGAAGGTGATAGAAAATTCACTAATTTTGGGGTGAATTTCAAGAGAAGACCCTAAACATTGCATAACAGAGCAGAGACTTACCATCCTCAATAGCGTTTTTAACGGCACGCAGACCATCTCTTACTGCATCCTTGATTTGTGTGAGCGTATGCTTATTCGGCCCCCTGATCAACAGGGTAACAGAGCGGGGGTTGTCACATTTCTCAATGAAGGTGTATTTCTCTTCACCCTGGAAAACGGGGTTATGTATTCACGTCACACATTTGCTTAATCCACATATACACATAATAAAAGCTGGTATCAACGAGGCATATTTAACCTGTCTTCAGCTCAAAGCCGAGTTGTACTCACCAATGTATACTCATAGACAAGCCCTGCGTGCCCCAGGCAGTCGGGAGCGAGATCCTCCACGGAATTCATGGCAGTACCGCCACACGCGAGGGTCAGTCTGAGAGAGAACATACACAGCTTATCACTTGGTTTATATTAAGTAAAATGTGAAGTCGCTAACGTAACAATAGCACTTCGGCATGCACAACGCCATGCTTCCTACGCTTGGAACAGTTTGCTTCTGTTCATGGAAGAGCTCTTCACCAAAATAAGCCTGCAGAATTAAATCTCCTCTATAGGTATCTGTATTTGAAGCAGACTGATAGCTCAAATTCCAACATCACTCCAAGCGCTGGACAGACATTCCTACGGTTTGTACAAACTACCTCGAGTTACACCAGTAAGAGCTGAACAGGCTGAATTGGACTTTTTAGTGCACGACCTTAAAGGTGGATTCAAGCCAGACCCAACTCTGGGTTTGTAAGAATAAGTTATTTTACTCCCTCCTCTCCACAGGAACTGACCTTTCCATGTTCCTCCTTTTAGCTCTCCGCAAAGCAACTATTCCTTCTTTTGCAAGTGCATCCAAGGAAAATGGGTCAATTCCCTAGAAGCAGAGATAGTGACTGTAAGGATAAAGAAAAATCTAAAAATGCCCTCTCTCAGTCTGACACTAGTAAGTTCTTCCTCAGGGCTCAAAGATCTCCAGTAGGAACTGTATGCATATATTCAAAAGGTCACCAGCGAAAATTCATCCATTTTTGTCTGAAGAACCATACAAAATGAGTCAAACAGCACACGGCTTGCCAAGAAAGTCAACATTTCCAATTAATTTTTATGGTTAGTTATGCCCTTCATCTCACCTTCTGGTTGATCACAACAAATCCCTTATCTGAATCGCCACAAACTCTTCTTTTCAAGGCTATGATTTTGTTCACTCTGTCTTCAATGAACTTTCTTTCTGCTTTCACTAGCTTCTCTCTCTCTTCAGCACTTTTATAGAAGAATCCAGAGCTCACCTCTCTGTACAAGAAAAAAAAACAACGAAAAAGCAGTAAGACAACTACCCTCAGTGCCGTAGAAATAAAGTTAAACATAAGGAAACAACCCTTTCAGCTACATTATTAAAAAAAAGAAAATCAAACCAAAACAACCAAGAAGCCCGCCCCAAAGCAGCATGCTGTTCATAAGCTCTAGTTCAGAGCTTTTCCATTTGAAACTGAGCGAACTCTGAAGTATATTTATATGTTTGCTCTAAAATATAAAATTATGCCCAAGAAAGGAAGGACTTCCAGCCTTTCTTCAGTAACAAAACAATATAAAAACTGCTACAAAGTTCTCCCTCTCAAAGACATTTTCTCAGCCACCAGCTTCCCTATTCCGAAAAAGGATTGCAGGAGCATCACCTCTTCCATTCCACCTTCTACATGAGCTGCCTGGCTCTTCAAGAGTCTCTGCAGTCCTTTCAGCTCTTATTTAAGCACACCTTAAATAGAAGTCTTTTCAGACGGGAGCATTTTCTGCTCCTCACTTTGTTGCTGTGTACTTACGTTTTCTCATATTCTAGAGAAACATTGCAAGTAAGAACATAAGCATCTTCCACTCTTTTCTTCATGTCAGGATGACGAGCACCATGATCCAGAACCAGCCCCCTTATCAGCCTGAAAGATTACAAAGCATTTTGTGTGTCAACATACGCATACAGAAGACATGCATTTCATGGAAGCACAGACTAGTCAGAGAATCGACAGTGGAACTGGTCCAACACGAACTGCCTGTGCGCTTGCGTTTGGAGTAAACAACGATCATGTATCCCACTTCCAAGGGCATGCCCATTCTCACATAAAAAGCATACCAATCAGAGTGTGAAAAGGGAATTTATTCTGGCATAGTGTCTGGCTGCATTAGCTACTGAAGAAAGCTAGTGCAGAATTCGTCCATGCCACTGACATAAACAGAAAGCCTATGGAATACCCAACTAGATGACTACATTCCAGTTTCCAGTTATCAAATGCTATTTTGTACTTGTAATGAACAAGTAAAAGCCTAAAGCATAACTGAGCCACAGGCACTATCACTAAGAAAAAAAGTATTTATTCAACATTTTATGCAAAAGCCAAAGGCAGTGTTATTCTTAGCTATTCAAAAATCTAGTCAGGGAATCAAGTTCAGCAACTGGGGAACTTCTGCTATCTAGACAGTTTATGGCTGAAATCTGTATTTCTGCCTTTCTTTCACCCCTTCCCTAATAACTTTTCCAGTGGTAGCTTTAGGACACCCATGTTCTTCCAAAAGGAAAACAAAACCCACAGACTACTCAGACTTCAGGGCACCATTAAACTGAAGCTCAAGGATACTCGTTACTTACGTTGTGTCAGTTTCTGATTTGTGCTTCATCTCCATAATCTCTACCATGTGGAGGTCAATAGGCTCATCTGGTTTTCTGACTGTCAAAACAGAATCTACTACAGCCTGGAATAGAGGGGAGGGGGAAAAAAGCCCCAAAAGGAGCCATTAGTCTTCCAAAGTGCAAATTCACATCTTTCCATCCACCCTTCGCTTAAGTAATAATCACAGCACTTTAAAACCTGAACCTCTTCACGTAAGAAGAGGCAGAAGAGACACTTGCCTCTGTTAAGATGTCAGCAAGCTCGGTATGGACTTTAGTACGGAGGGATGTTCTGGCAACATCTATAAGAGTCTCCCTGTCCATTTCCTTGGTTACTTTGACCTGCTCCAAAACTTCAAGTGCTTTTTCCTTTGCAATCTCAAATCCTTCTGCTACTATTCTAGGGTGCAAGCCCTAATGCAAGAAAAGAAGGGAAATCATTAGACAACAGAAGACAAAATGGTACTTTGTCACAAATAGAACCTGTGGTTTCAACATTCCATGTAACATCAAAAAATAGAGAATATGCATCCTACAAAGGCAAGAAAATGTACTGTCCTTCTGAATACATATAAAAGGAATGCAAATCCTTCCAATGCAGAGGAAAAGTACAGATTATTCTAGCACAGAATTGAAACCAAGGGAACTACAAAGCACACTTGGGTGTTCACTGTGCAACATGAATGCCTACTCTGTAACTCTTAATATCCAAAATAGCTACTAGCAGGGAGGATCCCCTTGTTAGCATACAAGTGAAAGCATTTTCACTCACACAAAACAGACAGAAGTAACAGCAGGTATCAGACAAAACCTTATTAAAAGCTCCAGCATCCACAATAAGTGTGTTTGATTTTGAACAAGTCTAAGTCCCCCTCTCCAGCTTTTCCCCATTTTACAAGTTTTGTGATGCACTCATTTTAAGCAGAAAAATTCATTTTTATGTTTGACTTACGAGTATTAAGCATTGAACAAAAACCAAGTTGAATGGTCTCAGATGAAATTTTTAACTTGTCCACCTACAAAAGAAATATTGCATGCATACCTCAGAAATATAGAGATCTGCCTGCTTTAGGAGTTCTCCAATGATCAAGACGTTTGAAGTAGTACCATCTCCAGTGATGTCATCTTGCGCTGTTGCTACTTTTGCTATCAAGGAGGCTGTGGGGTGTTGTATTTGCTAAACAAAAATAAGAAGCCAAGCAGTAAGTCTTACTGCACTGGTACAGGAAGCAAGCAATCTGAAATCAGCTAAAGAAACATTTAGACTAGTTGATGTTTTCATGATTTCTGTCAATTCAGCAGGTTTCAACAAATACCACCAATTAACAACAACCACTTACTTTAATAACAAATTGATTGAATTAATCCACATAACACTATTTCCCCCCCTCAGATTATGCATCTATACACAAAAATGTTGAGTGCTAAGAGCCAAACTAGTCTTCAACTCATTACGAGCTTGACAGAGCCCTTTTCCTCATCAGGCAAAGGATGCACCATCACACTAGACTGCTACTGGCAATAAACCCAGCATGTTTATTTAGGGATCTCTGCATGAAAAGTGCTGCACATAAACTAACTGGTTTGCTATTCCTTTGGCAGTTTATTTTACTCATTCTAAAGAAACTAAAGAACATTCAATTAGCTTGTTTCTTGCCAGTTCCTCTGCTAATTAGCACATTTGGTGTTCCAGCTACGAGCATCAAGCCTGTCTTGCTAAACTTCAGAAACCCCACACACGACCTTAGGTTACTTACAGAAGTCAGCCTTTTAAATTAAGGAACACACAAATCACTTAGCATCTCCAATGGCTGACTGAAGAGTATTTTAACATAGGTTGAAGCCTGTGAACCTACAGAACATTATCCACATTTGACGAGGTTGGTGCTTGGTAACTGTACTAAAGCAAGACAAAATCCAATGGGACCATTTATACTGTTGTTTAGCTTTTTATCATTATTTTCTTAACAGTAGTACCTCTAGCATGAAAGAACCAATTTAATGATTTTTTTCCTGTCTGTCAGATCACCGTGTACATCAACTTCAATACTTTACGCTGAATTGGATCTGACATAGTGGAGCGTAATACTCCACACACACCAAGAGGCTGTGTTCATCTAGGGGACAGAGGCACACCCCAATCCCACAGCCCTGCCCCTGGGCCCACGGGAGACCCCGTTCCCATGGGGTAACGCCTCCCATCACATAACCTTTACCCCTACGGTGGGGAAACGGTGATACAACCCCAGACTCGATGGGAAAGCAATATGAGCTGCATCCATCACTCAGATTTAAATGCTTTCCAGGCCACACACCCATGAAGACCCTGCTGCCCTAGGCCTGCTCAAATGTAACAGAAGTATGCTTTCTGTAAGCAAAGCAGAAAGCGACGAAAGTATCGTTATTTAAGCAGGAAACATTATTTATGTTTCCTTTTTAATTGCTAAATTAGCACACGAACTTCATTCAACAGCTAACAAGCTGCATTTCTTTACCTGGGACACTTAACCCTCAGTGCATGCACTGGCCTAAATACTACAGAAATGCAGGCCGGGGGCAGCAGGGGCCGCGATCCCCCCTTAGCCAGAGGCCCTCAAAGAGACCATCAGCAGACTCCTGCCTCCCTAAGTCGTCCCCCCCCGNCACCAGCCTGCGGGCGACAGGAGGCGGGTGAGCAGCCTTTCCTCCTCCCCCCACCCCGTCCCCAACATGTGCCCGGCCGCAGGCCCGCACCGCTCCTTCCCCATTCATTCAGCCACACGCGGAGAGGCGGCCTCCGCCTTTGTTCCCCACCGCATGGCGGCGGCAAGAACCGCGTCCCGGCCCCACACGACCCTCCTCCCCGCGCTTTTCTCCTCACGTTTCCCCTCAGGCCTTAACGTCCGCCCGGGGCGCTGAGGCGCCTGCCTCCCCCCCTCCCCCCCCAACTCCAACCCCGGGGGTGTTCCCTCACATCTTCATGGTGCCCTTGGGGCCCAGGTTGGTCCTCAGCACGTCCTGCAGCCCGCGGGCCGCGCTGATGTTCACCGCTAAGGCGGCTTGGGCACGGGCCACCTCCGCTTTGGGGTTGAGGGCCTTCACCGCCATGACTGCCGCTCCGCGCTGGGCCAGGCCGCGCCGGGCGAGCCGAGCGGGTGGGCGGGGACTACATAGGCCGCGCCCACACCCCCGCCCCTTCTAGAACACTCCGGGGTGTGCGCACGGCCATTGGCCCACAGCCGCGCCGACTGCTTTCCCATTGGCTGCGGTGCCTGTCGCTCCGCCGGGATGCTCCCGCCCCGCCGCTGAGGGGCTGCGCTCCCCGTTAACCGCCGCGGCGGCGCGTCCCTGAGGGGAAGCAGCCGGTCGTCAGAAGCGTGAAGAATAAATAATTAAACCCGGCGGTTTAACATTAGGTCGGTGGAATTAATAGTTAAGCGGGCCGGCTTAATAATCAAGAGGGATGTTGGTAAAAATTGAGAGCTGAGGTTAATTGAAGCCGTGTAGGCCACCGGGGCCTGCAGAGCCAGGCCGATCCTGGGCCTGGACCCTTCACAAGGCTTTATGAACGTGGGGGATGATGTCTCCCAAGGGCACACTAAAGTTTCCCATGAGGCCTGTGGAAGAAAACCGCAAAATATTATTGAAGTCAAGGCCATCTTCATGGGTGCTGGGAGTGTTGGGCCTATGTGGCCTGTCAGGGCCCAGCCCTTGAGGCTGCATCTTGCCAGCTTTGAGCTCCCGAATGGAGGAATACTGGCAACTTTCCTTGAGAGAAGCTTGAGAAGACACTCTATGGGCACAGATTGCGCAGAGTTTGGCTCCCACGTTGCCTCCTCCAGGCTTGTACCCCTAAACGCCCATCTGCTACTTCAGAGCAACTAGCAGTATCAGGTGTGACACAACCCTCTGGTTATTTCCAAGTATTTGGTAAGGAAAGTGCCCACCCCCAGAATAATCATGGCCCATGGCTGCAGAGTTGTGCCAGGGAGATCTGAGCCAAGCATTTTTCGGTGTTCTGCAGCCCATCTGCTCCAGAGGGTGTTAGCCACTAGCAAACAGACAATTGGCCCCAAGGCCAGGATTTCCTCAGGATTTGGTACAGAGAAGAAAGACAGCCTTCCTGAGGGCTTATCCACCAGGCATGAGGATGGCACAGGGTAAATCTCCTCCACTCTATCCCAGTTTTTGCAGCAGGGAGCTCTGGATGCAGCCCTGGACGCTGGGCTTCGGCAACACACCTAATGCAGAGCACCAACACAACGAGCTGAATGTGTTTTCACTCCACTTCCAGTAGTAAAATCAGCCCGCTGTTGCGTACGGTTTTGTTGCACAAGTGTTGCGGGGGAGACTGACTGAAAGAGTCGGAGAGTCTCAAGTGTCAGGGCAGAGTCCCCAGCCTCTCTGGTTTTGGCTGTAGGCTATGGCACCTGCTGGGAATCTGCTCTGCTGCTTTGGGTGAGGATCTCAGGTTTCTGGGCAAAACGCCATACTGTGCAGGAGGACTGCCATGCCTTGCCTGTCAGTCTGACTTGGCAGGTCTGGAGGGGACAGCTGCTAATATGCTTGGGTTTCTGGTTTTTAAATGTTTTAGATAAAGCTGGTGTTTGAATATAGCAGACCACGAGTTTGGAGCTCTTTTGTTTAGCTGAGCAGTCCAAGTGTCTTGTGAAATATTTTAATGCTGACTCTCTAGTATAGTGGCTGAGCTTTCTGTTCTTTTACTGTAATCATTAGAAATAAACATTAAACATTGCAAAATGCAGGAAATTACACTTGGCATTTCATAATTGGTTCTGGACCTCTCCTGTTAATGTTTATTCTTCACACTCGTTGGGATGCTACTGGCCTGCTGAAAACCATAACAAAATAAAACATGCCAGCCCAGCCCTGAGAGGCTGCAGTGCTAACATTAGAGGTGTCTCGATCCAATGCCTGCTTAAAACACCTGAATCCCCAGATCTGCCCTAGATTCTGTAGCCAACAAGTCACACACAAGTACTTTGCTATTCTTGCTTCTCTGATTTGTAATTTTTTTGCCTTGATCCTCTCTTTGGGGCTGTTCTCAGCAGAGGGCAGCCTTGTCAAACCCATACGCGTACCAGCGGGCCTGTTGAATTTTATATTTTCCTTGCTGCTGTTCTGTGACCCTCATAGGTGATGTCCCATGGAAAGGCAGGAATTAATCTGTCCTAAACACCTGCCACACGTGGGGCTGGATGCTAACAGTGATAAAGCCATTCCCCAAGCAGACTTGGGTTTGTGAAGGGAATTATTACTGTGAGAAATAAAATTTGCATCCTGGCAACTTTGAGTTTGAATTTTAGATCTATTTTTAAAAAAAAAAAAAAGGAAAGCCATTTTCAAGACATTCTAGTACTTCATGTAGGTGATCTCCGCTTTTTATACAAATGGAGAGGTTTCGTAGTCACGTACAAGAGTTAGCTGCCTTGCTTGCATTGATAGTTGCACATCCACATGAGTTGTGCTTTTCACTCCTCAACATCCTTTTAAAGCTTCCAGGCAGAGCTCTCTGTGTTTCTTTCCTGGATCACATGCCTGAGGATAGTTATTTTATGGTATAGTAACATTTCTCATTAGTATGTTCACATTAAATCCCCATTCTGCAACATTTTTCAGACATCAGAACAAGCTTTTCTACATTTTTCAGTCAGCTGTAAGCTTAGCTTTCAGTCTTAGCTTGTTGAATTCTTCTGCATGTTTGTTTCTAATGCCTAGTAAAAATACAGGGTAGATGCTTACTAGGCCTACATTGTCCTTTGAAATCAATGGATTTACAACAAATTACACCATAATAGAATCAGAATATTTAACTGAATTACAACCAATGTGTCCGTAAAACTAAGCCAAATAAAGGGAATAATCCGTCATGAAATATTCCGCAGCAATTCTCTTAGTGAAATCAGGGACTGCTTATCTTGGCACAAAACCTTCTGAGATTCCCAGTAAAGCAGTTTTCTTTCATCTTTATCAAGATCTGTTTTCATTTAACCTTATTCACAGAAATGATTTCTACATCTGTTTTAAAAACCTACTGTCCTGCCATGATAAAACTAACAAACAGGACCAGACTGAACAGTGAACTACGTCACCAGTTTTGTAGCAAAGGGGTTGGTGCCCGCTTTTTCTGACACAAGAAGTTACTAATAGATGCTCATGTTGAATAATGGTTGTGTACTGACAACTGAAAAAACCATAAAGGAAGACGTGGGAGGAGAGGCACACAAGGCTATTGTTTTAATTTATTTTAATTAACGCATGTGATTTTGAGGGGTAATACTGCCAGAATTGCAAAAGGGATCAGACAGAGAATGCAACTGGTGCGTCCAGTGGTGCAGAACAGTCTTTCAAAATGGGCAGCAGTCATAAGACTCCTATCACAAGTGAAAGAAAGAAGCTAAATCAGCTAAATCTGGCTTTCTTGACCTTGAACCAAACAACCAGCTTCATAGCCCTGGGTTGGCAGCCTCCCATTTCCTAACCGATGTCCACAGTCATATCTGAGGGAAGCTCATCTGTTGGATGCCAAAACACAAGCACAGACAGGTTTTGCAATTTATCCGTCATATTTGACAACATTACATTTGGGGAAACAAAACAGAGCCTTCTCAGAAGCAGAAGTTTTAATTTTGCCTTCAAAGCTTTAGATGAATTTTGATTCAATTTTTTTTGTGTGTGTAACATTGCACACTCTAATGCACTGACTAACAGCTTAAGCCAAAATACAACATTGCAATCTTAACTCACAAAACCTTTCATCTCACCCACAGTGAAAGTAAACAGTGTCCCTGCCTCGCCTCTGATTTCACGCCAAGAGAAACTCCTGACTGCTGCTTCTCAGAGCCCCTCCTCGGCTCTCGTCCCTCAACCTCCCACGCTGGCGCTCTGCGTGGAGCGAGGTGAGTTTGCCAAGACCCGTCTTGCTCTCCATGCCCGTGGCACAGGCTGGCTGTCGGGCGAGGAAGCTCCCCATCATCTTCTTCAGGGTCTGCTCCCTGCCAAGCCGTGCCTCCCCAAGCTGGGAGCGCTCCAAACTGGGTCCGAGCAGCTCCTCCCCCGACGCAGGCGAGGTTACACCTCTCTTCCCTACGCCTGTCAGCGAACAGCTGGACTTCTCTGGTTACATGTGTGCAACCGTTTAAAAAAAACCATCCAGGCTGGCTTACTCAGCAGATTATAAAAGAGTGATTTACAAAATGCGGCTTTCTTCCAGATCAGCCCGTGCCGTTGTATTTATGTGACTGAAGGTCTCAGCTGATCCCTACTTTTCTTGTGCAGCCAAGAGGTTTGCAGCAGCAGCAACAGCCACGGCCAGTACAATACTGTAAGTCACTGGGAACGTTTTTTTCTCTCAGTTTGGAAGGGGTTGGCGTTTGGTGTATCAGATCCATAACACTTACCATATTTTTCTAGCATAGAAAATGAAGACTATCTTCTGCTGGGGCTGTGACTGTGCCGCCCGGCAAGATGCAGCAGCAGCAGCGTGGTGCCTGTTTTATAACAGCAGCATGAATGAATGATGCAATCATGCAGGGGGGAAGCATCATCATTTTGTCAGGACAGGCGAGAGGGGATTGGAGAGTTGGGAGGTGTATGTCGACATCCACCAGGTTCCTTCTGCCCCCTTTCAACTACTTTTTACAAAGTGTGTAAATAAATTCATTGTTAGGCACTGCTGTTCAGATACTAGTGTATAGCTGCAAACAGTTCATCTCTTGACTGCCATACAGGTTTGTGTTACCACCTGTAAAACCTGAACAGAAACCCAGGAAGTGTGAGGCAAGCTTAGTGAGGTTAAGGACTGAATCTTTCTGTTCTCACAATGAAAACCACAGAAACTCACAATTTTGGATGGATGGGTAGTAGGGTAGTACTTGCAGGGATATAAACAACAGTCACAATTTGCTTTAGTGTAACTAAGGTGCTTAAATGTATCCGCTTTCCTCTAAAGCTTTCAAAACATATTGCTAATACAGAGAATTAAACCTTAGCATAGAAAAGTTGTATCACTATATTATTCCCATTTTACAGACACAGGACTAAAACCAATGAGGATTAAGTGTTTTCTTTAAACTAATACGATGGAAACACTCCTGTGAATATTCTTACAAGCGGGACCAGTCCTGTAGTGGGAACAGGTCCTGAGAAAAGTTCTCCAAATCCCTTACTCTAAGCAGCAGTTTCCCATCAATGAAACGGAACAGTTTAATGCAGTTGCCTTTCTGTGTATCTCACTGCATGTTCAACGCAGTGTTATTCCGCTGCGGGAACGTATCTCAGAGTGAATCTCAGTGAAGTGCTCACTCTCACCTTGTTAAATGAGAATCAGAATCAGAAACACTAGAGACTGTTTGCAAACTGCAGGATATTCCTGAGTGATCTGTTTCAAAAGAAATTTTAGGTTATATTTCATTAAGCTTCACTTAATCTGCTTTTTTTTCACAGCAATAAATGTGAACATAATGCAACGTAGCAGTGTGGTAGCACTCCTGAGAGCTGAAATATAACAAGTGAAGTTTAGTCACAATGAGGATTTTGAGAGATCTTCCAAGATCTCATCAAAATATACCAGCCCCAGAACACCTGGAGTCCTGACTACCATTTACTTGTTCCTTTTGCAATATACGTAGCGGATACTGCGGATGTTTCTGTTTTTGCAGTGCAGCAAGTGCCCTTCTTTGAAGGGTCAGCAAACAGAAATGATTTTGGTTGTTTTCCTTCAACAGGTGGCCTCACATAATTCTCGTGCTTGCTTCTGTGACTCCACCCTCTCTGTTACGAAACAGAGCTATTTCTTGTGGAAATGCCAGGTTTTTTTTCCAATGGCCTAACGAAGTACTTCATAGTCTGTAGGCACGGAGATCTCATGGGAATTCCACTTTTCTGTTGCGATTTCCTTTTTCTCCATCTTTATTTCAAGTTTCATTCTACCTCTCTACCTCTATTCTTACGTCTTCTCTAGGCACTTCGCCCATTGCTTCTTCTCTTCCCCATTTTCTTCTTTTCAGCTTTTCCCCACAGTATTTTATTATCAAACCTGTTGAAATGTTTGCTGCTTGGATGCTTTTCCAACCAGCGAATAGTAGGATAGGAATAGATTGCCTATCTGAAATTAAACGGCAGAAACATCAAGAGATTTTCTACCCATGTTTTCCATCTGGAGACAAAACTCATTATTTGTGGGAATTTCTTTTTTCTTACCATCTCATTAAAACATTGACAGATTTAAGCAATCAGATGCCCTGAATTTCAGAGTCATTAATCTCTGCCAACTGTAGAGGCCTATACCACTCTGGAATAAAAAATTGCTGTTCTCTTACTACAACTGTTAGAGATTTGTCCATAGAAAGGTTTTACACAGCTTCAATTCTTTTTGCTGATGTTTCCAAGTGACACTTACCTGTGGATAAGCTACTGTGTCTGTCCTTCTTTCCTATGCGCACTTACCCAGAGTCAGTTCCAGGCAGGTGGATGACATGCCAGGATGGCCCAGTGAAAGGAGTATGGGAAACGTGGATACCAGAGGGAAAGAAACGTTAATGTCTCTCTTCCTGCTCACAGTGTGTATTTCTAGGGATACCATTTTTCTCAGATTAAAATTTTGAAGACACGTGTCCAGAAACATATTTCAGGTTTTCGCCAAGAAATCACATCACAGTGCGGTGTCCCTGCACAGTGACATTGCATCATAATGTGGTAATGTTGCAGTGCGGCCTCAGGTTAGCGTGAGGCAATGTGATGGCTTTGCATAATAAGGAATCAGTGTTGGAACACCATGACGCAAATATCCCGCCACAGTGATGCAACAAGTTTGTCCAGTAGAACAAATCTTTAAAATTGGCACCATACCCATGGCTGAATTTTTGGTGGATTTTATAATTATCAGTAGGCTGGAAAAAATTAACTCCCCGACATTTCACAGAATCATAGAATTGCCTAGGCTGGAAGGGACCTTTCAGATCATCTAGTCAACGTAACTCTGACAAAAAACATCGCTACCCCATGTCCCTCAGCACCACGTCTGCCTGGCTTTTAAATACCTCCAGGGATGGTGCCTCAATCACTGCCCTGGGCAGCCTGTTCCAATGCTTAATAACCCTTTCAAAGTAAAAAATTTTTCCTAATATCCCATCTAAACCTCCCCTGGCACAACTTGAGGCTGTTTCCTCTTGTCCCACGGCCTGTTCCTTGGGAGAAGAGACCGACCCCCCCCCGGCTACCCCCTCCTTTCAGGGAGCTGCAGAGAGCGAGAAGGTCTCCCCTCAGCCCCCTTTTCTCCAGGATGAACACCCCCAGTGCCCTCAGCCGCTCCTCACCACACTTGTGCTCCAGGCCCTCACCACCATTAAAAAATGTTCGTCGACTTATTTTGTTTTTTAATTCCGCAGCACAAATACATCTATCAAACAGCTGTCAAGGCCTGCCCTAAAGTCAAAGCCCTCCTCTCAAAATAATCAAAATCTTCCACTGAAAATAAAAACACAGTGCTGTGGAGCCAAGGTCAAGCCAAGGCTAACACAAAGTAAACTTCAAATTCACGTGTCACCTGTCCACCCACAGCCAAGTCTTAGCTCAGAATCTGTCAGAGGGAAGTTTTTATGTGCATGGCCAGTTAAGAGAGAGAGGTTTCTCTTATGTGCCATGCTGATGGAATATGACTATTTCTTATATGTACAGTGCAGTCTTTATAGAAAAATACAAAAAACCACATACTGTCTGCAGCGAATAATTCTTTAGTGGTGCTTCTCTGGCTAGACCAGAGTTTTACAGTATGTCTATGCACAGAACAGCTCTGATGCACAGAGCAAAAACCTCTCAGACTATGGTTGAGTTCTTGTTTCTGCCCTTCCCAGAGATGGAGTCTGTAAAAGCCCTTTTCTGGAATATCTCCTTTTTACCGCGTCCCTGCTCACCTTTGCTTTCTGCACACTGGGGAGGTTGACTCCAGGCTCAGTCCTACCTTCCCACACCTCAACCGAATGCACAGGAAGGAAGTATGGGCTGGGTGATACCTGCTCTCCCATTCTCATGCACACTTGCGTTGCAGACGAGCGCTGAGGAAGCTCCTGTGTCACCTTCTTGGCCTTGTGCCAAAGCCACAAACCCACTTTGGGTACTATAGTAGTGCGTTCACACCAAAAAACCTCAATAGCTAGAATGACCCTCTCAAACAGGCTGCTTCGTGGCTGCCTTTGGATAGCTTTGCCTTCAATGTGACTTGCTCTGCCTGTTTCTTGCTATTTCCTATCTACCTGTTTGCTAAACAGAGATTATTTCTTACAAATTTGGCTGTTAGCTGTTCACAACAGGTTTCACCGCCTAGGTTTGGTGGCTTCATTTATCCAGACTTTTACCTTTCAGTGAAGGTCTGGAGCATTCTCTTTTATCCTATACGCATGAACAGATAAAAGATGAGTGTGTGTTCTGTTACTTTTTTCAGTGATGATGGTAATTTTTCATAAAGCCTTTTGTATCTCAGTATTCACCATATCGTTACTAGTCGTGGGAATAAACCCAAAGTTTCCTGTGCCTTCTTTGGCCATTAACTATTTATCTGTGATCTCTCAGTGACAGAGTCACCTCTGGAAACGGCACTGCTGTTTACCATGTGTAATCCCTGGATGACTCCTGTCTGGCAGTGAGCTACATCAGTACCGATCAGTTCCTGTACTTTTCCACAGCAAAGTACATAGTGATCATCTTCTCCATCTTCACTGGATGCCTTTTGTGTCCGGAGGTGCAAAGTTTGTCCAAAAAAATAAATGTTTTGTGGCAACTTGTGTAAGACCTCTCACCATCAAAATTCGCATGATGTACAGGAGAAAAATAGATAAGCGAGAGGAAAACAAAAAATGGAGGTATATAACACAATGAAGGTATATAACATGCTGTTTGACCATATTTTTTCCCCTATCCCAGAAAAAGAGAGAACCTGCTACTCAGATCAATTACACAAGATGTGTCCTGAGGGATGTCTAAGAGATTAGAAGAAAAAACCGAACAAAAACTTTTACAAAAATCTGGGAAGTGAGATAGGCAGAACGCTGTCATTTCTGTCTAAATGTACAGATTGGTAAAGTTCACACAATCCCCTTACGAAAGGGTGAAGCACAAGATGAGTAGGGTAGAGTGAGAAAATACTTGATTAACTTCTGGTCTGCAGAAGTGCTCAACATATTTTAAGTGGACACATAGAAAAGGGAAGAAATAAGCTTTTGTCAGACATTGTGGAACAAGTTGTGTCACGATGTGGTATCTTAATGGGTTGAGTGAAGTTCTCAAAGCTCAAGACAATGGATTTTATAAAAGACTAATTCCCAATGATAATGGCTAAACCTTCTGCGCATTCATAATTGGTGAGAATATTTAGTTTTTATTAATCAGGACAAAGAAAAGGATCTAAAGTTTAATTTTAGGGACATTTAGGGACAACCTAAATTTAGGGAAAACCTGTATTTAGGGACAACCACTCACTGAGAGGTTTAAGATAGTTATGTCTACTGTGATCAAGCAAATCCTTAAGGGCTGGGTGTCTTTTACTATCCCCTGGAGCAACTGATTCAACACACTAAACTGGGTCTGATGAGAAAATAAGATGCATTTGAGCAGTGAGGGCAAGATGAGACTGAGAACTGCAAGTCCCACACAGCAGTTGGCAGTCTGATCGTTCAGCAAATGCCAAGTATTACAACCTTGAACCCCATGGGAACATCAATGGGCCGAGCCTGCAGAGAGCAAATCAGCAACTGACCAAAGCTGCACGGCCCACCTGTAACGTAAATTGAACATCATAGGCAGCAACAGCAGAGAGCAAATCAGCAACCGAGCCAGGCCTCCACCACCGCTCACGCTCTTTGATAAAAGCTGGCTACCAGGCTGTGCTCGTCCCTTCTTGCAAGAACCAGATCAGTTGCGCAAATGGCTCAAGACGCAGTGCAGTACTGCCACTCAGAGAAAGACTTTATCTTGTCCCCTCACAGTAAGAAGGTTCCTAAAAGGATGGCGTCCCTCTTGGAGATGAAAGAAATCTTCCGCAACGCTGATGCAGTGTGCTTTGACGTGGACAGTACAGTCATCAGGGAAGAAGGCATTGATGAGCTTGCGAAGTTCTGTGGAGTTGGAGATGCCGTTGCAGAGATGTAAGTATATTTGCTGTTTACTTCATAGGAATAGTAGTGAAAAATAAGGATGGATAAGGTTAATCTGTGACAAGGAATTTACAATAGGGATTGATTCAACCCTGTCACAGGAGATTATTACAGTTTAAAAAGGATTTTGGGAATAAGTGGAATTAATGCATAATGAAGTAACTTCTTTTGGAATTGTGAAGCCACTCAACAAAACTATACCAACATACCTTCTCTAATGGAAATTCTTTCAATCAGCCCTCATCATTAAACTTGGCTAAGCACTAACAAACCTTATTATGCGGTGGAGAAGAGGGGACAAGTCTCTCAACACTTCTCTGAGCCTGATGTAGCAGAAGTTGTGTTACTTTCAGAGAACAGCACCTGGGCCCCAGTTTAGGAATACTGGTCCCAATGGCTCAGATGCTCTCACAGAGGGAATGAAGCAGTTTTCCTTTGCCTCACTGGTTCTCACAAGAGCTCCGACCTGTGGAGATGATCAGCAACCAGTGCACCAGTCTTCTCCTTTACCACATAGATAGGGTAGAACCTAGAACCTGTGGCCTCTTACCTTGTTCCTTGTTATTCTTCTTTAATTAACTGTTCTTGGGAGAAGCTTTAACTTGTTAGGTGTCACTGATTTTCTTTCTTTGGATCACAATTTAGGACGCGCAGAGCTATGGGTGGCACTGTGACATTCAAAGCAGCTCTAACGGCACGATTAGGTCTCATACGTCCCTCCTATGAACAAGTGCAGAAATTAATATCTGACAACCCACCTCAACTAACACCAGGAATAAGGTAAGAAAAATTTCAAATGATCTAACAAAAAAGTCTTCCAAAAGCACATGGCATAAATAAAAAAAATTCTGTGATATTAGTGAGGCTGTACGACCATAGAGCTGGTTTACATTGCCTTCCTACTCCATTTCCACACTGTTTTTGTACAAAACTTGTATCAGGAGCTTATAATGGCCTGACTCCACGTCAAGTGGCTAAGCATCCATGTGAAAAAAAACAGTCGTAGGTATTAACTGCCGTTTTGGTTGGTAAACTCAAATTCTGGCTTGAGGATTAACTGGGCATGGAAAATAATCTGTTCAATCACATCTGGGTTTTGGTGGGTCATGGAACTGGGAGATGTAATACCTAGTATGAACTACTGGCTTGGTCTATTCTGCGATTATATTACCACTCTCTTACACTTCTGTGTGCAGTCACACCCCTGCACTCAGCTTAGGGGATCCATCGTTCAGAGCTACCCATTCTGTACTGAAGTCCCCAAAAAAGTATTAAAAAAATCACTAAAGGGAAAGACAAATATATGTCTGTATTCATTCACCTTTGGGTTTGGAATAAATGTTAACTCCAAGTCTAAAATATTTTTAGCACACGCAGTACTTTTATGTGATACTGCGCTTGCATTTTCTCCTTGAAATGAAGCACACGCTCAGCATTTTCTGTAGAAGGCATAGCTTGATCTAACTACAAAGAGCACATTGTTTCCTTGTTTAGAATCACATGATTTTCCTTTTCATTCCTTCCCTTTCTTCCTCCTTTTCTGTGTAGCCTGCTTTAAGCCTCCACTTTGCTTTTTAGTGTTTAGCATTTCTGCTCTTACTGCCACCACTTCTAACGCTCAGCATTGCTGCACACTGACCTTCCTGCTTCTAGAGCCAAATCCCATAAAACTCTTAACTGCCTTCAAGCCCCGTTGACATTAACTGAGTCTGAAAACTTCTACTTTTTTGATTCCTTTTCTGTAGCTGGTGCCCTCTTCTAAAGATGGCATTGACGTCCAGCGTCTGGGGAAACAACTCTGAATTAGAAGATGTTTGCACTTTGCACATTTTTCAGCCCACTTTTGCATTTTGGGGCAGTGGCTTTCTCTCCCTCACATTCCCTACTTTTTCCTGTATTATAGATTCATTTTCTTGCTGTTGTTTTACTTCAGAAAAAAATCTGAACAGGATCTGCTGTCATTTGTGCAAGGGAACTAATGTGAACAGTAGGAAAGTGCAAAGAAAAAATTTGTAGAGAGTGCTTGTTTCTGAGCAACTAAATACTTGTCTCTAGATGTGACGGTTTTGTTCGTCTCTTTTCAAGCAAGGTGTATGCACAAACTTGCAAGGGAAAGAAGGGAAAACTTTGGACAGCAGAGCTGGATGGAGCTGGAAAGCAGCACACATCCTAACTAAACTGGCATGGCACAAAGAACGGGCAGCCTTGTTTAGGAAAGATGTATTTTAACTTTCTTGTTACCCCCAAATGCTGCCAGGCACTCACGCTTGGCGACTGCTCTTTCTTCTCAGGGAGCTGGTGAGCAGGCTTCATCAACGCGGCGTCCAGGTCTTCTTGGTCTCTGGGGGGTTTCAGAGCATCGTGGAGCACGTAGCCTTACAGCTGAACATTCCAACAGCAAACGTCTTTGCCAACAGGCTGAAGTTTTACTTTAATGGTGAGATTCCCTTGGGTCCAAACTGTGAACTATTGGGCTACAGATACTGTCCAGCCTACATGACCTTGTTACCGATCCAGCTAGCTCCAAGTAGGAAAACTGCAAGACCTTACCAAAAACATGAGTTCGGGTAATTTTCCAGATATATGACAGTTACTGTAGTTACTTTTTAATTGCAAGCTGTGCCAAAGGTAAAACATGTTATGGTTGCTGACAGCAGATTTTCATTTTCTCTTGCTCCTTCAAGTTAAAAGAGTTTAATACACCTGCTTTCAGAGCAAACTTCACTTTCAGGGACTTTGAGGTATGGATGGAGACCCATGCACTTTAGCAGAGCTGCTCTGGACTTTAAGCTAGTGTAATCAAGCAGAACTGCGGTTAGTGAGGTTGTTTCTTACTCAGCGTTTCACACTCTGTCTATACATCACACTGGAGGCTGCTTTTGAAAAGTTTACACCACTATGACCGGACCAGGGTGACTGGGTTGTAACACTACCCATACAGGGTTTCTACTTTTGCCTTAGCATTTCAGCTCTTTGAAAATATCTGCACTGAAACTTGGGTAAAATCCTAGTTTTTAAACTTACTTTTAAATTCCTTTTTTGGGATGCTGATATTGTGAGGCTTACAGGACTGCACGTAATTAGCTGTTTTCTGAACTAAAGACCTTTCTTCATTTACAAAATTCTTCATTCTTCATCTTTCTTCATTTACAAAAGAATAGGCTATGTGTCTCATTTGTCCTTCCACTGTGTTCTAGGAGAATATGCAGGATTCGATGAAACACAACCAACAGCTGAATCAGGGGGGAAAGGAAAGGTTATTACTCATCTGAAAGAACAGTTCCACTTCAAGAAAGTAGTTATGATTGGTGATGGAGCTACAGACATGGAAGCCTGCCCGCCTGCTGTAAGTATGAAAGAACTGGAATTCTAAATTCCTTTTGACCAAATCCTTTAGGGGGAAAAAAGGGCGGTTTGAATTCTGTGTAGGACTTCAGGGAAGATCTTTAGCACTTCCCACAGCCTAAAAGAGATCTGTGCAGGTAGTTTTCCTCCAGAAAGGCTGCGTCATGCAATGGTTGATTTCTCTCAGTTCAGGCAGTCTCAGTAAGGGTGTCACCCTCTAAGCCAGGGTGCTGGCAGGGTCCTGCAGGACTGTGTAACAGTCCGGCCACCTGTCTCAAATCAAGCTGATGTTATCACCTCTGCCCTTCCCCTCTATGTCCCCACAGTAAGTGCTTGCTTCTGTGCAGAGAGGTCTTACCCTACCAAGAGCCTCAACGCTGATTAATGTGATTGGCATGAAGGTCTGGCACACGTCTGGTGCACGTTTACCTGATACTGGCCTACCAAGAGGGTTCATTTCACTGCACAGAGATGATACCTTTGAAGACAGCAGCCCTGATAGGGTGAAATAATAAAAAAATGACTATAAAGACAATTTTATTCTAAACAGTTATTTCACAGAGGAGACATCTTAATTCCATCTCCCCTCTAGTGCGTTTCTCTACATAAAAGTACCGCAATACCCCTTCTTTGCCAGTGCTGAGGGACAGATACCCCATATGGAAATGCACAGGAACAGCCTCCGAGAGCTACTGCTGATGTGAGTTAGGGCAGCTGGTCCCTTACCGTTAAGTATTGGCATGACCCAAACAGCTTAGGGTTCGCTTGATGCTTTCTACCTAAATGCAAAAAAGCAGCAGTGGAAATTTTAAACACTGCGCTTTCACTGCAGATGGTTTTCCGAGATGTAGAAATGATGATTGTTCCTGGTTAATGATTGAAGACATGGTTAATGTTTACTTTTGGTATCTATCAAATGAGGTAAACAGAGTTAAGATAAACAGTATAGGAATAATTGTGAGATGCTGCATGCACGTTCGAATGTTAACTCATTCCTGCACATGCAGGCTTTACGTTGCATCACATTTACATGATATTTTCAGTAAAATCTCAGACCTGAACAATCTTGAAGTTCCAAGGTACCGAGACACACCTTTTCTATTAGAAAAAAACTCTAATAACCAAAGTGGTGCAAAATTAAATGTTAATGAAGTTCTTGTTAATAAATTTGAAAAATGAACATGCAAAGTGAAATAGGGGAAGAGGCAGGAGAAATACCGTAATTTTAAAATCCAATCTTAAAAACAAACTTAATTGCTGAGAAGCTCCATTCCTTACATGGGACTGCAATAATCTATGTGCCCATTCTTTCTGTTTTGCCAGGACTGCTTCATTGGCTTTGGAGGAAATGTAATCAGAAAGCAAGTAAAGGAGAAAGCTAAATGGTACATTACTCACTTTGACGAACTGCTAAAGGAACTGGAAGAACGATAAATTATACAGTAAAATAATATATTTAACAGCTATAAATTCATTATACAGTGCCATTAAACATATATTTGTTTGCAAAGTTGTGTGCTGGATTTTTTTAATGGTTCTGGGTGTTGGGTACCTTCATCGCTGGCCTGAAACTTGTGTTGCGAATGGCACCGTTCGACTCAAATATTTTGTAATGAAAATGATAAGATGTTTTTAACCATCTTTTCCAAGGCAGAAGAAGTCAGTTGATTATTCACTCACAAGTGAGGCCAAAGTTAGGAAATTATCAGTAAGTTAACAATAACTTAAAGGATTTGCGCCTGGTCAATACTGAATATCTATTGTTTCAAAATCACTGAGGCCAATACCTCTACTTACGTTGGGTGGCAAAAGAGGAAGGGGGCCACAAAGGAGAAGTTTGTCTAATCAATGATAATAATAATAAATAACAATAATATACTATACTAAAGTGGAATGGAAAGTAAGTACTTTCCATTCCAACGAACCCCAGACCTAGGTTAAACAGTGAACAGATATGTAGGAAACATTACTGAGTATCCCTGATTTCATGAAAATATGGGTAGAGGAGAACCTGAGACGTCACCCGTTACTCATCATCACTGTTACGCAACCTGCAGTCTGAAAGACATGAGATGCATGCAAATCTGAGCTATGTGCAATATTCATCAGAGCCCAAGAAGTATATTTTAAGGCAAGCGATATATTAGTTCCCAGACTTCATTAAAATACTTTAAACTAAACTCCAAACTGGTGATTTTGTAGAACGGTCACACCGTTTACTTTTTTATTTATTTAACAGTCCCCCCCATCAACATATAACTGGATGGAAGCCAATTGATCAACCTTTAAAAAAACAGGGTCTACTGATTAAAATCAATGGCTCAATCAGAGCCAGCAATGGGCCCCTGTGGCCAAAAAGGCCAATGGCATCCTGGGGGGCATCAAGAAGAGTGTGGCCAGCAGGTGGAGGGAGGTCATCCTCCCCCTCTGCTCTGTCCTGGGGAGGCCGCATCTGGAGTGGTGTGTCCAGTTCTGGGCTCCCCGGGTCAAGGACAGGGAACTGCTGGAGAGGGGACAGCAAAGGGCTACCGAGATGCTGAGGGGACTGGAACAGCTCTCTGATGAGGAAAGGCTGAGGGATTTGGGTCTCTTCAGTCTGGAAAAAAGACGACTGAGGGGGGACCTTATCAACGCTTATAAATACTTGGAGGGTGGGTGTCAGGAGGATGGGGCCAGGCTCTTTCCAGTGGTGCCCGGGGACAGGACAAGGGGTAACAGGCACAAACTTGACCATAGGAAGTTCCATCTCAACGTGAGGAGGAACTCCTTTACCCCGAGGGTGGCAGAGCCCTGGCACAGGCTGCGCAGAGAGGTGGGGGAGTCTCCGTCTCTGGAGACATCCCAACCCCGCCTGGACGCGTTCCTGTGCCACCTGCTGTGGGTGACCCTGCTCTGGCCGGGGGTTGGAGGGGATGATCTCCAGAGGTCCCTTCCCACCCCCACCATTCTGTGATTCTATGGAAATACTGTGAAACTTACCCAGTCTCTGCCTCAAGTGTGGATCAACCACCCTTACACTGTTCCTGCTAGAAATAAGTCTAACCTCTTCTGAGTACTTCTCTGAGGTTCAGCTAACGAATCCTAGTTTCTTAAGGATTTGTCTTTTGTGCCCACAGTGTCTGATCCAAGAGGGTTCTTACACAGAACACACTTGATGAACGCACTTTTTGTCAGCAAGTTCTTGACAACGCTTCTGTCTTTTTAAGCAGCTTTGCTGACGCACCATGGTACTTTTACTTCCCTGACTTACAGGAATCTCATCTCTGAGAGTGTGAAAAGCTTTACTAATGTCAAAATACATGTCACATCTTCTGCTCCCTCCCATCCACGCAATACCATCACAGGGAAAGATGGGTTGATAGGACATGATTTGCCCTGCTAAAAATATCTATGCAAGCTCTTATCTTCTGGGTGCTTCCAAACAGTGCCAGTATTTTTCTGGAAACTGAAAATTAGGCTGTGTGTGGTAATTCTCTTCCATCCCACCACATATTTCGTAGATAGGAAGAGAAAACAAGTGATGCACCTACTTTCCAAAACCTTAACTCTCTCCACAAGATAATTGCAGGTTCTCACAACTTGCACTAGATTTCCTTAATTTAATAAGATTAAATCAAGGTGCAGTAAGGGAGCTCCTGTCCAACTGTTTAAGCATCACCAACAATTAAAACAAATACTGGTTCTGCCCACTTTGCGTCATCATCAGAAAGGATACAGGGGAAAGAGGCGCTACTAAAGCCACAAAGAGCGATGAATGGCAGCTCTCAGCGATGCCATCTAACGTTTTTGGCAAAAAACCTGGGGCAATAATTGCTTGAAGCTACACCAGCATTTAAATACTAGTGAAGTAGAACGGCTAAAAGAAAAACAAATCCAAAACCAAACTTCTGATGGCTTTTTAGAGAGAGGCGGACACAGAAACAGCTATACTGACTATCTGTATAGAGAGTTTAAAAACCTTCACAAAAGCCCAGCCAGACGACAGCTGGCAGGCTGCTCACCAGAGCTCTTCTGGGAGCGTGACACATCATCTCTTTTAAACTCTTCCTGAGAAAAAGCTCAGCCAGCTCCAAGGGCAGCTCATGTACAATCATGCTTTTGTTCAGGCAAGACTGCATGAGTAGAACAAGTATAAACTCTTTCTGCTCTCATTCAGCGTGCTCCTCTGCAATTCCAGTTATGAACCAGACGCGTTTCTGTTTGCTGCAGCTTTCTGTCGAATTAAAAGGGCTCTACAAAAAAATAATAATCTAACATTCAGCTAGTCAGCTCTAGCTACAGGCCCCGATCCTGCCAACGCTATGACATGCTTTGCTTCAAATATATGTAATTTCACTAATGTCACAGTCGGACCGCGCGGGAGGCTCTGTGCCACCGAGATGTTAACATTCACAGCAGGATCTGCCGCCAGCCTGAGTGCTATGGCAACGTGGCCTTGCACCAACCGTTTCACAAGAGCCCTTTAGGTCCGACTGGTTTGAAAAAAAGAAATACCACCCCCTTCCACTGGGCAAATATCAAGCTTGACCTCTAGTCCAGGAGGTACCGAACGGATTACTGAGCGTAGTGAGGGGCTACGCTCCCCTGTCGGTAAAATACTGGAAAAAAATAGCAGAGAATAAAGCAAAGTGACGGAAGTTTCGCTGTTACAAGCAAGCTACCGATTTACCTGAATGTGTCCCATCACAGCAGAGCAAAGTCAGGAGAGCAGCACACATCAGGGAAGTAATAGCTGGTCTTCAGGTGGGTCCCCCAACTGAAAGCACGGGGAGATGCCGCTTCATATAAATAAAGCCGTTTATTTTAATGCCATTATTCAGTGAGGCGGAATTGCTTTAAGTTATATATTCAATCTGCGCGAGGAGACTCCTTAGAAGAACAGTTTGCAGTCTTTTCTAGGAAGACTACAGGACAACTAAACTTCAGTTTTCATTATGTCTTCATTAGAGTGGAACAAGAATTGATAAGACCCTTCCAGGTCTTACCAGGAGACCAGAGACCCTTCCAGGCATTGTTCCCCACTTTCCAACCACTGGAAAGTGACTTCAGTTCCGAACTCTATGAATTCTGCTCTAAGAAATGTGGAGCTATGGCTAGCCAAAGGAAGAAAGCAGGCGTGGCCATGAAATTAAGAGGGAAAAATCACAACAGTGTTCACAACAGGGGAAAACCAACTTCAGAAAGGGCTCGGGCAAAGGGAAGTGAGGAAAGATTGGTATTACTTATTTACCTGCTGTGTTACGGGAGTTCACACAGTTATCTGTAACTAAAATAACAAGAACTAATCTCTCTCCAACGCCAGCCAGAGCACGAGTCTGAAGCTCAGAACGACAGGAGGCACGTTCATAGCACATTACAAAAACACTAGTGGGAATTCACATCTTGCGTAGCGCGTAAAGACGGAAGAGACTTGTACCGTGTGGTGTCATCCCGCAGGACATCCAGTTATTCCTTCTGTTTCTTACTCATGCAAAACTTTATTCCTGACTGAATTTAATTCCGTGTGTGTGTGTGTGTCTGAAGGTAAGAAACACATATTGCTTCAGAACCCACAAAATCCCGTAACCCCAAAAATGTTTTTCGCCTTCTGTCTCTGACTGAGATTGCTGGTTATGAGGGGTAAGGTACCAGCACAATTCTCTGGGAACGAGAAATACGGGAGGACGCCGGGAGAAATAACTGCAAGGAATAACTGCAAGAAATAACTGAAAGGACTGCAAGCGGAGACTGTCATCCTTTTTCTCCTTTTGCAGTTTAAGAGTAGTCCCAAAAGTCTGGAAAAATGACAGCCTGAAGTGATAGAACAGCTCGTCACTGATTTACAAGAAAGAACAGCTGAAACGATGTACTTGGCCCACTGAGTAAGCCAAGCTGAGAACTTTAAGCTAATATAGTACAGAATTTTACTCAGTAAAATCCCATAATCAGTTGGCAACAGGAGGCAACATATGAAAACAGACAAGAATCAGATCAAATATTGACTTTGTTCCAGATGAAATTCAAATGAAGGCAAGAGTGCGGTGTATTTCACATGGGAAGAAAAGAAGAAATCAGACCTGAAATATTACGCACAACTGGTGGAGAAAAATCAAAAGGAAAAATATTTTCTATTTATACCATAGCACTCAGGACCTCTAGAACAATTAGCAAAATGGGATGTAATGGAGATACTGTAAATTCCTTTTGGAGGAGGGAAGCAGAATATCGGGAAATGCTGCCCCTGACAGAGGAGTGATATTGGCTAAGCAAGCTGAAATATTCTACGCAATTATTCAAATTTTCCATAATAAACACTGCAAGATCAGAGAAAACACAGGTGGGGCAATACATATGAGGTGCCAGTAAAATGTGAAAATTAAAAGGATTTTATTGACTGATATGTTCTTCCTGAAAACTCATTGAAATGTACGAACTGGACATTCAGTAACTGATTTATACATTCTGTATGTTACACTGAATCTTGTAGCCACTTTGAAGAGAGAATATTATTTTCACTTACAGGATGTTCACATCATTGCAGACACCAAAAGTGTTGATATATTCTAGTCTAAAAGTGAAACCAAAATAGAACTGGACATAATGGTACACCGCTTTATGCCAATCCTATTGACTCAACATGCGCCAGTTTCACACATCAACGCGTAAGTACCTACTGTACACTTAGTGAAACACCCGACCAAGCATATGTCTGAAGTCATGATTGCTTATTAAATTAAACCCCTTTTCCTAGACTTCCAAGTTATTTGTAGAGAGAAATGCTATTTAACTGAACTTGATTCTCTGCAGGATGCTCAGGCAATCACGTCTTGTCAGAATCGCTTTGGAAACTGTAGGTTGTACTCCACGAAATTAATTTCAGGTGTAGATACCTACACAAATGTGCGATTAGTTCCAACAGGCTTCAGAGTCCTTGCAGAACAGAATGCCCTATTCTCTGTCCATAAGCTATCACCTGACAAACAGTATTATCCTCAATTAATGACCGCCTATTTGTACATTTAGAGCTGCTTCGTGATTTCAGGCCTGCTAGAACAGCTAGGTGTATTTCAGAGCTGCCCGAGGGCTTCAGAGCTTCTGATTTCAGAACTCCCACGTTTGTTTTTAAAATCTGCAGTCATTATAATGTTACACAAAGGCCACAGCAACCATAATGCTCCACTGTGTTGCTGAACACTGGGCATTGTCTATGCAGCAGAAGACACTAAATACTGTATGCCGTACTCTACCTGAGGAGCTGTCTCACACAGGAACTCATATATGTCTTTGTACTTGTTTTCAATTAACCAACCTTTTAATTACAGTCCTGTATTTCTTTTTTTTCCTGGTACAATCCTAAGAGCAAAGGGTCATTAGATTCTGAAGAAAAGAGGTCTCTTTTATAAGCTCAATACAGTACTTTTATATTTCAGACTATGATATACAATGTATACCATAAATTAATTTAAGACAAATACTTGTCACTTTATCTATGGAGGCACAAGTAAATCAGTGACTTTACTGAAGAGGAGAAATCTTCAATGGTATCATGATTCTGGACTCCATTTCCTGAATAAGGGGCACTGAAAAACATTAAGACAGGGTTTAATTTCACCAAGAGAGATCGTCAGCCGTTCTGCACACTCAGTTTGAACAGATGCTATTGTCTTTAAGTTACTCTCCTAGATAGCGCATGCCAAGTCATCAGTAACCACCGACAGTCCTGTAACTGAAGCACAGTAGTTTTGAGAGCGAGTGATTTTTTTAATATAATCTGTCTGCTCCTTTGAAGACAAATATTCCTATTCTGTTTCACCATAATGAAAGCTATCTTACATTTTTCTGGTATACTTCCTTTGAAACGTACCCTATGGAACCCAAACCTGAGGTGCTTAGCATACTTCTGGGAGTTTTGTTAGGAAAGCTATCTTTGATCTCAAAGAGTTCCTGGCTTCTACTTCCAAAGTCTCAATTCCCTTTTCAAGGGAATGCATTTATCAAGGCTCCCGTATTTCATGAAATATTAGAGGCAATAACTTAATGTAAAGATAAATTTCACTATTGGCTTCCCAATTTTTTGCACACAAACTTAAAGAGTTTAGAGAAGTCTGTTGTTATACAGGAGAGGTGCTTGGATAAAAACTTACTATTGATGTAGCAATTTTTTAGCAATTAGGCAACTTTTTCAAACGTGTACGATCAATTGCAAAATTCACTTTACAGCTTAGTGAAAGGTCCCTCCTTTCCCTTACTGTAGAAAAACTGACACACAGACAAACACACCCCAGAGATGCAAAACTTCTTATCATTGTGCAACGCACTGAAGAACAAAAGTGATGTCACGGACAAAAGTCTACCTCCAGCATTCCAGTGAAGTTAATAGGTTACCTGTGTAATAGACTAGTTCATCCCAGCCAGGTTTATTCCACGCAGCGTTCCTTATATCTTCTCTGGTTTGGAGATCTTTGTAAGCTGGTGAGGGAAAAAAACACCCACAAAGCTTAGAAGCAACTCCTTTTTATTCTACGTGGGAATAGCTCCCTTAAAAGTATTCTAGCGTGTAATTAGGAAGCTGCAAACACTGGGATGGAAAAAAGTTCTCCAGAAAAAGGAAAAGCTCCCAAACCAACGCAAACAGAAGGAACTGGGGAAGAGAGAGAATGTCTTAGACCCAGGTAAGACAGATAATGCAACAGAGTTCAGTTCTACGTGAGTGGTGTCAGATTTCTAATGCTGCAATATAATATTCTGAGTTGTTGAGATATGAAGATAAAACATAGAAATCTGAAATATACAGATATCTATATATAGAAAATAATTCTAAAATAAATATTAGACCATGAGTTTCTTCCAGTTGAAACAATCCTAATATGTGAAAAGCAGCTACGCATTTGTGGAGACTAACAGACAGAGAAAGCCAAAACACCGCGACGTAGTAATGCAAATAAATGCTTGACTTGTCTTTTTGTAGGTGTGGTATATGTGATGCTTGAAACTGAACTGTGAAAGCCTGGCTTCAGCATGAATGGGGATGGAGAAAAGAGATGGCAGGACACAGCTTGTCTTGCTTATGCTATTGAAAGCAAACTAGTCCCTAATAAGAAGGGCCAAGAGGAACTGTTGATGGAAACAGAACAAAACATGAAATGTTCGCTTCTGCTCACTTGTTTGAGAAATAAAGGTACCTACACAAAAATTAAGAAAATCAACACTGTTGCTGTAAAACAAAAAAAAGCCTCTTAAGACGTTCCTTTGCCTTTTGTAAAACTTCGTCTCCTGGGCAAAGTCAACAGTCTCTTACGGGCTGGTTCAGGGAGAGAAAAAAGCAGAGAAAACAAACAAATTTACCCCAGAGGTGATGAACCATATAAAGCTGTCCAATTTGTGAGAAAAATCCTCCAACTGCTTCGTTATTATCCTGTCGGAAACGAATTGCACGAGCCCTACAGAAGAGCAAAGCAGCCATTAAAACCGGCAGATCTGGGTAGGAAATAAGGGATAACTGAAAGGAAGGCAGAGTTCAAAGGAAGCCCAAATGTTAAACAGCACTTGTAGTACATTTCAGTAATTAAAAATGAGAAAAAAAATCCACAATGCACTAATTTTAAGCACTAATTAATTAGAATATACCTATATATCTTGTTAAAATGAGTTAAAACTGGAGGCTTACAGCTTCACTAGACTGTGCATTAATCATTCTTTATCTTCAACATCAGATCCACTCTAACAGTAATTGCTGGAACAGTGTTAGAGCGGTAGGACATTTTTGTAGCAGGTTCTTTTAAGATGAAATCCTTGAGTTTCAGTGGTATCATCTTTGCCACACTCACTTACCATAGATTTTGTGGTAGTGGAACACAGCTTTTTTATCCACGGGGACCTTTGCGGTGCCGTTGTCCTATGCAACACTCCATGATTTTTTGTGTAAATAAAATCACTATCTCTCAACTATAAATCTGTTGCATCTTCTAAAGAAGACTGTCTACCGCTATAGATATGCCTATTTTATAAAAATTCTAAATTCAATTTACTTTATTCAAATTACTGCAACTAAATAAATTATATTGATGATGTCTAACAATCCAAGTCCTCACCTTTGTCACAATAACTGAAAGTACTCCAAATTATTTAACTACCAACTGTTAATTGCTGCGTGGACTTAAGTGGTTTTAAGTAAGACGAAATCAGTAGGACGTACTCAAGAGAAGACCGTCTCAAATACTTTAAATCTATATAATACAAGTGTGCTACTAAATATGTTTTCAAGAAGCAACTTGACTTTTAAAGATTAAAAGAGCCAAGACTTAGGCTTTTTAAACTAAAAGTACGTCCGCTTTAAGTGGTGGTGTGAAAGTTGTGAAAGATCAACATAGTCTCAAGGAGCTCACCACCACCCTGCACTGAGCAGTGCTTTCTACTGAAAATAAATGTTTTCTGCTATATTACATCAAACTAAGAGGGTTATGTGAAGGAAAGCCAAACCACAAAGCCTACAATGTTGTTTGCCCACAGAATTCCTCTTTCTTTCCTCAAAGGATAAATTAAGGGTCAAAGAACTATCTTACAAGTTGCGTAAGCAGAGAAGCAGGCCATGAACTGAGTGACTGAAATGCTGTGGTACCATTCTGCCACCTCCACCTCATGATTTTTGAACATATATCTCTTAAAGAGGAGAATGCAAGTGCTAACGCAACACTTACCAGTAATTTCCCCACTCAATCATTGTTCCGGGCTACAAAAACAAAACAGACTGTTAAAACTGTAGTTTAAAGAAAGTTAGAATATTTGGACAGTTTTCACAACATTTACATAGGGAAAACACTATGTATTAACAAAATCACTTCCTTCAAGTGATAAACATATTATAATCACCCATAATTACTCTGTTTACTAACTGTATTGCTTCTTAAATCATTTGCCTGAAGTTTCCAGGATTTTCCGCCCTGCAGCTATTAGTATCTTGTCGGAGCCTGCCGTCATTTCAGACCCCACACTTTGAGAGCAACGATGACTCAGACATCAGCTTCGATAAGAACCAGATTTTTAAGATGACGTCTGTTTTCCATCTACATTGTATAAACATGCTTTTCGACATTTTAAGACAGCGTAGAGCTTAAAAAAGAAAAAGAAAAATTTCAGCTTACTCTAAGTTGATAGGATCTCAGTTCATAAATATTAGGCCCCTCTCTGGGAACAGGTTCATTCCAGAAACTAAACTCCAACAATAATTGGTTCTTGCGCGAGAGAAGCATGTTACCTCTTTCTTTGCGAAACTCCGTGAATTCCTAAAAAACAACGTGATCAAATTGTGTTATTACGTTCCAACAACAAAAAGCAGCATACAATACGGTGGCTTAGATATATTGTTTTAATGCTGTCCTGGGGCTTTGGGACATTGAAATCCTTTCAATTGTAAAGGCATCTGAAATTACCCTGGCATATTTGAAAATTTCAAATGGCACGTTTACACGGCGCTAAGTGCATTCAGGTATTAAAATTCAGTAAAATAAAGGATTCAGGTATTAAAATTCAGTATTTCTGAGTAAACCCTTTTCCAAAGAGGTTTCTAAGTTTGTATAGGAAATGATGAGATACTGAAGTAAACGCAGGTATCCAAATATGCAGGTTTTTGCTCCGACTATTCTTTGTTCTCTTCAGAGTAAAACAACCAATTCTAACAAACCCCATTCATTTTACCTTATTTTGACGGAGTTTACTCATGACCTCATTGAGAGCTGGATAACCTCCCTCGTATCTCCACAAATGAACTGCAACAGAAAAAAGGAAGCTTTTTCAGGGATGTCACAGACCAGTGCTAAATCTTACGGAATATCACAATATAAAATGCTCTTCATACTACAGAATTATACAAAAATAGAAATCAGGTAACAGGTTTAAAAATAGATTTTCATAAAGAAAGCATTGAACGTTTGAACATTCTACGAATAATGGAACGATCTGCTTTTTGAAAAGGGTTCTCGGAAAACTTTGCACTCTACTCTGAAGATAACAGAGAAATTCCTGAAAGGACTGTTTGTTGCCATGCTAGTAAGATGTGATGACTTTATATGGCTGTAGTTGAAACTGAGATTCAATTTAAGAGGATGACTTAATTCCAAAAATGTGTTTTATACCAATTTAAGAGCAACAGAGGGGTAGACCTTTTAGTTCAGTAAATTAAGCACAAAGAGCAACACACTTTCTGTAGGGCATGAAAATGATGCAAATGCTATTTTTGAGGTAAACTCTACTTTAAAAAAGGAGGAAGATATCTGAACATGCTAGAATTGTTACATTTGCTGGGATTTTAACCATAAAAACAATTTCAGAACAGGTATCTCCAATTGAGTTTATTTCAAAGCATTCTCTCTTTCATAAATCATAATAAATTCCTTTCATAAACCATAACAAGAATTATTTACAAGCACTTAATGTAGCAAGGCAACAATATTTCACCTCAAAGAATGACAAAAGCCATTTTCTCTCCTCTATACCAGTCCTACGCCTTTTCCAGGAGAGTGAACTGGAGACTAAGGTACAGCACTTCACTGTGACAGCAGATTCATCCAGTTCGCCTTCTTCTGCTGTCTTATCCCCAGGGCAAGTTTGATATATCCACCTAATATCAACACAGCCTGGGCACAAGGACTGAACAAGTCAAAGCCCCGTAATCTGCTTTATTACGCTGCTAGAACTGTTGCAGTAACATTTTCAAGGCAGGCTATGGATGCAATTACAGATACAGTCTGTGTTAATACGTTACAAAAGCAACGAATGGGACTTGGCTAAAGGTATTCTCATTTCAGTTGTCTTCAGTCCCCAATTTCCCTTCAACTTTTAGAACTATTTCTCAGACACTGTTTGATTTATCTATTGTTATTTCTTTGCATTCGTTCAGTGTCAATATTGCAATGTGCTGTGAATGCAGGAAAAACTGATGTGTACAGGAGTATATATTTCAATAACGAAGCGGTGACATTGATACTAGCAGAGCTCTAACAATGGAGCTACATAACAAACTACGTAACAAATACCAGTACACCACTCTCTATTTGTGGCTTCCCATTTCTTCAATTTGCCAGAGCCTAGGAAATTGGTCGGGTTTTCTCTCTACACTAGACTTTTTGTAGTTACCTCTGTAGCAACTCTTCCGTAATTTCTAGTTCCAGTATATTTTCAACCTGCACAGTTGGGCAGTATCCTTATATTAACATGAACAGAAACGTTTTTTACTTTCCTCCAGTAAAGGCCTAGCTTACTGTTGAGTTTACAATGCAATCGTTTTTTCAGATGGCGTGAATGAATTGCATTTCATTATCATACAGCAATTACGGTATGAAAGTCTGAGTAATGCTTTTATTCTGGCCAATGCAAGATAAACTCTGTCTTTGTAAGCCTTTGCCATTACCCCAAATGTTCAGGAACATGATCTGTGCCCGCAAAATAGTACAGGATGACATTTGACATGCATTTCCCAAAACTGTTAATCTACCACCTGGAAAACGTGAAAGTGTATTAACAATAGGACAAATTTTAGGAATTAATGCTTTACTGTCAAACTCAACAAGACAAAAAAGCAAGCACTGTAAATGTTAATATGACTATTGATAATAGATGCACACACACCCTCGCTGTACACATTGCTAAAGGTTTACTGTCAACAGAGATGATTGAAAGAGAAGAAACCTGCCAAGCACACGTTTCACTTGTATGGTTTTACATTCTGTTGTACTTCTATCTCCTACCAGCCTGATCTTGCTCTCCGTACCACGTGTTCCAAGTCCCCACCAGTGCACATGGGTAGTGTTTTTCTTCATGAATCTTTGGCAGCACCTCTTGACTTGAAAACAAGGAATACAGACACTATGTTGCATTTCCTCCAGGGAGGCTACAGTTGATATGTATAACAAATCACCACACGTTTATCATTATGGTATGAAAATTCACAAGCTCTACTTTTCAGAAGAGAAAGCTGAAATACAGAAGTCTGCTATACAGGGGAAAGACAGCTACAACACTACGGAACATTAAGGTAAGTGTTACCATTTCTTAGACCGTATGAGGAACAAACAGCATGGTAGAATTCTTTCAACGCAATAAATTATGTCTATCACCTACAAGGCTACCCAACACATTAGGGAAATAAATATCAGGATGCTTCCCTTACGGAAAATGCAGCCTAACTACATGGGTGATTTGCTCTAGGAAAAGCTTTTCTTTATCAAGGGAGGTAAAATACACAAAAATAGTAAAGGACAGTCTTCTGTACCGGTTACAGTGCTACTAATTCTGTTGGGGTGAATGAATAAAAACAAGTATTTTGATAGATCAAACCACGACTGGACTTCATAGCACGAAGCCAAATTGCTTTCTACCATTTCAGAAAGTGGTCTTAGTTTGAGGCAACTTACCCATTAAAGCATACAGTGAAACTGCCTTAAAAATACCCCCAACACAAAACTTCTGTTTGACTATTTCCAGTATTTCTAACATTTTTTCAAACTTTAAAAGCGGCCTACATTAGCATTAGGAAATTAAGTTTTACCAGTTGCTGACTCAGTTAAGACAGGTTTCACTGCACCGTCCTTTGATGAATAAGTCAATTATTCTGGTTGAACTTTGCCTTTTAATATCTTTCCCTGAATAACTATCCCTCTTACTCAGTTTGGCTCCTAGGCAATGAGTCTCTGCACAACATCAAATAATAGGAATTAGGCTGGTCTTGGGCTGAGAGTCATTACATAGGAGTTTTCCTCTTGATTCTGCCGCTGACTTTCTAGACAACCCTGAGCAAATCTCTACCAATGTGTACCTCAAGATTTCTCACTACATAGCATAAATGATATGACAGAATGACTCTACAAGGGTGTTTTCAAGGATGTTTCACCATCAGTTCGCTTTTGCAAAGTATAATGAGATCCTAGAATGGTAGCTTTAAACAGGAATGCTAAATTATTACAATAACCCTGAAATATATCCTGTCGCAAATTGTAAAAAAAAAAAACCAAACACCCACAGAAAACCTTATGAACACCATCCTTTTCCTTTTTAAAAATAACTGTTCCTAATTCTTCAGAAGGGGTCCTTAACCACAGTGATTCATGAAGTACTCTCACAATTGTCTTCATTACATTATTTCTTTGTTAATACGTGATGACTAATCCTTATCCTGATTTGATACAGAATAAGGAATTAACCTGTTCATCTTCAATTTAGGGAGAGGAAGGAGGGAAGTTCAGGGAGACTTAGGTTTTTTTTATTACTCCATTCTTAAGTTTTCTCCTTCCCCAGAATACCTAAATTTGCTTTGGTTTGGAAAGAATAAAGCTAGCCACACACACTTCATCTGATTGCTGTCAGCAGTTTCTTTCTTTGCTGTTGTCTCTTTTCTTGAAAATAAAAGCCTCTGGGTTCACTCAACATTTAGGCAGCTCATGAGGTATCACGGAGAAGTGGTTCCCTGTTCTGTATAACTGGACGTGTTTACGCTAAGCTTTTAAACGGAAAGCTGGACGATTGCTAATTGTGCTTCTCTGTATTTTTTTTTTTTAAACAAAAAAGCTAAAAATACCTTATGATTGAATGTTATTCTAGTGGATTTCTACGTTTGTATAGCAAGGAAAACAGTTCTGGATTATCTAGTCCCATTTCAAAGCTGAACACATGAAGGCACAGAGATGTTCGACGACCTGCTCATGGCCGTACAGCCAACCAGTAACAGAGTCAGGGACATGAACTGGGAGTTCTGAGCTTCTTCACCCTCCAGCCCAGCGGGTGTTCTCACCAACACACCATACTGAAAAAACTGGTTGCAACAGGGTATTGTTATGCTAAAAATGTTTTATTTAACTGACAAGGTGATCACTGTCAAGAGAAAGCACTGCTGTTTCCAACTGTGTGAGGCTCGCTGCGTTTCCAAATTTAAACATAGAGTTCCTGAGAAGGCAGCTGTTCTGGCTCCAGAGGAGTGATTACGTAGGCAGAACAGGACTAATATTTCTGCAATTCCGTCCTTAAAGTAGTAAGTTAAAAAATGTTACCAATTCATACATTTTATAAAGTAGTAACTTTTTGGAAAACCAGTAACAGTACTTCTCCCTTTGGGGGATATCATCCCAGTGCAAAGATCCTATCCAAGGATTTGCATAGCTCTTTAAGAGCAGATCTCAGGAACGTTACTTTTGTAGAAGGATACAGACGAGCTAAAAGAAAGTCAACCCCCAGGTTTTTAAAGTCTCCTCAAATTTATACTTCAATTTAATACTGGCATGTAGTTTTACTTACCGGTGATCTCTCCCTTTCCTTCCTGTATGCAGACAATAACCACCCTGACCACTTTCCTACACGGCAGCTGGAGTGGGACACGCTAGCGAACCAGCATCTACCCGCATGCACCAGCAAGCGTAAGACAACTAAGGGAAGGGGGAGAGCTGTTCCAACAAATGTCAACAATATTTTCACAAAAGGCATCATCCTAAACTGCAGCTTAGGAAAATGACACCTCCAAGAGGGAAGGCAGGGGGGGAACTGAGTAAAGTATCTTTTGCCATCTCCCTCCAAGAATAATATAAACTATTTAACAACACACCCTGCAAGTAAAAGAATTTTTCTACCTCCCCTCTCAATAATCATATTTGCCAATTTTCAGAACAGCTTGTGATCAAATCAACACGTCTAAAATGTGAAAACATAATACGCACACTTACCAAAGCTTGTTGTAGGCATCTAGGCATTCTGGTTTCACATTGTGAACTGAAACAACAATATTATGTGAGAAATGCAGGAACAGAATAAAGGAATAGTAATGTTAAATATAAAAATATCACTCACTCTGTAGTTTATACAGGCTGCTGGTCTCTCTTTTGGCTAGGAGGTTGGAGTGAGCATCTTTCCTTGGATCGACTTTGCGAACAAATAGCGATTTTAACCAACTGTCTTCACGAGGTCTGCTAGCTGAAGATGCCAGCCCCCTACACATCAACAAGCACATTATACTGTCACTGAGCATGTCTTGAAAATGCCCCCAATGCAGGGAAGATAGGCACAATCACGTTTAATGCAAACAGTATCACAACACACAGTTATATATATGTCTGTTACCAAAACTTTTCGTTGAGCCACTTCCTAGCAAGGTAAAGGCAGTTCTTTCCCCACTGAGATTTACGCTCTCACAGAGCTGAAGAGTCAACCATACACTATCCGCTTTTATTCTTTGTGCACATGGCAGAGAATAGGTGGATGGCTGCTTTTGCTGCCTGTTTATCTTCTTTTTAATTAAGCACCTTTGCTCAAGAAGGCTGGGTCTGTCCTGACGTACACAGACAAGAGTGAAAAAGAGCAAAAAGACAGCATGCATAAGGAAAACGTTGTACAGGGTAAATAGGAAAGTAACTGCCATATGTTCCTACGGTGCTTAAATATAGCTCTAAAAAAGGAAAAGTTCAATAGTGCATCGTTCAAGAGAAAAAATATAATGGAAGTCTAATTTGGGAAAAATTATGAGTGGCGGGAAACAAATATTTAAATTCCAAATTCTGGCAACTGTACTATGTAGGGGTGCAGATCCACATTTTTTGTACAACATTCACCATTTCCCTTTCTTTGAAACAGAAGGATTTCGCTGTCTTTTTTAATCTAATCTTTACGCAGTTTCTGCAAATACACTTCCAAAATAATACCGCTTCCCTTTACACCACAGAATGCACAAAGCATTACAACTGCTAACTGTGCTTTTTAAAAATGATGTGTTAAGGAATTACTGTTCTCTTTTCCAGCTGACAGAAGACACCCTCTATCACCAAAAATTGTGCAGAAGAACAAGAAAGTTGATGTATTTAACTGATTCTCTACAATGTATAGCAAGGGACACCAAGCTCAAATGTTTTTTCTTCTTTCTCGTAAGAAGCACTTCCTTCAATTTGCCTCTGTTTGCTATGGGGTTTCTGCTGAAAAACTACAATATTTCTCTGATAGACTAAAAATATGTCACAGGAGCTGGAAACTGAAACCTTTTCCTGCCTCAGAAGTCAACTTCTCACCCTTAATTACAGACTAGGAGATCCAGAAGACAGCTATCAATCTTCAGCTATAAAGCTGTCTTCCAGATATCAATAGTTTGTGACAATCATCCAAGAAAAAAAAAAATAGGGAAAGAAAATCTCAGCTTCCTTTGGGAAAAATACCTTCATTAAGTAAACACGCCTGTCTGTATTACACAAAAGTAGTTCACGCTAGCAGTGTTTTTCAACACTTAACCTTTTAGTCCCAATGTCTGAAAATAACATAAGGAACTGGTTCACCCCCTGGAAGCAGGATGGAGGAAAGGAAAAGTATTTCACAGCAGAGAAACAATAACACCCAGAAGAACAACTGCAGCTGAGATGACCTTCAATATTAAGAAGTAATTGGTAAATACCTTATTGGTGTGTTTATTGCAAACAGTGCCTTCTTTGGCCCTAGGCAAACACACGAACACGTTACCGTGCTGAAAGCCAAGCAGCTATTCCTGAGTAGAAGTATTTAAAAGGGCATTCCATGATAAGGCTCTTGCCAGAATAGAGTGAAGGCAGCTGCCTGGAGCTGACCGATCTCTGATCTCAGCTGGAGGAGGCGAGGCACAGGTGACACATCTACATCAGTGTTGTCACATCTGCACCAGGCGCCCCAGAACACAAGCTGCCCTAGATGACAGGGGGTAAATCCCACCTAATAAATCCAAGTTGTTTTAAAAAACTCCCTTAAAGTAAGCACTAATGCTCACTAGGCAGCAAACAGGGCTTTAGGAGACAGAACTCAATTCTAGTCCTGCAGCGCTCATTTTTGCAACTCAGATCTGTAAACCATCACCAGTTCCTTGCCTTTATTAAACAGAGTTAGCAAACTAACATTTAGGCTGCTCTTCTATGAGGATTATTGTTTGCAGCAAACTTTGAAGAGGCAAGAGACAAATAATCATGATCCTTTTTTTGTGAACCAGCTTTATCAGCAGCAAGAATAAGCTGGAGTTACGGGGATAATACTGAAAAGCAAATTCCTTTGCTATTAGGAGTCTCACGACCTGAATGTTAAACTGCACCTAAAACTGGAGGTACATTTAATTTTCAATACAATCAAATGAGTGATAGTTCACAGTTATGTAAAATCTTTTACCCAGCAACGGTAAAGTTCCCATGAACAATGACTAACAAATCATGACTATCCACTATCTAAATATCCACTTATAATAAAGAATGGTAACAGCTGAAGTTTATTAAAACAGATATTCAGTACACCCAGCCTGAAATGCCAGGGCCTTATTTTTAATCCACATCCTTACAGAAGTCCTACACTACTGGTGTCATTCTAGACGCCCACAAATCAGGAAGCCCTGAACTGATTACTAGTTCGCTCGTGTGGGCATTACGTACCCAAGATTAGCTTTGGAAGAGTAGGGACAAAATGCATGTCTTTGGACTGCCACTTGTGAGCATCAACCACAAATTAGTTCAAAACTAACCCACCATGCAAAAGATCTACTTTTAACTAACTTAATATTATAATTCTCAATATTGTAATACCTGTTCCAAGTAAAAGAGGTATTGGATCCAAATTGTTCCAAAACCCAAACACCATGAATGAAAACGTGAATTTAGACACAGAGTGAATGTATACGGAATTACCATCATGCTTCACAATTTTTTTATTTTCTGGGAACAATACTTATTAAAGAGAGATTTCATGCACTCTTTTAAGGCACTGCATGACTTTGCTAGCAAGTTTCCTTATCCTACAAATGTTGCCTATGGGCTTAGCTTTCTTGATACAAAGATTGGGCTGTGAAGACAAAAGGCTAACACCAAATAGCTCGCTCAGATTAAAAGTGATGGTGAAAAAACTTCTATTCCACTTAGCTTCTGCGTTAGCACAAAATATAAACTGGGTGGGAGATACCAGGTCAAATATTTAGATTTTGTAGTAACCCATGTCTGCCTGGAAGAGAAAAAGAATAACAACTTGCCCATAATTGACAGGTTTTGATCTGTGGTCTAAACAAAGTTTATTTGAAACTAAAAAAAAAAAAATCCCCAAAACATGCACATAAAATCTCACAACGAATACTCTCCACAACTCTCCCCACTCCGTTTTTAAACCGCTGCTTGCAGTGACGCCTTTAAGTCTTGCGCGGGGGCTGCTGCCCATTCTGAGGCTTGAAACAGCAGCTTTCCCTGTTTCAAAGAAAGGGTAGAAAAAAATGCGTGTAGACCCATCCCAGTTTGGCCACTTCTGTGTCTCCAAAACCCAGGGAGCATGTGTGTCTGCTTCCTACACCCCAGACACACGTGTGCACCTCTGTGCCCAGAGAGCTGTGTTTGTGTGTGCACCCTCGCCACCCCGGAGGCGTGTGCCTGTGTCGGACCCTTCACACACGAGGCACGTGGGTGTGTGAATGTCTGCACCCCAAAACTTGATGGATGCGGCTGTGCGTGTGCCCTGACACCGGGGGGCTGTACGCACGTGCACACACATCCCAGCCCCTAAGGGAAGTAGGAATACACGCGCCCCGACACCCAAGGGGTGCACACACATGCTGGGGTCCATGCGTGCATCGTGAAGGCAGGCTGGTGTGCGCGGCCATGCACCCCGACAGCGGCGGAAACCCGGGTGCTGGGTAGAGGCGCAACCTGGCACGGTGCGTGTGGAGCGGTTGTGTGTCCCGACACCAAGGCGGGCTGTTGTGCGTGTACAGCCATGCACCCCAACACCCCTGTTGCCTGGCGGAGTCGGGATGCGGAGCAGCTGCACACCCTGGTCCTGGAGGGACACCTGGGAGCAGGGCATCCATATAGCCCAACAGCAGGAATACACGTGTGCAGGGCGGCTGTGCAGCCCGACACCCGGCCAGACGTGGCCGTGGGGTGCCCGTACACCCTGTTGCCGGCAGGGGAAAGGGGACAGGGGGCGGCAGACACCCCGTCCCCGGCGGGGCAGGGCTGCGGCGCGGCGGCCCAGCGGTGCGGCCATCATCCCCAGCCCGGGGCGGACTCGAGGGAGGGAGGGGAAGGGGCTGGCCTTGGGGCCCATGACCTTGAAGGACACCCCGAGCGGGTCGCACCGCCCGCCCCACGGGAGGGCCGCGGGCCCGGCCC
>VXBH01000515.1:97606-139956 GCA_013400035.1 Rynchops niger
GCACGGCGAGGGTGGGGGGGGCCGAGGGCGCAGCCACAACGGCGCATGCGCAGAGAGCCCCGGCCCTCCACCCGCTGAGGTTTTGGGGTGAAACAGCCCCGTTTTGGGGTCTCGCCTGAAAAACCCGCTTAAGAGCCAGCCCAAGCGTTTATTGAATCACGCGCAAAAACTTTGCTTCTCGTTCATTTTTCACTCACACGGAGCTGAAATGTTTTCCTCACGCCGTTCCAGCCCCAGTCGCATTTAATGTGGCTAAATTGGCCCTGCCTGCTACCATCCAATCCTTAAATAACTTCAAATTAAGAACAAACTCATAATTAGGCTAACAGTTAAAGGACAGTTCTACAAGCAACTAGCCAATCCACACAGAAAACAAGTTAACGAGCAAAGCCGGTCTTTCTACATAGCACATAAAAAGTTTAAATGATTTCACCATGGGGTTTCTATTGCCGTTTTATGATTTTTGTATCAGCGCTGAGGCTAGCACGCACAACAGGCTTTAGCATCATCAAAGTACCATGGTGGTGGTGCCTCTTTAAAAACCAGTTTAACCTGCAGCTGCCATCGTTCTTTAAAAAAAAAGAGGCTACACTTCAGAGGATGTACATTTAATCACATTTTGATCTGACAGCACATTGAGTTCTCAAGCAATGCTCCCAGAGCCTTACCTGCGCGCTGAAAAACACTCACAACCTTCTGTGATCATTCAGTCTTAGAGGGGGGGAAAGAAGGACATTTTCACAGCTACTCAAGAAAAATCACAGGAGATACAGGGGAAGATGACTCACTTCCCCAATTTGATGTAGATGCAACTCATTAACCGAACAGGAACCTTTTTCTATTTCTTATAATCATTATATGCACGGTTATTAGAGCACTCACATCCCAAGTACCAAGGGTGAAGTTCCTTTACTGGACACAACTTAGGTGTGTTTCCTACAGCCCAGGGCCGCCCTCCAGCCTGGGTCTGATTTCTCTCAATCTCTGCTGGGGATGAAGTTTCACATTCTACATTCGCTCCAGCAGGAGTCAGAGCCTTAATCAGCCAGCTGGAGTTACTGAGTCATTTGCATAAACCTAAACCACTTCAGCAAACATATCAACAAGAATAACCCACCGCCATGTGTTTAAGACACTTCCGCCAAGCTGGAGATCCCATTCACATTATCGATATACAGAGACATTTGAATCAAGGGATCCTGATGTCTCAGCTTATCAATCTGACACACAGGACCGTACCTGAGGACTAGCATTCAAAGAGCTGTATTTTTTTTGGTTTGAAGCACCAAAGAAAATTTAAGTTTCACATTCTTCCCAGCCCAAATAGTTTGCTGAGTTCAACTGGACTTTGTCAGCCATTTGCAGGCAGCTGAAACTGATTTTGTGCAGCTGAAGGAAGTTAAAGGGCAGATTATTTACACCACTCTGACAATGGAAGAGAACACACCTGATAGCTCACTAGTGTAAGCTGGCTCAGTTTCTTAAAGTAAGATACTTTAGGTCACAGAAACTCTGTTCTGATACACCTTGTTTAGCTTCTGGTCTTAAACAAAGACTAATGACAGAGGTAGACACCTCAAAAAGGATTTCTCATAGCTTTAATATACCACTCCCCCCCGCCCCCCCATACAGGGACATGGAATACTCTCCCCACAAATGCTGGGTTTTGAGGCAGATTCCCCTTTAGATCTGAATAAAAAAAAAATCAGGAACACAAGGCTGCTCTACCAGCTGCTCACCCTTCCTTTGCTTTGTGTCCTGGAAGACAGGACATAAAATCCCCAGAGCTGCAGCAGGATAAAGTGTTCTGTAATCATTAACTGCTATGGCCTTCTAGTTTCATATTAAAGTATGCAGCAAACTGGTACCTGTATCTCTTAAAACACATTGTTTTAATTAGCTTTTCTGATGAGACTAAATCGAACCATCTTCTACTTTTTTGGCTTTGTATTCCTACCAGCTTCTATTTGCTGCTGGCAGTTCAAAGAGATCCATCTCTCCCAGAACTAAATACTTCCTTTGGACAGTTTACAAAGGCAAGCATGCTAAGCTACCCAAAGTTTTTATTCTCACCTCACTGCCATTACAAAGACAAGTGGCTGTGTTTTTGTTAGGAATTTTGGAAGCTAGAAGATACTGCAATGTGGTATCAGCAACTGTAAGAGGAAATAAGGACACATGCAGGTAGCTGGTTTTAAAATTCTACACTTCCTTTCAAAAGGTTTAATAGCATTATCTTAAGTAATCCTACAAACCACAACAGTCTGTCTGAAATACAGAACAATCAAATAACATAATGACGCTCCTACCAAACGTAAACATTATACAGTTACAGTCTTGTCTTTCTCAATACACAAAAGTCACTCCAAGAGAGCAGTTGGCTTTTGAAACTGCGAAAGCTTGGGCCAAAACTACATGCAACAAAAGGAAGTGTTAACACTAAACTCATTTTCTCCGTATTTTCATTTAAAGATTTGAGGTGCCTATCGATCTGTAACATCTGTTCTTATAAACAACTATGTTTACTATTTATTTTGACTACAGATTTCACTGAAACATTTAACATATAACAGCAGGGCTCCAAACATCCCTGACAGAGACAAGCTGAAAAGCCCTCTGTTTAAATATTTCCCACACTATTTGTCTGTTGAACAAACTTTAAGTTCCTGAAGTTTTTCACTTAGATATGTAGTATCTGCCTCTGTCAGATTTTCTGAATCTGACAGATTTTCAAGGAATCTGGTTCCCGCACAGGGCTTTCCTGTTATTGGATCTATGACATTTCCAACCTTGAATACAATTTCAGCCAGTTCGTGTTTCACATGTTTGCTCCTTCGCTCAGGCAAAGCTTTCAGAAGAACAATGTCTCCAACAACACACTGCTGCAAGGGATCGTGGGCAAAATAGGTTTTTCGTTTGTTAAAGAACTGTTGAAGGAAAAAAGGAAACCTTGGAATTAGACTTCAAAATTAAGCAATTGGCAAATATATAGTTAATATACAACAACTCTAAATTTCACTATGGAGAAGTAAAGTCTTAAATATTTTTTTAAAGGAGATTCAATTTGGATCATGAAGAGAAATGCAACTGTGCACTCTACTGTTTTTCCAAAGAAAGCACAGCACCACACTCCCCCAACAATCTCTCTGCTGAGGATGTTGTCGTCAACCGAGCCTGTAGAAAAGGAGATGGGGAAGAAAAAGCCAAGTACAAAAAGCTGTTCATGGTGAACATGTGGATACAGGTAAAAATACCAAGCTCTTCAGTTAACCTAGATTCCCTTTCCTAGCATCACCACTGTCCACTGGCTTCTCTCCTCTCTAGTTCTGCCATGTAAGCCTTTCCTCTCCTTAGGATGCTTCACATCAACACTGCCTCAGCAGGACAGCTGACTTGGCTCTTCCAAGCTGAATGACCTTCCTGTGCAGCCCACATTTCAAGAACTCATATGAATTCTTATTCATCTAATACATCCAAAGTTCATCAGCCTTGCCTGAAATCAGTATTTTGAAGTTTGTCATTTGAGGGATTTATTGTTCAATTCATTTTCTTTCACATAAAAATTCAATATTTATTGGTATTGCAACAGCAGAATTCAGAGTCTTTTTTTTTAAGAAAGAAATTAACAGGTTCTTCTACTGGGTGAAGTAGTGGACTGGGATTAAGACCCATCATCTAATCCTGACTCTATCCTTAAACTTCTGGTCACTAAAGGCACATTTCCCTATCTAAAAACTGACAAAATATTAATTTTAACCTCCCCATTTGAAATCATTAACAAGAAGTGATAAATACAAAGCTCATATAGCACATCACAGTACAGATTCAAATACTAAGTATGCTTGCAATTATGCTTGCAGAAAAACTGCTACAAAATTTATTGTAAAAGTAACTAAAATAATGTCAAGTTTCTAAAACAAAGCATATTCCATATCAATATGAGAAGTTAAATGTGCGAAACAAAAAACTTACCTTCTCAACTGAGATCAAATGAAACGTATTAATAAAGCACTTCAAAGAAATACATTTAACAGATAATTTGTAAGGAAGTCTCCTTGCAACAGACTGCTTTTCACCCTTTGCAGTCAACGCCACAGACAAACCTTATGCAAGTTCCTTAAGGAGTTTGCACTATAAAGAGCTATCAAAAATTTTAAGAGTCAAATCAATAAAGCATTCCTCCACACAGTACAAAAATTACCACGCAAGACAAGATGTTAACAAGCTTTTACCTTTAGTAAATAAGGATCTAGCACAAGCCTTGTCACTCTCACTTTGGCAGTTTTCTGCATTTTGGTTCCTATTACTTTCCCTACTATCCACTTCGCATGGACAGCTCCACGTGGTACAGACATTGTTTAGCTGTGGTCATCCAGCGCCTGGCAACAAGCAAGCAGTCATGTTATTATAAGAAAAGAAATTAACCAGTTTCCAATCAATACCAAAGTTATGATTTTCATTTCAGACTAACAGCTCAATTGGGTCCTTTTGTTCGAAAAACATGGTAGATACAAGCAGTTTAAAACTCCATATATTGCACTACCTCAGCCTTGTTTTAGAGTGTAAGAAAGGATGGGAACATGTCCCCATTCCCAGGTAAAGTTACTTCAGGATGGCAGTAAAACCAGACATAATAGCACAAGGATGAGACCTTAACCCACAAAGACCACAAAATTCCTTTGAATCATAGGAATTGTCACATACACAATACAGAAATGTGTTGCTGTGGAAGTTATTACCATTTTTAACTCATGCTCCAGCACCTTTTTTTGCTGGAGACCTGTTAATCATGTCTGCATATGACCACATTTAACCCAAACAGCAAGTAGCCTATAACTTTTGTTCAGAAAGGCATTTGCTTCTCCACATCTCATTATTAGCAGAGCTGATGAAACCCAAGAAAGGCAGTAAGTCTCTCAAAGCATAAATGACATATCAAAGAGTTGCCTGACCCACAGTAAGCGTAATCACTTTTGAATTCGTTCTTTCCTGTAAGTAATTATACTCCATTACCTTATATGTTTTGTTTAATTAGGGAGAGCTTTCTACACCAGTCTTGCAAGTCATGGACAAAATAGATAGCTAAGTATTAGAAGACTTAAACCAATATTAAAACTGATGAAGACTAATGACCTTTTTCTCCACCACCCAGCTACATGCTGTTAAGGACAACTGACACCTGTTGAATTCTCCCTCTATCCATTTTGTAAGACTAAACGACACCTGCTTTAATGTTGCAACACATCAAAATAAAAGTTTAGGGATAGAGAGACTCATCCATAGGATTAACTGCTTCAAGCAGTAATACTCAGAGTTGATTTTACCATCCTTGATTCAGCTGTATGACACACAGGGCTGGGGAAGGGAGTCAGTGTGAGGGGCCCTCCTGTAAAACAAGGCTAACCACCACCAACTAACCACACAGTGACCAGGCCGGGGAGAGGCAAACATGTACAAAATAAGCAACACCCATAAAGCACAAGGCAGCTACCAGCAAGACAGGAGGCAGACAGCTGTGCTGGGCGTTTCTCGCAGCGAAGAAAAGGATAAAATAGGAAGTTCAAACACACCGTGAGCCTTCCGCCCGCGGCTCTCCACAGCCCTCCCCACCAGGCCCAGCCTCAGCAGCCTGCCTGCCACGGGGGCTGAGAGGGAAGGCCCTGCCTCGCAGGCACCGGGCCTCAACTTAGCTCCTCAGCCACCTCCCAGACAGCACCTCCAACCCGGGGAGCGCCCCGTACCCGAGCCCCGCCAGCCAGGCCGCACCACGGCCACCCCTCAGCCCCTCTCACCACCCAGGGTGCCGCCGCCGCGCCTCAGGGGCCTTAAAGAAACCGAGCCGGAAGGGGCGGGGCCGGANGCCCTGCCTAGGCCTGCGGCCAGGGGAGATGGGGGAGTCGAGTGGGCCTAGGCCTTGTTTTCTTAAGGAGCTGCTGCCTGTGGGGAGACTTGCTCTATCTCTGGCCCCTGTGGCCTCATACAGCTGAATCCAGCCTGATTTTCGCTATGAAGAACAGGTCTGGGTGCCACTTTCAGCAGCAATGCATTGATTGTGTAGGGCTGGACCTAATCTGTAGCAGGCCTCGGTCTGGAGGCACGGGCAGGAGGTGAGGAGGCAGGGGTGTGAGAGCCGGGGGGCCCTTTTACACCCTGGCAGTCAGGGGATGAAGCTAACTGTCAGCACAGTCTCTCTGTGGCTGTATGGCATTGAGGTCTGTTTGCATAAGAAGTAGGTTTGTGCCCTTACACCTGCTGTTAAGTTAGGTAGGTGAGCCAAATCTTGAAAGTTTTCTGTGTAAATGTGGAATAACTGTAACATGTATGAAGTGAGAGCTGGCCTGTTGTCCTTGCCTGTCCATACCCTGGTAAAAGTTGTAATTCTGTAAGTCTGTATTTAAAAGGGAGGGTTAAAAAAACCACCCACAAACTGAATAATGGCAAAAAAAGTCCTGCCTTTGACATTGCCTTTGAGGTGATGTGCTTCTGGTAACTCATGGAGCTTGTCTGTGTTACTGTGACTTCAGGCTGAGGCTATCCCTTTTTTATTTAAATGTCTTCATTTATCTCTTTCCACTGGCAAGTATTTTGGCTGCTGCCCACTTTTCAGGCTTGTTCTCTTTAGGTGTTATTGTCCCACCATCTCTCAGCACAGGAAGAGGGCAGGTAGGGAATTGTATTTACTTAATCGGACAACACTGCGTAGCTTCCCTTTTTAAGGTGGCTGGGTATGGTGAGAACAAGCTCTCCTCTGTATGGCTGGAGACACTGTTGAAACAGTTACATCAAATAGTATCAAAGGAGTTACCTGGAAGTTCATTATCAGTTCTTACACATATCCCAGTCAAGATTCATGGGCTTCTCTTATTTTAGTGCTTTATTGCTTGAATTACAGTGGTGAGAAGTTGGGAGGAGTCTTGCTGGCACAGGCAGGAAATGGTTAAGAGTCTCTCATATCACCTGGGAAAGCAATTCTTTGATTTTTCAGAGGGCGCTGACATGCTGCAGTTCATAGGAAACAAAGGAAAGGGGATCAAGTATAGAAGCTGTTCTTGGATTTTATTTTCAGTGGCAGAATTTGTGAGGGCTCGATATTGATGTCTGCTGAAAAATATGGAATTTGGGATTAAAAAGATTTTTTTCTTTTTATCTTTGTTCAGAAAATGATCTGTGAGGTAAGTCTTGATTCTAACTAGTGACTTTAGATAACTTCTTTCTAGATTGAGAGGTAAGAACAATCTTTATATTGCTGACCCATTTTAAAACAGTGAATTCTTTGCTTAAATTGTTACTAGGGCAGGGCAGGGAGAACAGGCAGAAGTGTGAGTCAACAACTGTAAAAAGCCCAAAATGCTTTCCTGTATTGTCTGTGTTCAAATTGCTTGCATTACTTTCTTAGCTTAAGTATAGAAATTCAGGAACTGGGAGAAACATAATGAGTCAGGGGAATTTGCGATTAAGAATTGCAGTAAATAGTTCAGTAATGACATGAGACTTTCAAACTGTAGCAGTGTCTATGTTAATGTACTTTTGCAGTTGATGCTTCAAGTATCTTCTGTTGGTGGCTCTTAAAGTACTTCCCAAGCCTTGTTTCTAAAGAAACACACGGCACTCCCAAGGGTTTTATATTGCCAGCTTGTGTAAGGATTTTGCTAGCAGATAGTGCAGTTGATGATGCTTGAGGGTGGACTGCTTTTAGGTTATGAGAGGGGTCTCACAATTGCTGTTAATTCCTAGCCTGTCTGCAGCTGAGACTACGGAGGTCTCACTTTAGAAAGTGTTGCTGATATTTTTGTGTGTATGAAAACAGATGCTTTTTCACCTGAGTGTGGCTGACCAAAGTGTGATTGGATGGTAATAGCTCATGTACAGTTGTCACTGAGAGCAAGTGCTATGGGAAGGGAAATCTTTCTACCCTGCAAACCAGCTATTCACCTTGGAAATGCCAAACTGAAAGTTAATTGAACTGTCACTCTTGGGAAGGTTAATTGCAGCTTGTTCATTGAGGTATTTGTCTGTCTAATGTACTGAATTTTGGCGGATTATTGAGCTTTTGTGGGGGGAATGCCGATTTAATTTTTTTCTATTTGTACTTTTCAGTTAATACTGTAAGTGGTATCCAATGTGTGGCTTATTTCCCATTTCAATGAAACGTGCAACGCAGTGGTGTAACACTGCCCATCCAGTGCTGTGATATAGATAAGCATCAGTCCTCGCAAGAGTCGCCTTGCCAGTTCTTCTTGCTAGTCCCTGCTGTTCCCAGTTTTGCTCAGGCACTAGTTTCTCATTGTCAAGAAGGGAGACTATAATCCAGCCAGAGCTGGTGGATGTCAATTCTTTCATCTTGGACATGAACATGCCTAAAAGGCAGAGTTAGGACCGTTTAGTTCCTGCAAAGTATATTCCTCATCCCTGCATTTCTGTTCCCCTCATCAAGCAAAGTTTTTTAGCATCTTTCTGTTGGTTTTTATAAGGTGCAGGAGAAGCTGTGACCATTCACAGCTTCTGAACTATCTGTTCCCAGATTCTGGCTGGACAGGAATATTTTATCACCTTGCCCTGTTTTGGATTAATGTGTTACGTGGTGAGGTTGACATACTCTGATCTATATAATTTTGCTGCTTCTGGATATTGAGCTTGGACTTCTCTGGCAACTGCAGAAATAAATCACTGGAACTCAATGATAGAAACTCTATCTTGAAACGCATTGCACATGATTCACAGTTAAATGTTGTTACTAGCAGGGATCTAGAGAGTGGATTGCTTTTGCATTTAAACAAAAGATTGCAAACACAGATTGTCTCGTTCAGCAAGATTTCTCTTATTTGAAAAAGTTATTTTTCGACAAACTTGACTGTTAAGTGCTTTTGCTTATGTTGTCAGTATCTGACATGCCATTTATCAGACATGCAGTGTGAAAATCTTTTCCATTTCTTTACCAGTGCTATTGATTAAAATGCAGTTTACATTGCTTGGGAAAATTTGATATTCAAAAATGTCTTTTCACTGTGAGTCAGAATGTACTTTTCCATGGAACAAAAATCTGGAAAGGAAAAAAATGCAACTGGAAATGTTGAACAAATTACATTGTAATTTCAACCAGGTTATACAGGAAAAAAGAAAGAACTTCAAAGTAAAAATGAAGGGCTCTGGTGTTTTTGTCATATTTTGAGAAAATTATTACATTCTTCTGCAGTTGTTCAATTTTATCTGTTCAGTGTTTTCCATATGAAGCTCTTTGAGAATGTTCTGTACTGGCCCTAACTCCAAGTTCCTGTTTAATTCAATTGGCCGTTTCAAATTACCCATTAAAAATGAATTACGAAGCTTTGTCTCAGCCATTGGTGTTTCTTCTAGACTAATAGAAGAAGGGGTAGATTCTAGTATTGTATAGTAGTTTGTAGTTCTCATGCTTTAAGTGCTGTGTCCAATGGTATGATTATTTACAGTAGATCCCATGTTTTGAAGAAAACTAGACAGGAAAGACCTTTGGAATATAACAGGTTAAAATATAATTTTGCTGTTAGCTGTGTTGCAACTTGCATATTAGAGATCAAAAAAATACAGGAATAATTACTGCTGTTTTGGATGCCTTCACATGATGCTCTCCTTTTCAATGCTACTGTGGTCACATTACACTGTACTATTATGGTCATTTTCTGTTTTTTAAATATTCCTTTCCCCTTAATTGAAAACAATTTTTTATGCTAAACAGAAAGGACCTGAGCTCTGCTCAGTGTGCACTGAGGTGTTGCCTAAATTATAGAGGGAAGCACTCTGTGTCAAGATCTGTTTTTCACTCCTCTAAAAAGATACTCCCTGAAGACAGGAGGGTACCCAGGGGGTGACTGGATTTGGGCTCTGGCTATGCCTGTCCCTGAAGCACCCTGGATGGCACTGATTCTTGGCAGTGTGAACTGGCCTCTCCTAGGACTAGTGGCAGGCACCAGCAGAAGGACCAGCTTGGCAAAATGCCATTCTTGAGGCGGGAGTAGATACTGTCACACTGTTTTGGATAGAAGTTCAGAAAGACAGAAATTCCATCCTACTCTTTTCCAGCATTATGATATTCTTATTGTTAGGGAATTTTTCTGTGCAATGTGTCTGCAATTTAATTAAGCCCCTTATTCCTTGTCTGAACCACTGTGGTCATGAAGAACAGACATTATAGTGTCTCACCACACTTGTCCCTTCTCTGTACTAACCAGTACGTTCATTTTACCACAGATTATTTTCTAGCCCTTGGATCTCTCCTTTGGATTCTCTCCAGTTATTGGAGAGAAGTGTGTTGCCCCAAAACGAACAAGACTTCAGCAGAAGCTTCATCAGAGCCACCTGGAGAGAGAGGACTCCTCAACTGGTCTCGATGGTGTCAGAAAGATGAATTTCCCCCTGAGCTTTTCTTCCCCACTCTGAGTTGTCTCAAGTACCTGTTCTCAACTCCGCTGCTGATGTCCATATGATTTGGTAACTAACTCATCTGTTCTCTGCCTCAGTTTCCCTACAATTTGAAAAGAAAAACTTCCATATACATTTTACTTCCTATTTAGCTACTTGAAATTTTTGGATGAGGGGCACGAACAAAGTAAGTGGAAAATAATCAGTATGTTTGCAAGCTAATTTACTGCTCAGCAGAAGCAAAGAAGGGAACAAGAATTTTATAAAATCCTGGACGGTACAGGCAAATGGAACTTTTCAGTATAAACTAGAACTTTATTTTGGAATTCCTTAAGGAGAGATTGGAAGTCTGCCACACTGTAATAGTCTTATATTGTAGGAAACCAAGAATGCTTCAGTCTCTTCTTGACCTATATAGTTCACAGATACTAAGTAGGTTGTGCAAGTCTGAGCTGTTAATTTTATAAAGTAAAAACAAGAAGAAAACTTTACAGGCTGATTTCCCATTCTTAGAAATAAACATGAGAAGTGCATAGTGCAGATTCACACCGTCATTTAACCCCAACTTTCAACATTTGGTTTGAATAGTATCCAGAGAACCCTCATGGCTGTGGAAATAGGACACGTCTCATCAATTTTTGTGATGGCATGCAATGAGTCACATTTAGAATAGAAGATTTGTGAAGGAGTTTTCTCTAGGTTTCTGTAAAATTAAATTCATTTCACTTCAAGAACTCCGCTGGAAAAAATTGTGTTCTGAATAGCTTTCATCATTATGAGTTAGTATGCCCAAAAGAACAGGGTAAATCCAGCTTAATTTCACTGCATGTATTCTTGGCATTTGTATCATTTCAGGGAGTTAAGATGTAATTTTGTAAAGAAACTCAGTAGGTTAGTTGCTTAAAGGAGCCATAACTGCTGGAAAAGATTGAGTTGGATTTGGTATCACAATGTTTTGCTGCGTGATGTAGCTTTCTACTGTGTTTTACAAGTGGAGCCTCCACTGATTCATTTGGTGTTGGTAGAAACTGCAGAGGCCTTTACTGTGAAAGGGAATTTTGCTTGGACGTGTAAAAGGGATGAGGAATATCATGTTTCTGTTGGCATTATTCAAAAGCCAGGTATTACCTTTATAAAACTTAAACATTCATCCATTGCAGCGTTTTGTTGCAAGAGTGCTGGATTCCATGGATGCGTCTGATTGTATGGAGCGTGAGGACTGGCTTGGAGGTTCCCTAGACATCCTCCGCTGTAGTGAGAGGCAGGGCCCTGGATCCTGCAATGGGAGGTCTGAATGAAGTTCTTTCTAGTACTCTAGGAGCCCAGTGTTTGCCAAAGTCTGAGAGGAAAGACAGGAATGATATTTTGGAGCAATTGATTTTTTTTTTAAGGAGTAAACTAAATGCTTTGTTTCAACATCCTTTCTTACAGGCTTGGACACAAAAATGCATATTTAAAGATGACTTTATTCTGCAAGTTTGGACTGATCCTACTTTGGAATCTAACCAAGAACACGTTACTGAATTTCCAGCCCTAAATGTAATGTATGTTTGATTTCAGGTGTGGCTATCCTCATAAACTAAAAAATATGTCCATCCGAGGCCTGAAGAAGAAACAACCGAAGACTTTCAAAGTCAAAATTATAACAGTGGATGCTGAAATGGAGTTCAGCTGTGAGGTAAGAGTCATGAGCAGAATGCTAGAAAGATGGAGACTGGTCTTTGTATTAACAAGACATAAATTTGAAAAGTTCAGATTATCAAAAAACAATGGATTACTTTGGCTCAGTTGCATTCTTCTGTTAAACAACTCTGACTATTCAGAATTAAAGCTGTTTCCATGAAATTAATTTGACTGTGACACAGATAAATTAGCAGCAGACCTGCTTTCTTCATAAGCATTCCAGCACATGATACAGGGCCTGTTTGTAAGTATACCTATTTCTCCACTGAGTTCTTTTTTGGTAAGTGACGCGGCTCTAGGACACTGCTGGCTTGGATAAAGAAGCCTGGTTGGAGCTGTTCTAAGGTGTTGCTTATAAAATTTGTAAAGTGGTACTTTTGTGCTCAGTTGATCTGGGACATTCTTTTAAAATGTGATTTGATTTGTCATTTGTAAACTCTAGTTCATTTCTTTAGCTCTAACGGCTAGTTTACATCTCTGGACAGAAGAGAAAAGCGATCAAATGAAAAAGCTAGTTTTTCTCCTATTAGTTAGGTCTAGTTAGTAAATTGGCTACAGAGATCATGACTGTGGAAAAATATGGAAGAAAGCAAATATAGCGAGTGATCAATTGCTAAATTAATTGGGCTGCACTGTTGAGGAGACAGAACTGTGCCTGATTAATTCCTAATCATCCAGCAAAAGCAAAGACAGACATACAGTTATTTTGAGAAGTTAGAAAACTCAGGTCCAATGGGACTGGCAAGTCTAATGAGAGACTTGACTGTCTTGTGGGGCATTTAGTGTTTCATTTAATAGGTCTCAGACACAGAATAGATTAGTCACAAGCAGTCACAATGATCTAGAATACTTGCAGAGTTGTGAAAATAAAGGATTTGAAAATTTCATGGAGTCATGGAATTTTTCAGAGTTGGAAGGGACCTCTAGAGATGTAGTCCAACTCCCCTGCTAAAGCAGGATTGCCTAGAGCACGTTACTCAGGGCTGCATCCAGAGAAGGGGACTCCACAACCTCCCTGGGCAGCCTGTTCCAGTGCTCTGTCACCCTCACTGTAAAGAAGTTTTTTCTCATATTTGATCGGAACTTCCTATGTTCCAGCTTGTGCCTGTTACCCCTCGTCATTTGATTCAGATATTAGTCTTTGTTATCAAATCCAGGTCGATGTATTCCTTTGCTATCTCTCCCTTCTCCCCAGATATTGCTCTTTTGCTGGGGTGATTTCCTGCTTTCCATCCAAATACCGCCAAAAAATTTTGTTGTTTGCCACCAAGTTTTTAGTGTCTGACCTATGCAATTAGACAAAATAATCTTTTTAACACGTAGCCAAGCAGAAGAAAAAGAGGCAGTTGTGCTACCTGTTCAGTGGAAAAATGAGATGTCATATGTGTATGAATTTTGGGACCTTTAATCAAAGTTTCTGTTCTCTATGGAGCAAGGCTAGGAAATTACTCTAGAAGACAGGCTCCTGTTCATTTAAATCAGAGTAGCATAAAGGCTTGGCTTGGTGCCACTGAAATAACTGAGGTTTATGGAAGATGGATTTGCTTTGATTGTTCGGTATTTCAGCACTGTGCCCTGACACTCCTTTGATTTCCCCTGGCCGCCTCTCAGTCTCTCCAATTTGTGTAAACTATTGGATAAGATTTTTACAAGTATTAATAAAGCCTTGCTGTGTCCTAGGAAATCAATAGTACAATCCTTGTTCCCTGTGCTCATAAAGTGCATGATGCTGTGGTTAAATGACTACAGCTGCTCTGTGAGTGCTTCTCTGGAGGAGAGGAAGAGGGAGGTAGCGCGTTGTGACTACCTTTGCTGTAGACAGCAGTAGGCATATTTCATTGGAAAGCTAAAGCTGAAATAAGAGTCCATAGGAGAAAGGCAAATGGTAGCCTGGTTTGCTTGACTGAAATGTAGCAAATTCATTCAAGACATACCCGTTTTTCTTAATTTTCTTTTTCTTTTAGATGAAGTGGAAGGGAAAAGACTTGTTTGATCTGGTGTGCCGAGCACTCGGTTTGAGGGAGACTTGGTTTTTTGGCTTGCAGTATACGATAAAAGGAATGTGCACCTGGTTAAAGATGGACAAAAAGGTATAGGAAACAAAAAACAGCATGGTAATTTTCTACTTAAAGATTTACTTTTTTTAGCACAGGAGCTACAGGAATGTGTTACATGCCAACTCATAATTTTAGATGGTATCATTGTTTTAAGACTAAAGTTCGTTTTATTTGGCCTGATTGCTTCTGTTGCATTTGGCCTGATTGCTTCTGTTGCATTTGGCCTTAAGTATCACATGCTGATCACCACTATATGCACTGATTGCTATTAGATTAAAGCTCAGCACTGCCTATCCTTCTAAAATATGGAATGTCTGCTTTAAGTAGATTTATGTCTGCTTTCTGGTTAGCCTCTGAAATACTGTTTTGAGACACTTACGTGCTATTTTTGCTGCTGATTTTATCTTTAAACAGGTTTTAGATCAAGAAATCCCTAAAGAAGATCCCATTAGCTTTCATTTTTTGGCTAAATTCTACCCAGAGAAGGTAGAAGAGGAACTATTACAGGAAATTACCCAGCATTTATTCTTCCTTCAGGTCAGGAACAGTTTTTAACTGTGAATTCCCTCTGTATTTACCCCAGTCCTTTTGTTTTGTATTTGACCTTGTTGGCAGTTGTTAGTCTCAGAATGATTCTGCTTCAGCTGTATCAGTGTCTGTAAAGATCTCATTTTTATGAAATACAGACAACTCTCCTGACTGCTGTGGTTTTGTGTACTGGTAAGCCGAATGTTGTTTGCCTTCTGCAGGGTTTTGTTCTCTTGATGGCTTCTCTTACTGTTTGTGCAAGGAATGTGAGGTAAATTGCTGAAACCTGTAGCTTCATGTAAAATGACTTTTATGCCTGGTAATTTGGGTGATAATTCCACATCTTGATATTCCAGACTTGTATTGCTCCTATAGCATGTGCTGGAAAAAAAAAAATCCATGCAAGGCAGGCACTACTTGAAGAACTGTGAGGCGTTTGCCCTAACTAGTCAGTACTGAGAAGTATAAAGTTAAGCCATTGTTTTTATTGGCTTCGGAAGTTATCTTGAGGACTGTGTCATCTGGTCTGCTCTGGCTGCAGCTAAGTTGGAAGAAGAGAGTCTCAACAGCTCCTTGTCATCATTGTCTTAGACCTGCTGGTATAATCTCTTGTGTAACCATTCCCTAACCTAGTTCTTTCAAAATGAGAATTAGAAGAGACCTGTTATTAGATGTACGCACTGTGTGGGGAGTGACTACACAAGCAATTACGGTGGCAGTTGTGAAGGTGGAGAAATGCAAAGGAATGGTGATAAGCAGTTGGGGACAATAAGCTTTTTCACCCATATCAGCTGCAGAAAGAACAAGACCTGTGACCACAGCCTATCCCTGAAACTAAAACTTGCAAGTTCCTAAAAATAGACTAGGTAGTTTCTGGGAGATCTGGTTGCGTACAACCGTATCAATCACAATCACTAGAAAACAAGAACTCCCTAACCTGGCCTCCTTAAATGTTCATTTGGGATTGTAGGGGGAAAAAAGATCATAGAATTTGATAGCCATTCTGAAATAAAGGTTTGTTCATCTAGCGAGTTTCAAAAGGAGTGCAGCAGCACACACAGCTGTGACTCAGAAGACTCACCACAATGTGTGATCCTTTTTAAAGACAAAGTCTGGAGGCATCATGTTGTCTGATAGCCCTTGGGTGCGAAGTGCTGTTCCCTTGCTATGGTGTTGGTATTTTTCTGAAACGTCTGGACTTGCATACACTGTCTTCTACTAGTCAGATTAGCTGGTCTGAGTTGTCTTCTACTCATGCTAGCAGAATAAATCCCCAGCCCTGACAAATCTTCATTACAGATAGAACCCATTTCAGCTCTGCCACAGGGGCAGCTAGTGAGGAGCTGCAGGACAGCAGTACTGTGCTCAAGAGCAAAGTTGTTAGCTGTGTGAATACATCTTGGTCTTTATACCATGGTGGTTTTTACAAATTTCTATTAGATGGGAACCAGTAAAAGTAATAAAGTTAACCCCACATATGCGTTGATGGTGGTAGCTTTGCAGAGGCAGCTTTCTTATTTGCCACTTGGGTTTTCTTTTGTCCCAGAAATTGTTAGGGTTCTCTTAGCTCCATTAAAAAGTAGATGAAGGAGCAAATTCTTGGAGTACAGTGCTTCATTATCAAAATGAAGCTGCATGGACCAGGAAAAGCCATGCTGTGGCTCCATAGCTGCAGCAACAGGCTGTAGCAATAGGTATACAAGCGTTTAGTTTTGGGTTATCACTTGTTGGTCAGCTGTTCTGTTCCAATGTCTGTGACATCCAGCTTCTCTCCTGAGTTGCTGTGGAGTCCTCTGCAAATTACAGCCTTCTGGTGTATTGCTTTATTCTGGTAGCTTTCAGCAGTATGTGTCTGTGCAAGCAGGTTGGGGGCATGGAACACATTTCAGTCTGCATCTGTAAACAAACGCAGTAAATACACTTGTTCCCCGAGGAGGATGTGTTTTAATGAAGTAATGAGAAAATGCTGCTGTTCCGAGGGTTAATATACTAACTAGAACTTCATCCAGAACCCTTAACCACTTGGCAGTTTGTTTCTGAAGCTAATTTTGGAAAGGAATGAGAGGGGAGAACTCTTTTCCTAGTCTTTTAATCCTGATTTTTTTTTCACTTTTTTCATTTCTTCTTGAACCTGCCTTGACTAGCAGATATGCAATTAGCAAATTCTTCTCATTCCGAAGTAGAAAAACAAGTCTTAAACAAATTTGAACTTGCAAAGTTTCCTGACTACAAGAACTTAAGATCACACCTGGATGCTAATAGGAAAAACATGTACAGACATCTGGATGCCTACAGATTTCAGCTCTACTGACTTAGACCTTTACAAATTAAGGTGGCATAACAGCTTTTTGCAAAATGTGTGAATAAATGTAAATGAAGCCAAATGTCTGTTTAAAGATTAGGTAATGTGCTCTTTCATAAAGAAGTATAACAAAACGTTCTTGTAAGAACTGATCAGAAAAAAAACCCCAGACACTTATGGGGAATTTATCTTAAGTTGTTCTAAATTCTGAAATGTATGATTTGCACCGTGGAGTATGAAAGCTGGAGCTTTCCAATTTGGAAGAGAAGTCTTTTCATTCTTTCCATTTTAACAGCTTAGAATTTTCACTGTACAGTAATTTGGGTTCATATATTGTGCTCACCAGAGACTAAATTTAAAAGAAAAACTTTCTTTATGGTTCATTTCAGTTCACAGTACCTAGAGTGCCAAAGTGTAATTGTAAAGATAGCTCAGTGCTATCTCAAGTAATTTTTCTCTTTGGAAATGTTTAAGACTGCATTATGCAAAATTTTCTTGTCTTGTGCTCGTTAGTAGGTTAAATACATTACACCTGAGAGGAGGATTTGTGAAGAGTAATTTCCCCTTCAGGTTTTCAAGTAAAAATTGTCCAACTGATTTAAAATCGAGCAACATCTTACAAACTATTACACCTCTGATCTTGATAGCACCATAGATTATTAAAATGGAAAGTACCTTAAAAGACTCTCTACCACTTATACTAAGCTTTTATTTTTAACCCCCTATGTTTTTGTTGTACTTAGACCACTGTAATTGAATAAATTAAGTGCTCTATTAGTCAGCTTCCCTTTGCGGGGTCTCCTTTATTCTCTCGTTCTGGAAAGCTTGAGAACATACTATTATGGTTTTCAGTATGTCTCTGTCCTTGGCCATATTAGTCAGCTGGACAGTCCTGAGCAATCTGGTCTAGTTGAACCCTGCTTTGACTAGATGACCTCCAGAAGGTCCCTTCCAACCTAAAATCAGATGTCTTACATGTTGTAAAGCTAACTTTTCCAAAGCAGGAAGAAAAAGAGTTGTTAAAAGGAATGAAGTGCAGACAATAAACCTTGTGTTTTATAACCCGTTCTTTTTCAGGACTCCTTATATGAACGTGTGGAGATAGTCAACTGACATTTCTATGAACTTAGAATTAAGATACTATAACTTTCAAAAGTTGGGATTTTTTTAAAATGTGATGCTAAGTAAAGGCTTCCTGTATTTCTGAATGCCTTTTTATTGTTGCTGTTATTAACTCATAACGGTGGTGTTTGGTGCCAAGTTATAGTCTGGGCATGTCTAGTTTCTTTTCAAGAATGACATAAGTCCTGACTTTGAGCTTCTTTAACTTGCCCCCTTTTTCTCTTGATTTAGGTTAAGAAACAAATACTGGATGAGGAAATCTATTGTTCTCCAGAAGCAACAGTTTTACTGGCTTCTTATGCTGTTCAGGCCAAGGTTTGTGCACAGAAGTCATCTTTTTTTATTATTGATTTTTCTTCTCTTTTTAACCAATACATTACACGTGGTGTTATGTAAAACACAGCAGTGTTAAAATTTGCTATTAAAGAAGTAGGTCATCCTGTGAGGTACAGATGCAGATAGAAAAATAAGCATGAGATGCCACTACAAGGATTTTGGTATTATATACTATGCTTTCACAACTTAAGGGATTTCTTTGGACCTAACATTTTAATGTAATCTTTCTCCCAGCTAGAATTTGTTCCTGTTTTAAATGTCCATGGATACAGCAGGTGCTGATACCAGAGCTCACAATGGAAGGACATGATGTTTTTTAGTATCTCTCAGAACACAGTTCACTCTGTGCTACCAAGACCCACACATCTACAATAGCAGGAGGTGAACACAAATTTGTAGCAGGGCTGGATCTCTGCAGCAGCCCAGCCTATATGCAGTAGGCTATAGGAGTAGGGGAGCTTACACTCCTGAATGTAGCCTGTAGTTCAGAGAATGGTATGAAGCCATGGGATATTCCTTCATATCTGCAGTTACCGAGAGCTGCTAGGGCCTGAAGTCTAGAGTTACAGGCCACTTTTGAAGTCTAAAGTTACAGGCCACCTTAGCACAAAGGCTGGAATTAACTTCCCATGGACAACAGATGAGGGGAGCCTGTTTATTATGTGTTACCCTGTATACAGGAGAACCAAAACAAAATCTGTCTTGAGCAATTGCATCAAACTGAAGTTTCGTTTCTTTTCTTGGGACAGTATGGTGACTACGACCCAAATTTTCATGAGCCAGGCTTTCTAGCCCATGATGAACTTTTACCCAAAAGGGTAAGTCTTTATTCTGCATAAAACCATATCTTTGAATCTACTCTTTGCAGCACAGATATTGCTGAGGGATTAACCAGAGCATTAGAAGCTGTTTGCGTTTGCCTGAACTTGGCAAAATGACCGAGCTGTGAACTGCATTGCTGCATTCATGTTACTAGGGAGAGGCGGCACATGTATTTGTATCTTCAAAGGAAACCAAACTCCTTCCTTTCTCTGTAGGTCCTCAGGCAGTATCAGCTGACAGCAGAGATGTGGGAAGAAAAGATTACTGCTTGGTATGCTGAGCACAGGGGTATCGCCAGGTATGGCAATCATTTCATTCTTTGGAAATCCCATACATTTCATTAACTGGTTATTTGCTGCTGTCTTCAGTGAAGTTTGGCTTTTGTAGAGTGAGCAAAGAAATACTGGCTTACAAGCTGTGATGTTAACAGGTTAATTTATAACTAAGGATAAAAAGACCCACTCATCTGGGGTAAAAAGTGTCTTGTGTAGGGCTCCAAGTGCTTGTAAACCGGACTTGCTTTGAAGTGAACACTGAAGCTGAGAGCTCTTGCAGAGTTTTGTGAGCTAACATATCTAAAATAAGAGTCCTGTCTCACCAGAGTTTGTGTATACCAGCAGAGAGAAGTTTCTGCAGAAAGTTTGAGCTGTGTTGAATTTGGGGTTTGCTCTGAGAGTTTAGTCTTTTCATTTAAGGCTGTTAGCTACCTGGAGTTGCTGCTGTGTCTGCCCCATGTGGCAGCTGCCTTTCTGGAGCCATATCATGTCAGTCTCTCACTAGAATAAAAGAGAGTCTGATATGTTTTATACCTTGTGAAAATCATGGCTCAAAAGGGTGTCACCATACTTAGCAAGGAATCAAAAAAGTGAAGACATGACATTGTAGTCCCAGGACTGAGTTTTGATGCTAGTCTATGTGGACATTCAGCTACTTCAAACACATTCCGCGTGTCTGGAAATTCAGTTAAACAAGAAGCAGGAGCTGTTGGCACCCAGAGGGAGCCTTTCCTAATATTTCAGTTCAATTTTTCTTTGGCTGGTCTAGATGCCTCTTAGCACTATTTTTACTGCATGTTTTCCTCAAGACTTACTGGTGCCTCACCTTGAAGGGAGAAGAATGGTGGGTGGAGAGTTTCTCACCCTTCTTTGGCCTCTGCCCAAAGCTCTGTTTAGAATTTTTTAGGAATCTTTTCTCCATGAATCCTACTTCCTGAAAGAAATAACCTCATGTAATGGAAAACAATGGTAGCGTATGTCTCCAAGATGTAATAATGATGGAGCGGCAAAACTAATGCAAGGATAAGACTGCACTTGAATTTTAATAAAGATTGCACTGTACATGATTCAAAATAGGTACAGCTTTACTGTCTTTATTCTGCAGAAATACTGTTTTTATTATCCTTTTTCTATTGTTGACAGTAAAGTGGCAAAATCAAAGAAAGTACAAAGAACCAGATTGCCTGTGCTTTAAGTGGGAAACATAGTCAGCTAGGACAGAAAGGCTGGTAAGGGATCTCCAAGTATAATCATGGCCTTATTCCCTAGGGATGAAGCTGAGATGAACTACCTGAAAATTGCCCAAGACTTGGAAATGTATGGTGTCAATTATTTTCCAATTGCTGTAAGTGCTTTATTTTAGCAATTTTCAATTGCTGTAGATGATGGTACTGTCCTTTTAAAATCCTCCGAGGAGTCTAGAACTAGGACTTCTGCTTTTCTCTGCTGACGGTGGGATGCATACTGATTGTCCTGACTTGGTTGACTAGCCTACTGAATGAGTAGGTGAATAAACCAGTTAAGATTAATGTTTTGCAATCTGACGAAGGGCTTGAGTAGCTCTGGGTATGCAATAGGAAAGAGGAGAGAATATCTAAAAGTTGGAGCGGCTATAGTCAACCTAGAGCTCTGGGTTTATTAGCTAGCAGTGACAACATTCATAAATTTAATGGAAATATCAATGTCTGAAAAATACAGATAAATATTAATGCATTAGAATAAGTGTGGTTCTTGTCTGTGTTTTTTTAACATCACCATAAATGGCTATTACTGCTATCTATTGTTTTTTAGCAAAATAAAAACCATACGGATCTCCTCCTTGGAGTTGATGCCAAAGGTATTCATATCTACAGCATTAACAACAGGTTCTCTCCAAATAAGTCATTTGAGTGGAGTGCTATCAGAAACATTTCCTATAGTGAGAAAGAGGTATGATGGCTTTGATATATTATTCTTTTTATATGGGCATGGGTGTGGACTGGGATTCTTGGAACAGGCTGAAAGCTATCTCTGTTTAAATAATTTGGGGGAGAAGGGGAAAATCCTAGGGAGCTTTGCTACAAAACTAAAAATAACAGACCTGCCTCTCAGATGTACCGTGTAACCTCGGTTCCCCTAGGAGCCAGAGGCTGCTCTGAGCTCCCCAGACTTGTGGAGCCCACTGTTCTGGTTCCTTCCCTGCTGCTTGTCCTTTGCAAAACAAGCATGTTGATCTCCAAAAAAGATATTATGAGTGCCACCATGACTAGCTTCTTCAGTTATCTTAGCAGGAATTAGATGATCTGTAAAGACTTAATGCCATTTTCATAGGCAGAAGCTGTCCTTGTAGATGAGGCACGCTGGCGAGAGGAGACATGCAGGGAGATGTACGTGTTTTTCTGCCTGAATTCTGCCAGTCTGTCAGTGCATGATTTCAGTCCAGCACAGCCCTACCATTGCAACTTCACTGGGATTTCAGAGCTCATGTTTTACTTGTACAAAGGACAGTGGGGAGTGGGTGAAATTTAGTCTCATTATAAATCATGTGGCTACCTGGAAGGCTATAATCAGAAAAACAAAACCAGAAAAACTGCATTGGTACTGGAATACCTGGAATTTGTCAGCCAAAGGACAGCACAGCCTGTTCCATTTTCTGTGGGCCTTTTGAAAAACATTGAGGATGAGATTTGCTGTCCAGACTCTAAATCAGGTAGGGCAGTCTGCAGGAGTTCTGCCTCCAAAAAGTTTTTGGTCCTTGCATGACACTAAACTTCCCCCCAGTCTGTGAAATAAACTGCTTTAACTCCCTGTTGTTGGGAAATTGAGTAGCCCTCTATTAAAGCTCCACTATATTCAGTGACATGTTCACAGCCCTGCTCCTCACAAGTCAACACCTTCAACCAGTTGTTAGAGACGGGGTGAAACAAGCTGCAGGACATCATGATCTTGGTGACTCAGGTGGCCTGAAATTATACAATGCGTTGCAAATGAGTTATAGGAACAGAGTGCTAGCTAACCCACGAGTCATAGAAAACAGGATCTTAAAGAATGGAGCCATATTTTTGCTGTGCAGCCAAACCGAGCACAACACATGAAGCAACACAGTGTGTACTGACCTGGCAGCATGAAAGCCCTTCATGTCCTCTGGAAACAGCTTTGGAGATAGGACTGAAAACGTGAGGAAGCAGGAGCTCCGGGACTCTTATCTGATGGTCAGAAGAACAAGTCCTTCAGGCCCCTGATACATTTTGTTTACACCTGCAATGATTGGTATCCACAGGGGTGTTTGACATCTCTCTGACTTCTGGGGATTAGTAATGTATTCTGTTTTCCTGATAACCGGTGCTTGTTCCAGTGCTCTTAGTATGGTTTGCAATGCACAGGTGGTGTTACTATGAAAACCACCATCCAAACTGGCACCAGGATGGGTCTGTGGGAGACTTTATCTTCTAACAGCCTGCTACAGGAGCAGATCAGATGAGCAACCTATGTAACAGCAGCCCTGGTTCTGATGCTTTTGAGCAAAACGTTCTTGCATCACTCTTGACACATTTGCGGCATAATTCACTGCTTCCCTGGAGAGAAGTGAAGATGGGCTAAAGTTTGCATTAGTATTAATAGATTCAGCTTTGGTTTTCCTCCTTCTCACTGTTTCCTTTATTTTTTTTCTTTTGCCTGTATAGTTAACTATTAAACCTCTTGACAAAAAAGCAGAAGTCTTCAAGTTCTTTTCCTCTCAACTCAAAGTGAACAAACTGGTAAGTGTCCTGCTTTCCTTTTTTAAAACTGAGCCTAATAATACTGACTGATACCTGAGTGAGGAGTATTGTTTGTAAAACCTATGGGGAGGCCAGGGAGCATTGAGTGTCAGCATGTGTTTTCCTGAGGATTTGTTCTGTCTGGGAAATCAGGGTGCATATGTTTGCCCTCTCTGGGAAGGGGAATGATGGGGGGAAAGTGAGATGTGAAAGGAGATCCAAATCACAAAGGGAAAGCCAGGTGCTGGAAGGGGAGGATGTAGCATATGGAAAGGTGCAAAGCCACTGCAGCATCTGCCTGTGTGGCTGCTGTGGGTTCTTAATCAGCTACTGCTTTTCCTTTTCTGGGAGAAGTAAGAAGGAAGGGACCTAATCAACTGGCTAATTGTATCATCACTGATTGCTTCCTAACACAACCCTAGGGGCTGGGTCACTTCTCAGTGAGCTTGTGGAGGGGCCACCACAGGTGACCATTCTCACAGCTACATCTTGTGTACTCTTGGCCGAGATCTATTGCCTGTTCTTATTCAGGAAAGTGGAACCAGAGTGGGATGAAGGACAGAAGGAACCCCTCATCCTGTTAGAACTTTTCTGAACTATTATGTACCTGGGTATGAGTCTGCCCTAGGTGTTGATTTTCTTGGAAGGGAAGAAACTGCTGGCACTTGTGCTGGAGTCAGAATTGTCAGCTTCTGCCCTGAGGCCAGTGCAGGGCTGTTGTCCCTCTGTCTGGGGCACAAATACATCAAAACAGCATTTGCTTTGCTTTTCCTATACAGATTTTGCAGTTGTGCATTGGAAACCATGACCTATTTATGAGGAGAAGAAAAGTGGACTCAATAGAGATCCAGCAAATGAAAGCACAAGCCAGGGAAGAAAAAGCTAGAAAAAAGGTAAATTCTTTCTGGTCTTCTATTGTTGAAAACACTGATTATTATTCCAGCTGGTGCCCTGGCTGTCCATGCATTGCATCAATACGTGTGTGGGAGGTGAGAAAGTGCATCAGGATTGAACGTGGGAACAGCTCTAGTATGTATGGAGCATCTGAGGATGTAAGTGATGTTTGTGAAACTGAATAGGTGATCGCAAAGATTTGGGGTACCTAACAGATTCACGCGCTCTTCCAGCAGTCTGAAACAACACGTATTACCTGTTAGAGGAGTTCAGTGCTGCAAAGTGCAAGCAGCTTCAGCATTGCATCTCTGGTGAATATCAATCCACCAGCTAGAGAGCAATCTTAGATTCATTTGCTGTGCTGCCTCAGGCCCAGATGAGATTCTGCTGCAAACCCACAGACGTGGTATTGCTCATTCTATTTCCAGATGGAGAATCAAAGGCTGGCCAGGGAGAAGCAGCTCCGAGAAGAAGCTGAGCGAGCCAAAGAAGAGCTGGAAAGGCGTCTTTTCCAGCTGGAAGATGAAGCCAGGCAGGCCAATGAGGCCCTGGTGAGTAAGTAGCACATTAGTTTGAATATTCTAGTGCCTGATAGGGTTTCTTGTTTTGGAAGCATTTTTTTTTCTTATAACTCATGTGAGACACCAAGAATTATGGCTCAGACAGGCTGAAGAGTTTCTGACCACTGGTGGATAGGGCATGCTGGAATAGCTGTAGGATTTTGTAGATGCTAGACAGGGTAACTAAGAAAAATTATTTCTTCTTAGCTCCGATCCCAGGAAGCAGCAGAGTTGCTGGCTGAGAAAGCTCAGATTGCAGAAGAAGAGGCAAAACTGCTGGCCCAGAATGCTGCAGAAGCTGAGCAAGAGCGACAGAGGCTGGAGATCACAGCTCTGAAAACCAAGGAAGAAAAACGCCTGATGGAGCAAAAGATGCGTGAGGCAGAGCTGATAGCAGTGAAGCTGGTGAAGGAGTCTGACCGGAGGTTAGATTTGCTTGAGTGTGGTTGTGGGTCTCTACTGGGATGCCTGGGTGGAGAGAGTGCTGCTTTTTTCAGAGCTAAGCCTGGAAGGGAGGGATTGTTCCTGAAGCAACACTTCAGAGTGACTAAGCCTTCTTGCGTCCTGTTTGTTCCACCTGGTACCAGTGGTTGTGATGCAGGTCAAGATGTTTACAGGGGATCAGATACAAGGCTTTAGAGTTGTTTAGTACTAAAGATCCAGAATGCAGAAGCATTTTCTATTTCACGTTATCAAAGGAGCACTGGCTACCTAGCTATCTAAATTTACCAATCTGTATACCCTGTGAGTTATGAGAATGCTTTCATTCATTAGTACCAAGTGATTGTCTCTTGTATCCCTTTCAGATCTTTGAGAAGTGTAAACCAGGTAAACTCCCTTGGAATATAAACCACTGTATAAGCATCTGCGTGTTCCCTAACACTGTGCTGCCTGAAGATGCAGAGCAGTCCAGTGTTGACAGAGGATGTTCAGCCTTCCTATTAAGGGCCTTCTGCTTGTTTTAGGATACTGCCAAAAAGCTTGCCAAAATAAAGAGCAGATATGTTGCACCTCTCCCCACCTCAGGGAGGATCTCTGACAGCCTGGAGAATCTGTATCAGCAGGTCAGAACTGAGCCCATGGAAATTAGGAGTAGGAAAAACATGTTAATTCAGCCAGTTTGTGAAAGATTGTCTTTGAAAGCATGTGTTCATGCTGTGACCAGTTCTCCATGTGGCTATGCTTCCACAAGTATCTTTGGGTAAAGGAATCACTCCCAGTAATGGATCTTGTTCTTCGGAAGCTAGTGAGGTGTGTAGCTCTGAAATCCATGTGTTGCTGTATACTGGAAATCATCAGCCGTTCACGTCAGGTTATTTGTCTTACAGAGCCAAGGAAGCAGAGCACCTGAAACAAGATCTGCATGAAGCCAGAGAGGCTGAACGGAAAGCAAAGCAGAAACTCTTAGACATAACCAGGCTTAACTGTCCTGTAAGTTTCTGCTCTACTGGGCACCAGTTCATCTTCAGAGATAGTCAGATGTTTATTGCGTTTTTTTATAGCCCACATCAAGCTGAGTAGTGGGTTATCTGCATGCAGCTGGGGGACAAACACTATAGAACCAACTGGTGCTTAAATGCTGCAGCTGGGATGGAGGTTGTATTTGTTCAGGGCAGTGAGTCAGGATGATAAGAAAGGGGAGACAAAAGTAAAAAAACAGGACTGGTGTTGGGACTTAGGGAGCAGAGATTGTCTTGCCTGCTTTTATGCCTAATGCTGACTCTGTGCCATCTCAGTCAGGCAGTGCTTTGTTGAGGTGGCTGTACTGAGCCAGCTCTGTTATCCTGGCACGTGACTTGCCCATGAGTGTCTTTAGGCAAAGCAGATGAAGCTGTCTCCAGCAAGAAGGCAGAGCTAAGGCTGTGTGCCCCAGTTCCCTCTTCTGCTCCAGTCTTGCTGAGAGTGGATTTCCATTCTCTGCTGAAATAGATGGGAACATTGCAGCCAGGATACTTCTCTGCCCTTGGATCTGTGGGTTGTGGACTTCAGCAGTTCATCTGGGGCCACTTGGGTAGAGGGGAAGGCCTGCAGGAGCATCTGTGTGTCTCAGAACCCATGGGTAGCTTAGGAAATCATAGAATGGTTTAGGTTGGAAGGGACCTTAAAAATGATGTAGCTCAGCATGGCATTCTTGCAGAAGCTGGAGAGATAAACCCAAAATCAGTCAGATCTTACTGATAGTGCTTGTGTTGCCTCTTTCAGCACATGGCCAAGTACCCACAATACTCGCCAACTGACACCAGAGATGTCAACTTTGACAAAGGATCCATAAAGCTGGATTTGAAAGACATTGACCTCAAGAGACTATCCTTTGAGATAGAGAGAGAGAGGTATCAGTATGCTTATGGTGTAAATAAACAAGAGTGTTAATCATGGAAAGTACAGAAAGGAAAAAAAGATAATGGCTGGGAATCACAGTTCATCCTTTTAACAACTCAGGATGGCCTCCTACTTGTACAGACGGCTGGAGGTGTGGATTGTGTCCGTGTAAGACTAGTTATTTACACAGAGGAAGAGTGTTGCGGTGGCATCAAGCCGTGACAACTACACAGCCTTTGTGTCTTGGAGAGCACTTAGTCAGGGGCAAAGTGCTTTACCTGAGTATCATGTTAGAGGACAGAAGTTTCCCTCTAGTGTTGAAGTGTGGTATTGCTTTGGTATAATACATCGAGAGGCTTTTTCTCTCTTGCTCGGGAAGGAAATGCTTGGTAGAAAGTTAGTGAGTGTGTGAATGCTGAAGGGTGGAAGTGACCTTCCTTTTCACGGGGTCAGGGGAGTCAGGCTGACATGTGCCAGACTTCGCTTTAGCTATCAAAAAACCAAAATGAAACAAAGAACTTCCTCTCTCCTCCTTCCACGCACACCTCTTCTTGGTATATGTCATGCCAATAAGCTTTTTGTCTCCGGTGTGGACTACAGGCTGGACTACTTAGAAAAGAGCAGAAAGTTCGAAGATCGACTGAAAGAACTGAAGTCTGAAATTCATGCTTTGAAACTAGAAGAAAAACAGTCTGGGCTTTACTGTCATTGGAATGAAGTACTGGGATCCTTGGATCGCTCCTTAGGAAATGTATGTACCCTAAATACCTGCCACTTGTTTCAGCAAAAACTGTAGAAGAGAATTGTGTGGGTGTGCCAAAGGTAATTCCTATATTCCAGTTCAAGGCACATGGTTTAGTACACTTGATAGTAAAATAGTTAAAGCATGAACACAGACAAGGAAAATTCATGTCAAAACAAAATCTAAGAAGTCTTTCCTGGGTGCAATACCAGTACCGTAAGCAAAAAATAATCTTTTTATTTTACAGATTATGAAATCACAGTAAGGGTTTAAGGTCTTGGAGCAAATGAAATTGTTGTAACGTAGTAACATATTTAAATGTGGTTCCTCAGTTTGCATCACAGTCTGATTCACATGCTTTGTGGTTGCTAAAAGTCATAAAAGTCTTGATGTATTTTTAAGGCAGTGAGGCACTAAACCCAGATTTTTGTTATAGATTTCTTACTATTTATATAAACAGTCCAGCCTCTTCCTGAATCAGTGCAAGAATAGGGCTGGCTTTGTCTTTCCAGGTTGTTCCATGTGTAGCAAAAGTGGCTCCAAGTCAACGTTTTTAGAGAGAGAAGGGAGGCTTGGAAAAATTATGAGGGTAGATGGCCTTCATTTTCTGACTGTGCATCTGACATTCTTTTTTGGCTTAATGAGTGTTGATCTATAGAGAGGGCATTAAATTTCCATGTGTTCTTTTAAAGACCCCGTCATGGATGAAAACCTTTGAAACTGGAGATTCATTAGATATAAATCTTCAAAGACCTTTTCCTGCTTACTCGTTAAATACTATGGGCAGCTGGCCTTGTACCAACAAAATTCAACACACAGCGACAGTGGAAAAGTCATCTTTTCAAACAAATTCCATGGCTGCCAACAGTGTGGGCACACGAACCAGAAAACAGATTATAAAGGTAATCAGATTTGTAAGTCAATTCCCAAATAGTGACTAAAAAGTTCAGAGAGGTAAAGAACATCTGGCTTTAGGGACCTGTTTTGTCCAGCTCTGTCACAGCCTCTCAAATGATGAGGCAATGCCTGGCTGTTGCTTGAGTTTGGAGACCCTGCATTGGTGCACCGTTCGGCACTGTTTATCACTTGAGGCCACTTGTTTTTTTCTCAACTTATGATCTGAGCTGGAATGCAAAGCTGTAAGCCTTGGTAAATGAAACAGTGGTGCCCGTCTGTAGGAGGATGATCTGTGTTAAATTTTATTTGTATCATTTGGGTTTGGAAGCAAGAACGTGCTCCCAGGTATAGAGAGCTTAAAACATACTGTGCCTGCCTTCAGGTTTGAAGGGGCAGGGAGTAACGTACCAATAAATGCCTGGATTTCCAACAGTTCAGTTCTCTTCCAGTGTGTTCCCTGTCAGAGAGTCCTTAAGAGCTAATGAGCTGCGTCTTATGAAAAAACAACCTACTTCTAAATTTCACTAAAATAGAGAATCTAGCATGCATTCAGGAAGAACTGTAAGGGCATGTGGTCTTCAACAGCGTGAAGGAAATAAGCTTTCTCTAGGCAATGCTAAGGTGCAAGGTATTAGGAATAAAGAAAGCTTGATGTATTTGCTGCTGTTTATAGAAACAAAACTGAGGGGGTTTAGAATCGGTTAGAGGCTCTAGTATAGAACATTCAAGACCTGAATCTTCAGGGTTGTATGCTTAGAACTAGAAGGGAACACAACTGAGTGTAGCAACAGATGAGAAAGCAGCCCTTTCTAATGCAAGTAACAGAAGCAACTTTTACAACTAACCTAATCCAAATAGCAGGGGTGAGGTAAATATACTTGTCTTAAGAAGGAAGAAAAAACTATTGCAGAGCATCTTGCAAAAGGCTGCAGAGTCAGAGGTAAAGGAAGGACAGGACCAAAGGCAGTTACTTTCCTTTAAGAGGAGTTCAGGGCAAAACTAATTTTTCTTATTTGATTTGCCTTTAGGTTCAGCAGCATGACTCAGATGTGATCTACATTTGAAGCCTCTTCTTCCCTTACCAGACTGGTAGAACCTGGTGGCCTTTTTTTTTGGCTGCTGCAAAATGCACCTACACGAGGACGCTTGTGCAGTTGTGTCTGCTGACAGACACGGGGATGAGAGACACGGTACTGTAGTCAGAGTGGTGCCATTCAGCTTCCAGGCTGGGAGCACTAAAACTGCCAGTGTAAAATGGCAAATGCCTTTGGGTACGATGGTAAACATACAGACCCAGAGGAGTGTTGTTTACTACTTATGCACTTTTGAGGAACGCTTCGTACTTTGCTAAACCTTCCTCCCCCAGGTGTATTTTTACACACTGACTTATCAGGATGGTACTCTGCTTTTGTAGAAAGGATGCTAGGCAGCAAGTGTCCAGGAGATGTTTGGGATGAGAAAAAACATGAGCTTGGTGTTTACCTACACAAGAGATTAATTATGTTTTTGGTTCGGTCCATGGGATATGACTCCCACAGAGCTGCTCAACATCTTTAGTGTTTGCCTGCCAAATATTTTCCTTCTCCCTAAACATTTCTTGGTTTGCTTGATTGATTTGCATTTCTCTGTGAGAAATCTCAGCTTTTAATTCCAGGTGTAGAAGTGGACATCTTCAAATACCTCTCACTCCTGGGGGAATCCGTTGTTTGGAATGCAAAGCTTCTGTTCTCTTTACAGTTTCTCACTAGAGCAAGCACTTTCTGTTGCTTTTGCCGCTCCAGCAAACTTTGCATACATCAACTTGTTTCCTAGTTCTGTGTAACACAGGTTCCAAATTAGACAATGACAAAAGACGCTATTGGTGTCTGCTAAAGTTGGACTTGTTTCTCATGGAGAGGTGCATGCAGTGATTTGCCTGCCTCATCAGTAAAACCTACTTGTATTTTCTGGTTTTGTGTGTGTTTAAGTGTCTGTTTCACCATAAATCTTCAGTCTGAGGACTTCTGGGAAACAGACAATATGCAGCTGTAGCTGAAGTAGTAGCACAGTTGAACATGTGATATGATGTAAATATTAATGTTAAATATCTTTTTCTAAAAGCTAAGATTAAAAAAATACATTCAATAAAAAGCTTCAATTTCCACTTGCTAGCAACATCTGTGAACTGAATGTTGTGTCAATATTACAACAACACTAACAAGGCAAGTTCTAAGGACAAATACACAAATCTCCTCTGTATGCATCTGCAACAGGCTGAGGGCGCAGTGGGGAACAGTGTCCGTAGCCAGCTCTGGTCTCAGGCTTTTACCAGTCATGACAGTTACATGGCAAGATGCACACAACAGCGATCCGCAGTGGTGTCCTGGTGGTGTTGTTTTCCCAGCCTCGAGAGCAGTTGCTGCCTCTCGTGTGCGGAGGGAAGGGAGAGTGTTAATTCTCTTCACAGCTCTGTCTGATAGTTGTCTGTGAACTATTGGCTGTTATGTGCGCAGTTTCTGATCTGTCTGGGAAAAGCCTTGTGTGCGATTGGAGATGCTGTCGGAGGTGTCAGGCTGAAGAGGCAGATGCTGTCGAGGTCCCAGGGTTGGGTAGGTGGCACTGGCCAGGACTTGGTGGTGGTGAGATGGGAAATAGTCCTAGAGGAAAACAGTACAAAATGACTCTGGACATGGCATTCTTGGATTTGGGGGTGGGGAGGAGTGCTGGGATTTCCTTTGTTTTTCTTTTCCTGTTTCCTCTTTTTTGTGTATGTTGTGCCACAGGTAACTAACCTTGTACTTCATTCTGCCGCATGTGCTGAGGTTTCCTCTTGCTGTCATATCTGAGCTGCATCACGGTATAAGGCGTATCAGAGGAGAACTGTTCCACATCATTGATTTATTTCTTTGGACTAGTTCCTCTATATGACAGTGAAGAAACGGACAGGGTCACGCTGCTGCCAGCTTAAAAATGAAGTCTATCCGCACAAGCTGTTCTCAGTCTGCTGGCTTGCAGGTATTCTTGCTGTGCCTTGTTTGCGTGGAGCGCCACTTTCCTGCATACTTGTATGGGTGTGTAAAAGATTAGAGGGACAAGAGGAGCTGGGATCTGCTGGAGAAATGCTTGCTCAAGCAGGGATGTAGTCAGATGTACCAGGCTGTTGCTGGGAGGGCACTGCAAAGAGAAGTGCCACCTGGGCATTAGTTTGCTTAAAACCTAAATAAATATTTGTAGCAATTAAACTTTGCATGTTAGTGCTGCTGAGGCTCATGCTTACTTGCAGTATTGACCACTTTTTAAAACAGGCAGCTACAGATACGTTGAGGAGGATGTGAGATTGTCTTTCAGTTGAAGAAAGTATGAGAATGTTTTCCCAAAGCAGGGAAGAGAACGCAGATGTTGCGTTCTAATCAGTAATTGCAAGATTTGTCCCCGTAAAGAGCGAGATATTTGTCTGATGATGCTGTCAGCATCTTCGAACGTTCAAGGCCCGACATAGAGCTATGGTGAAGCCCTGTGGACCTGCAGGCAGCAGTCAGCAGGTGGTGCTGCAATACCGCTCTGCCGCACAGCTTAGACGTGCTCTACAACAGTTCAGAAAGACCTGGCTCAGAAACCCTGCATTGCTCCTTGGGAATCACTGCCAATTTCTGTGTTCCCACACTAGTCTGTACTTGCTCGTGTTCTCTTCCTGGAGTTTAACTTGACATAATTTTTGATGGGGATTCAAAAATGTGCAAGCGCTATACTCTGAGAAGTGATTATTGCCCAAACAGGTTAGTCCCATGGGTATGAACTAGCTCCCCGTATTACCCAAAAAAATCCTGTAATAGTTCTGACACATCACTGTCATCATCAGACTGTGAAAATGGCCTTGAGTGGATTTTGTCCATAACTGCCAGAAGCATCTGGGACCCCACAGGTCCGGTGCTATGTGATATTTTTATTAATGCTATTTGGAACAAGCATAGGCTTGTTAAATTTGCAGAGCGTGGAAGGATTGTGGTGTGAGCCTAAAGAGGGTGAGAGAGGCCTGAGAACAGTCTAAAAGGGTCACTGCGAGGAGCAAAAAACAAATTCATCCTTTGTTTTCATGCTGGAGAAGTCATAGCATTCTGGTCTCAAACTACAGCAAAAAAATGGAAGAAAAAGTATTTCATCAGTGAGGAAGTGCCAGTAGATCACCTGGAGAGCACGGAAGCCTGTTCCTAGAGTGACACAGTGAGTGTTGATCTTCTATATGGAAGCTGATGACTCTCCCCAGCCCTATCTTCTGTGTTTCTCTGAAAAACCACTTGCTCTAACCCTAAGGGGCTCTCCCTGCCCTCATAAAAACCGTAGATGGGAAACCGCGTATTCTTGCTCAGCAGGGTGCTCCTGGGCTGAGCTGTGGGAGTAAATGCCAGTTAGTCCTTAGAGATGGCATGTCCTCTCTAGGGACCTGTCTCTTAAAGACCAGCCAGTTCATATCCACCTGGCCCTGGAAGGCGGCCACCACAGTGTGCGTGGCCGACCCCTGAGTCATCTGCTCTTGGCCTTTTCCACCCTGCACTGCTGCTAAGTCCAGTCACCAGCAGCACAATGAGTTCATGGACTGCTGGTGCAGAACTGCACAAGCTGGCCTCTTCTTCCTCTTCCTTGCAAACAGGCTGTCATCCCTGCATCTCACCGTGTTGCTACCTCACTTCTCTCTAGCCTCGTGCACTCTGTGCCAGCAAGGTCTACTGTTGTCTCTTGTGCCCATATTAGTTCTCTGTCGCTGGAGGCAGCTGCCAACTTCATGTGTCCTTCCCAGAGCATCCCTGGCACTTGTGCTCAAACCTCAGGAGTGTGGGGGGGGAGCCACTAGGCTACCACCCTTCATTTGCCATTGCCACATGTGCTCCCAGCCTGCTGCTCTTGGTGATGAGTGTGGTGGGGACACAGTTCCAGCATGTGTGATGAGTCCTTGGTGGCAAAAATCACAGGTCAAACTGTTTCCACACAGCTCTATGGGCAAAAGACAGGCCCAGACGTGCAACTCGGCTGTTATTATTTTTTTAAAAAATTTGTTATTATGTGTTGTTATTTCTGGTTCTCTGCACTCTTTGGAATCCTGCCCATCTTCCTGCAAGGCATTTTCAGGAGTAGGAGGGGTCAGCTTTTCGGAAGGGCTCTGTGCATACAGGGGAGCCCACCCCTGGGGCTGCATTGGGGCGTTTCGACAGGGGCAGAAAGTAGTTTTCCCACCAAAAAGCACTTGGAATCCAGAGGGATACCTCTGCTGGGAGGAGAAGGCTTTTTGTGCTGAATTACAGCCAGCAGTGGAGCCTGCAGGAAGGAGCCGTCTCTCAAAAGGACAGTAAAGGGCTAATGGTTGCCATTACTCCAGGCTTGGTTCTAAAAGCAAAGCCAGCATGTGACAGCTTGTTACCTGTCGGGCTATAAACCTCTGTGCTCTCATTGAGGAAGTCACAGAAAGAAAAATCAGTCCTTTTCAGCTAAAATGTGGGCGAGATTGTCCAAAGGGACAGCTTTGTGACTGGGCCATGGGGGTGGGAGGATGCTGTGGGTGCTGGGGTTCACCGACTTGGCGGGGGATGGAAGTGAGAGACCTGGAGGGACCATTAAATAATCCTGCCTACTCTGTGATTCAGTCCTGTGTCCTGTGGTTGAAAAGAGGAAGGGGAAAAGGATACAAGCTGAGCCCAGAAATAGTCTTGTGCCAGTAAATTTGAAAGGGAGATTCCAGAGAAAGAGGAAGTCAACAGAAAAAGCGTGAAAACTTAAAATACTGTTATAAAAATCCATTGACTTGTCAAGAGAGGCAGCCCAGGAAGCTCTAAGGGACTCATCGGGCTGAGTAAGCGGAGGAAACCGAAAAGAGAGAAATAGAAACCCCTGATGATCCCAAAGGAGATTTGTTGTGCTTAGGTGCTGCCAGTGAAGGTGACTGTGTTCTGGGGCTGTGGCAGCAAGGACAGCGAGCTGGGATGGGTAAATACAGGGAATGCAAAGAGGGTGCAAGCTGCAAAATTACATTTACTCACTGCTTCTGCTCCCCAGGAGTTGTCGGCTTAGGAGATGGGGGTGTCTGCACTAGAGAGACTCTTGCCTCAGCCCAGCTTCTTCGGGGCAGGGAGGGAGGACCTGTTAGAGATGGGAATGTCCAAAAAGGATGCTCTGTAGGAAATTTGTAAGAAGTGCTGTTATTCAGTGATTCCAGACGGTAGTGGTTGAGCTGAGTAGGCCAGAGGGGTTTCAGAGCGAAGCAGTTAATCACACACCAAAAACCCCACAACCGCTGAAACCACCGTCGGTCCCTGAGGGGAACAAGTGAATGTAGTGTTTGTCCTGGGGATAAGAGAGCAGGCAGCTGATGGTGTTTGTACAGCCTTGTAGAACATTTGATTCCAAACCGACATTGTGGTTAGTGACGCTTTTTAATATAAGACTCTAGAACGCCTCCATGAATAGGCCCTTGTAAAGACAAGCCAGTTCAAATTCTGAAGGAAGGCCACACCTCTAGTCTGGCTGGCTTCTCCAGCACCCTGGTTGCCCAGTAGGAATGATATCCATCCAAGTGATGGTTGTTTTTTATCTGCCCTGCTTGGGTCAGAAACTGGCACGAGAAACTTATTACTGCCCCGTGGAAATCCTAATTTCCCATCTCTTTGTATTCCCAACCGGTTTCTAGCCATATGTCCTCACACCACCCGTGTCCGCTACACCTTTTTTCTGCCCCTGGTGTTGCCCCTGATGCATTCACACACATCAGTCCCTCATTTTCCGAACCCCTCAGCCCAAGCTCTTTACATTTGACCCTTCTTGTGTCATATATGACACCAGGGCCTTGTCACAGTCTTGTGATTTGTAGCATGGGTCTTTCCCTGCCCTAGATGTTCCCAGCTGATGGAATGGCTGCAACTGTTATCCCGTGTCCGCAATAGCATGATTGTACAGTCTGTGCTGCTGAATCAAATCCCTTCTCCATTACTCCAGCCCTCAAGGTCATTATAATCTCTCCGTGTGATATCCTGGCCTCTTCGAGATTGATGATAGCATCTCGTTTTGCTTCATCAGCACATTTCCTTTGCATTCTCCTGCTTTTCGTGCCAAGATCATTAATGCAAATGTTAAGCAGAATCGTTTTTGAGGCAGAAGCTCATGGAACTGCACTGGTGAACCCCCTTCAGTGTGACACGTCCCATTTCAGCTGAAGCAATTACCATGCCCCTTTCAGATGGCTTTTTACCCACTTTACATTTCATATGCCAGTCACATCTTCTCCGGCTTCCTTAATAATTTACTATGTGGCACCATTTCAAATGTCTTGCTGAAGCCCAGACGAGCGAGATCTACTGCGTTTCCTTCATCACAGATATCTGTGAACTTAGAAAAGGAAGCCATTAGGTGAGTGTTGGTGCGCGTCAGGACCCGTACAGCCTGATGCACTGCGAATATGTTGTATCTTGTGCGACGCCTGAGGATCTGGAGAGGGGAGTTCGGTGGGAGGCACATGTCTGCAAAATACAAGATGATTTACATTAATCAGGGTTGGAGGAGGCTGGGGTTTAACAGAGTTAGTTGATGGAGCAACATCGGTGCTAGCTGATGACATTCACTCGGGAGTCATTTGAAATAGTAATTTCTGCTTTTAAGGTCAAATGAGCTACAGTTACTTGGGAAAGAAAAAGGTCTGTGGTAATTTTTTTTAGTTTATGGACAGATTTTAAAGATATTTGGGTCCTGAGTATTTGGCCTACGTGACTTAGAAGTCTCTGTTCCATTCTTCTTCAATGACATTCAGGTCCCCTAAATGCCATTTTCTTTAGAAAATGAGACTTAACGTCTCCTTATTTTCTAGAGTTGATCTTTGGTGCTGCAAGTCCAAGGATTAAGCAGAATATCGGAGTGCCTGAAGGATGGGACAGAAGCTAATTCTCCAAATGCCATAATGTTGTTGTAGAAACCAGCAGGCTGATCTCTGAATGCCACATTCAGCTCTGATCGTTTTGACTCTGAGATGGATAGAGCCGATACAGAAGACTTTAAGCCAGATGATGAAAGCATTTAGCGACTTGGAGATGAAAGGCTGAAAAGAGTGTGGTAAATAGATGAAGGGAGCTTAAAAACAAACATTCAATATTGATTATTTAACCTTTCATGCAGAAGAAGAAAGGGACATCTATGTGGTTAAAACCATTTAAAAAGAGAAACTGTGTACTAGAGAGAAATATTTTGACACAAGGCATAATTAACGTGTGAAACTCTCTACCAGAAGGTCTCATCAAGGGCAAAAAGTGGAGCAGAAAGACAGAAGCAATTGCTATGAGATAACCCCAGCTGTGTAAGTTTAGGAGTTTTTTTTATTATTATTATTATTTTTAGCCTGTTTTCATGGAAATGGGGCTTATGCAATCTGCTGTCTGGGTGCAGGAGGTAACGATAACTGGTGTCTGCCAACTCAAAACGGAAATCACTTCTTGCCGACAGAAAACTTCTTTTTAAAGTCCCAATCATGTATTCATGGGAGCAGGCGCAGATCTCTGCGGAGGCAGCAGCTGAGAGCCAAATGGCACAGAGGAGCCGTAGGTCCGTCCGCCTGGGAGACCAGAGCCCATGTGCCCTTGCAAACCCCAAACCAGCCCTGCTGAGAATTGGCCCCTGGGTTTTCCTCCGCTTGAGCACAGGGCTGGGGACGGGGCCTGAGAGGAAGGCGAGAAACCGCAGGATGGTGGCCTGGGGTGGGTGAGCAGAGGGGGAGGCTGTGGGTGCTGTTTTGGGGAGCTAGGGCAGGGCGAAGCTGAGTTCGTGGTGTGGCAAGAAGGTGCCGGTGGGCTGATGAGGGAGCTTCTAACTCAGGTGTTTCACTCTGCCTTGTCCTCCTGTGACATGCAGAGGGATGTATTTACGTTGAGGTGGAGGAGGGTACTTCCTTCTCATATAAATGCTCACGCGGCATTTCTTACAGAATCACAGAATGGTGGGGGTGGGAAGGGGCCTCTGGAGATCACCCAGCCCAACCCCTGGCCAGAGCAGGGTCACCCCCAGCAGGTCCCACAGGAACGCGTCCAGGCGGGGTTGGGATGTCTCCAGAGACGGAGACTCCCCCACCTCTCTGGGCAGCCTGTGCCAGGGCTCTGCCACCCTCGGGGTAAAGGAGTTCCTCCTCACGTTGAGATGGAACTTCCCATGGTCAAGTTTGTGCCCGTTACCCCTTGTCCTGTCCCCGGGCACCGCTGAAAAGAGCCTGGCCCCATCCTCCTGACACCCCCCTTTCAGTGTTTATAAGCGTGGTTTTATACCTCTTATAAAGCTCTTATAAACTCTCCCCTGGTTTTGTTTAAAGGAATGTATCTGCTTGCCTCAGGGAGGAAGGGTTGCTTGGGACTGGGGACTTGGAGTCAGTATGGGAGAGTCCGGGAGAGGGTGAGAGAAGCTGAGGCTGCAGCAGTCTCTGGGTGAAATATATCCCCTGGAGTGGTCTCTAAGCTCTCAGACGTAGAGCTGAGGGTAACCAGCTCAGAGCATCCCTCTGGTTTGGTAGAGCTCTGCTGGGTGGCTGGAGGATGCCAGGCACACGTGCCTGCAGGGTCAAATAACCCTCTTTTTGTTGGCCTTTACTAATCCCCTTGTGTTTTTCTGTAATGCATGCACAGACTTCGCATGCTGCAACCTCCTGCCTGGGGAGAGATTATTTTTGCTCTGACCGCTCTCTTTCCTTTCAGTCTTTAATGTAGAATTCACTCAAGCTGGGGGGGGGGCGGGGCGAAGAGGTCTCACTTTGATCCAGGACCATAGAAAAATCCCTGTCCTGGGTTGTGGGTCTTTGTGCAGGGCATAGCACAGGATCCTCTGAGGGGGAAGGGACGTTCAGGAATTTCAATTAAAAAGACAGCAGTGGAGACTGGTTTGGGAATTCCACTTTGAATGCTGAGTTACTCTCATAAAACAACATATGCAAGGGTCAGTGACAGCTCACTGCAGGGTGAGACTGACAGCGGATCTGTTTTCCTTGTGACCTCTAGCCACGGGACCCCTTTGCATAATTTTTATCAATGATGAGTGTCACTTCCAGGCGGATGTTTCATAACGCCGTGTGGTTTTCACTAAATTTGCATGGGATCGTGGCGTTGACAGTTTCTTTGATTTCTTTCTGCCTGTGGTTTCCTTCTGTCTTATGCTGGCACGTGGTGAAGGCAGAAGGGCAGCTGGGATCCCTTTAGTGCTGCGAAGCGCCCCGCGTGTCTGGCAGCCTCTCCTAGAAGAGGTGCAGGGAGCATCCCTCAGCCCTGACTCGGGATCATAAATACAGTCTGCAGCTGGCAGGGGTTTGTCCTCAAGGGTAAGCTCACTGCAGAGCTGGGCAGCCTTTCCGAAAGTCGGCTGGTATGAGGCCCTTGTGTCTCAGCTTTCCTTAGCAGGCTTGGGGACCAGAAGCGATGTTGAACTCTTACGGTGACTGAGATCATCCCTCATCTTCTCTTCTAGTCTAGAAGAATCCCGTGACATTGGCTGGCTGTCCTGTCCAGACATGGGACTTTCTTGCTGCTCTTTTCTCGCTCTTCTCCCATCACTTATTTCTTGAAATGCGAGGCCCTAAGAGGCAAGTTCCTTGCCAGCAGTGGTCACCCCAGTGCTGAGCAAACCTGGGGGGCTGCTCTGACTGTACACCGTCCCTGCAGTTTCTGGCAGGTTTTCGCATGTCGCCATGCCTCCACTTGTCCCCCTGTGCCTTGCCAGCTGCCTGCCCTCAGGTCAGTAACCATGGACCCTCTGCTCTTCTGGCTGTGCTCACAGCCCCTGGGGGTAATGTGTTTCCGTAGACTTCAATTCCCCTGTTTTCTTAAGGAGGCACATTCAAGGCAGTGCTAAAGGCAACTGATAATGCAAGACTAGTGTCATGTTTGCTCACCACGGGCTTGCTGGTACCTCTCCCACTCCATGTGAGGTTGTCCTAATCGCTAGTGATTCAGAGATGGCCGCAGCCTGGCTCAGGAGGACATTAGGGGAATCTTTGGGGCCTTTTTGCTCGACCATACCTGCCTTATCTACCCCTTCCTTACTTATTTGTTCTCTTTTTTTTCTCTTATTTGTTCTCCCTTTTCTCAGCTGTGTGCACTAAATTTTGATTCTGTTCAGTACTCGATCATAACCTCTTGTTTTATTTTGGCAAAGACAAGCCCTTCCTAACTAATGGGCTTTTACTTTCTTTTATTTTTCAAATTTGTATTTGTAAAGCTGGGTTCTTCCTTCCCATCCCTACCCTTGACTTTGTCTTATATTTCTCTGGTGGATTAGAAAGTCATCTGCTTCCATGGCAAGAGAAATAAAACTATAGTCATTTCTTCACTCTCCCTTTACATCAGTTCCTTATATTTAATTCCTTAAACACAAACTGTCTACTTTTGTTGAGCTGCAATTTTGTGCAATTCATTGAAATATCCTCAGTTCCAGTCAGAATGGAAAGTATTTCATCAGCATCCAGTAAGAAGTCCCATCCGGCTCTCATCTGAATGGAGAACCGAAAGCTTGACCAACTACTTCTGCAGAAAAGAGGAAATATTTTCACCATTTCCATCAGAAATAATCTTTGCAATTGTGAGATTTTCTGTGGTTCCGGTTCCTACCGGATGACAAGCTTTCCTCTAGTAACTGCTAAGGCCAATGCCCACAGATCATCTCGCTGCCACTTCTCATTGCGATGATCTCAGTTTCGAATATTTGCTGGGTATGGGATATTCCTTACCACCATCCTGGCACTTATTGCTTCCCGTTGCTACTCTCTTGCCTATCCCGCCTCACTTCTCTCTGCTTGGGCAAGCAAAGGGGCTCCCACCACACCAGCGTTGCCCACTGCCATTGCTCATCCCGTGACTCGGTTCTCCTGCCCAAGCCCAGCTCAGCCCTGGCTTGGGGCTGCTCTCCCCAGAAGGATCCCACCCTGGGGTTTGGGGAGCTCAATGTCTTGTTCCTACCGACCCAGAGAGCAATTGCTGGTTGCCTTCATTATAACAGCCTGTTGCATGCTGATGTCCTCCCTCACACTTCTCCTTGTTAAACAAAGCGAAGCTGGCTCTGGTGAGGGCAGGAGGGACACCAGAATGGGGTGGTTGGAGAGCAGAGGTCTGGGGCAGGTCTTTGTGGGAGACATGGGGGTTCACAGGCTGGAGGTTCATAAAAACATAAAAGGCTTCTGCGGGCTGACCCCTGAACTTGGGATTGCTCTGCAAAGAGAGGACAGTTTGAGGTTAAGAGAAACCTCCTTGTGACTGCAATGGTATTAACAGAAAAACTCATCCAGATCTTCAGTCCTCTGAGGAACTGAGCCTTTTCCTCTGCTTTTGCGTACCCAGTGACATTTGACAAGCAGAAGCATTTGCAGCAGGTACTACCTCTCCTCCAAGGCCTTCTCAAATGCCCCAGATGGAGATCCTGGTCACCATTAATTACAAAGGATTTAGTCATTTGTAGCCCCAGGCACAGAGTGGCTTAAACAGAAACATGGGCAGTTGGAGAAGGGAGCTGGAGGGGTTGTTTCTGTTCCTACCACCACCCTGAGGCCAGGCCAGCGCTGCCTGGCTCCTCCTGAGCATCTCCAGTGAGGTGATTTACACCCGCTCTCACCTTCGTCCCCATCTTCTCTAAAAGAAACAATCACAACCTTGTCTCATGATCCTAGACCTCCTCTCAAACAGGCGCTAGCTTGGAGAGATGTATCCTTCAAACAGGCTCCTGTTTAGCAGGAGAAGGTTTTCTGGGCAAATGGCCATTGCAGCCACCCTGAGGTTTATCCCTGGGCGTCAATGAGGAGCGTCGCCCCTGCCGTGCGGTGGGGATGGGAGGATGGGCACAGCCATCGCTCAGCGTCTCGGTGAGTTAGACTTTTCCCATGAATCAGGGCGGCAGGAATTAGTCAGGCGAAGAAGGGTCAGGAGGCAGGCGGCGAGAGGGTTGTGTGGGAGCTGGGCAGCAAACGTTTTGTGGCACCACTGGGCAGCATCAGGGCAAGGCAGGAAAAAGAAAAAATAAGGAGAAAGTAATGAGTTTGGCAGCTCTTTCTTTTTGGGTGCACGCTGGCTGGGGCCTTTGGGAATCACCCTCTGGGATTGCAAATGCTGCCCCTTTTCAGTCATGCTACCATCTCTTCACGGCTTCATCTGCAAGGAGCTGATTTCAGTGGGCACCAGCAGCATCCTCGCCTCCCTCCACCTCCTACTCTTAATACCCTGTCTCCCGACATAGATTTATTTCCTTTTTTGGGGCTAAGCCAGTAGAGAGAGCGCTTAAATTGAATGACATTATCCTGCTTGGGAAGAAGCGGGCAAGCAGCAATTGCAACAACTTGACTGTCAGGAGGCTGCAAACTGCAACAAAAATGAAAATCCTTGGAGGTGTGTAAAACCTCTGTTCACCCTGGGGACAGGGAAGGTGGCAAGGTGGCAAGCTCAGGTTTTGCGTGAGCCCACTGCTCCAGCCCTGGAGCAGGGCAACAGAGTCCAGGCCATCCAGTCCTCCATGTCTCTGCAACCTTTCCATCTTGAGAATACCAGTTTTGTCCGTATGATTAGCAAAACGGACAAATGTGACACCCTCAGTGGTTCCTACATGATCCTTCCTTTCTTACATGTCCGACCAGGAATCAGTGCTATCGGTGCAGGTGAATGTATGTGCACTGCATCGTTACGGACCTGTCCCTGTGTCCCTGCTGTGAGCGGTG
>VXBH01000518.1:0-31895 GCA_013400035.1 Rynchops niger
ATGAAGATTTTGTGATTCTGTGAGAAGAGAAGACTGAGAGGATATCTTATCAATGCTTGTAAAAATCTAAAGGTGGGTGTCAAGAGGATGGGGCCAGTCTTTTTTCAGTGGTGCCCAGTGACAGGACAAAGGGCAACAGGCACAAGCTAGACATTCCATCTCAACATGAAGGAAAACTTCTTTACTTTGAGGGTGGCAGACCACTGGAACAGGCTGCCCATAGAGGTGGTGGATTCTCCTTCTCTGAAGATATTCAAAACGCACCTGGATGCGTTCCTGTGCAACCTGCTCTGGGTGAACCTGCTCTGGCAAGGTGGTTGAACTAGACAATCTCCGAAGGTCCCTTTCAACCCCTACAATTCTGTGATTCTGTGAAATTCAGGTGCTGGACCTTAGAAATGTATGCAAGGTTGTGTGTAATAATATCCTAATCTAGATGACAGAAATTGAGCAAAATGATGAGTAGTTTGGAAAAATAACTCTCCAAAACAAACAGCAAGATATTTTTGGTCAATCTAACCTCTATTCATCCTTAGTACACTAACATTTTAATTCCAGACTATTTTAGTCATCTATTTTCCTGTCTAGAATGTGCTTTACTGCATCGTTGTTATCAGAGAAAATTAGTATTTCTTAGATCCACAGTACTCTAGATTGAAAGAGCTCCTTTGGATGAAACAAAGCTGTACTAAAACTCGACACCATGCAATATATCGCACTAGCCATTTCTTGTAGCATCAGTAAGTCATTTAGTTTGCTGTATGCATCTCTACAGGAATCCACTGACATACTGCTTTAACTTTCAGCAAATATCTTTCAAGCACAAATAAGGGAAGAAACAGTTTAGTTTAGAGATGACTTTAAGCCATCATGGCATTTTGTGCATCAGACATCTGCTACTAAGACATTATCTGATGAGTCAGGATGATCTGACCACTAACTGAGAGGCAGGAGAGAATAAGGTCATGAAAGAGAATATATCTATTTTTATCCTCTACACCCAAGCTTCTGGGCATATGAGCCCAAAAGTTCTCTTATTACGCTCAAAGATCCTCCACAAATACAATGCTTTTTTCTGAACTAGTTGTCACTTCTAAGTTTCAATTAAAACTAGTTGTCCTCCTGACATAAATACTGTCTCCTGTATATTTAAGAAAGAAGGCTGTAGCTTTACATTAGCCCACTCCCTTTTCCCACTTTTTAACCGCCAGATTCATATACTTGATGCACAACACTCTTTCCTCCATTTCTCAGCTCCAGATACCAAGCACAGCTGATCAGCATACCAGGCAAATATACCTGAAACACGGGCTTCCAGAGCAGGAGGGATGATGCTACCAAGCCCTGCCAGTACCAAGTAGCATGTCATTTTCTCCACTGCAGCCTTGAACAGTATTCCCTCCTTTCTGACCTGGCCAGGAGGAATGTCTCATTACTCCATGGCAGCATATGTCTTGTGATGTGGTCACCATCAAATACACGTAGAACCCTTATTCAGTTTGAAGCAATATCTTCCTTATGCTTAGCAGGTCACCTTGACACAATAACTACTATATTGGTAGGACAGGTTATTTTAAAGCACTTACAAATTAAGAACAAATCCATTTCAGTGGAAGAAATTCAGGCATTTCTTTTTCTAAGTAAAATACTAGGTTTTCATTTAACTTATTTATTGTAGACTACCTATCTAAAAATTTATTCTGGAGGATTCCTTTTCTCACACACCCACTGGAAAAAGATATAGGGTCTGTTACAGAACATAAAGTAATGGCAAACTGTTGTTGAAGGGGGAAAACGGGAAAGAGGGATGCAGGAGCTCAATGCACAGTAGTGCCACAGTGTGAACAGACGCTGAGCTACTTTTAGCAGCACTGTCTTATTTGGCCTGTTATCTCGAAGTATTCTATGTAGAGAGTCTGAGATTCTTTAGACATAACAACTTTGAGTGGAAACAAGTATTATTAGAGGACTTTAGTGTGCATCTATTATACTACAGAAGTATTACTTAACCTTTCACCAGGTATGCTGGAATTCTGTTTAATCATGTATTTTATACTGTATGTATGCCATCTAATGGTAAATGAGAATAATTCCTATTGTTTCAAAGGAAACAGCGTTCAGTTACTTCTTGACAGTAAATTCTATCCTTTTTTCAGCCTTTTTTTTTTTCCTCTCAGTTACATACAACATGATCTCAAACTTCAGAGAGGTAAAATGACAGCTTATTCTTTGCAACTGGTGTGGTTTTGCTCCTTCTGTAAGACCTGCTGTGGAAAAAAAAGGTCCAAGTTGAATAGAAGCAGTAGTGTGCTGTGCTGCAGAAGGACAAGCTGTGACCTCAGGAACTAAGATCGTAGGAAACCTTCTAGTAATTCTCAGTGTCAGATTGCACTGGGAGTAAACGAGCCTAGGCTGGGAAATTCAGCATTTCAGCACCAACTGAAGCTAAAATACTTGTGAGGAACTAGAAGTTCAGAATCATAATATTCTTTTATTTTTGTAAATTACGGCAAGAGAGCTCCATTTGACTTCATTTCTACTCCAAATTAAACTGGAGAAGATAAACCACTGAGTTCAAGTTGGCTGTGTTTTCTACCACAAAAACATTTGTTCATGTTGTGCTGGTGTTATGACCTTAAAACTGAAAACTTCTGCTTTTATTATATCATTTTATCATGCCTTTATAAAGGTTTGGAAATTATTTCTGCAAAGAAATCCTTTCAGCACATTATATAATATTATAAGATATTATTAGATATTGAGAACTCAGTTTTTCCTTTCACATTCCCGAGTATAAATCTAGAATTATGCTTGTATGGGATTCACGTGACTCAAGCCCCAAAGTTCCAAATGTCTGTCATAATAATAGGCTTATGGATTAAAATATTAAATTAATAACAAGTAATCAAATAAACATAACTATCATTTTAGCGGTCACCAGAAAAAGACTGTGTATGGCCTGCAGACCATATTCTATTCTTTATTTAGCCACAACAGGAATGTTTCTCAAATAATGCAACTGAGCCTAAATTCATCATCTCCTGTAGAAATCTGTCACTTTACACTTTCTTTAAAAATATTGCCCCTCATTTACAATCACGAATGACATAAGCATTCAAACTCTTTGCAACTGTAAAGGTTTGGGGATTACCTTTATTATTCAGCTGTCTGAAAAGACTAGATTTTTAGCATTTTAGTGTAGTAGTGGCACATATAAATACTTCAGATGATTTACACTGTCATTACAAATCGCTGTGATTGAAGAGATATTTAAAAAAATATTTTATCTTTCTAATATTTTAAAATTTTTATCTTTTAAGAACAGTTTTCCTCTTTGGCAGCTGTGTTTGTCTCTTCATGACATCCTCTTTAGAACAAGCTTCCTACAAGACAGAGAGGAGACATGATAACTGTCTTCATCTGTGTAAGCTGTTGCTCAAACACAAAGAGAACAATAGTTTTCAATACACATAGGAGAACAGAAAAGAAATAATTGACTTGCATTGCAACAAAGACTTTATAAAAAACTTCAAACAGCAAAGATAATGGAGCACTGGAACAGCCTGGGAAGGTGACGGGAGTCTCCACCACTCCAGGGACAGATTAGACAAACACCTGCAAAGTACACCAGTGCACGTAAAATGCCTTTGAGATTGTTTTACCCTTACCATCCTCCTTTCCTTTTTTTTTTTCTTTTTCTCTAGTTTCATTTCTTTCCACATTTTTTGTGAATCAACCCCTATTCCTGTAAAGAAAAAAGGAAACAAATGGGTGTGTGGGTGGATGGGTGGGTGGATGAGTGGAGTGGTGTATGCATATTGTTGGATTTCAGACAGTAGACTCTAAACCACAACACCTTGGTTAGCTCCTGCCTCATGAGATTAAGTCATGTAATTTACCTATGCTTCAAATCCGAGTCTCTAAAGTGAGATGATAGTCATTTATTTTTCCCCTTTCAAGGAAATTACTTGTTTATGTTGATATTTGCCAATCCAAAATGATGTTGTATCAACTGGGAATATTTATATTATTTCACTAACAATGTCATACTATTAGGCACAACAACTAAATACCATAGTAACTATGCTTTATTATTATAATCAGATAATTTACAGTTCTGTAAATAAGAAACAAATAATGAGAAGTACAGAATTACTTTACCCATAAACCGAAAATGTTTGTGTAGAATATTTCAGTAGCAACTTCTGTTAAGGATAAACTTGTTACTCAAACATTGAAGATTATCCGTAGATCTAATTTTTTAGACAAGTTAATTTGTATTTCTCCCATCATTTATGCAAGGCGTGAAAAGACCTCTGACCCAAAGGGAAACAAATCTGAAAGTATCAAACATATTTTCTGTCATTTGAAAACAGAAATAACATTACTGTCAATAAAACTACAGCTGCAGCAAACGTCTGCCACAGATTTGCTCTCAGCTGAAAAAAAGCCAGTTCAGATTTTAAGCTTACAGCATCAGCCTTTCCTGCCAGGGAGACCTGGGCTGTTGACATTACCGTAGAGTGCTTGGTCTCAGCTCTGATTCCTTTAATCGTCTGCTGTATTCTTCAGAAATGATCAAATTTATTCTTTCAATGAACTCTTTCTGTTAATCAGTGTGAAATCCACAATGGAGGTTTTGCGTGTGGGAGAGAGAGAGGGATATGGACTCTCAGACCATGGTGGGAACATATAATACACACTCTCCAGAGATAAGTTATTTCTTAAAGAAAAGACAAATAGTTTGCATCCAGTAACATTTTCCTTCCAGTTAAAATTGGTCAAGCATCTTAACTGGCTGTGGTCTTTGGGTCTAAATGCATTGAAATGGATGGCACAGTAAGAACTAATCCACTTACTTACTATTTATCTGAACTTCACCAATTTCTTTTTCCTGGCAATTTGATTTTTTTTTTGTCTCTCTTTCTGTCCTCAAAAGCTCCATTGCCCTTTCAGCAGCTGCTTCTGGAACAAAACCCACTTTTAACTCAATTGCTCTTGTAAGAAGTTAGAGCCAGGTTCTGATCTCTGACAGCTGTAAATATAGACAAAAACTGATTAGTTTCAAGAGAATAACTTTTGTTGTAACCAAGTAGAAGAATAAAAGTTCATGAACTTTGAAAAACAATATTCATATCATCCCCATCTATTTAGCTTAAGCTCTTAAGAACAAAAGACATTGAAATTTTGTATACAACATAGGTTGGATCATGTCAGTGTTTTATCATAAGCCTTACTTTACTCCATGCACATTTTATCAAAGGGTATTAATTCATACTGGTTTACTGTTCTTGAGTCTGACTATATTTTACATGGCATTTCTGTGACCTTCCTACAGTTAAGTTGACTATGCCTGAGTTAGGGCTGTTTCTTTAAAAAGACAGTAACCAAACAAATTGGATTAATAGGAGGAGAAAACACATCTGTGCTAAATTGATCAGTGTTCCAGGAAAGATCAGCCAACATGAGGCAAAAGAAGAAAGGAACCCATCATATTTGTATTAAGAGATTTCATTCTTGATGGGGCTCCAGTCAGGGATGATTTCTCAATTAGCCTGACAACGTAGAGAAGACAGCTGATATTCCAAGGTCTTCAAAGCCCATCATGCGCCTCAATAAGACTTAGATAAAATCAAAAGAAGTACTAGCAAGTTTGTATGTTTACTCAACATCTGGCACTAGAGAGGAAAGGACCAAAATGGAAATACAATGAATACTCTTTTACGCTCAAAGTATGTTAAAATGGTGATGAGGATCAATGTTATTTTTGTACTCATGTCAGTATTCTATCAATACTGAAACCATTGATGACTGTACCAGCCAATTCTGAATCCCAGTCATGTGCATATTCACTGTGCAAAATACAATAAAACAGGTAAAAATGCATATTTAATGGCATGTTCTGGTGATAAAGAATTACAATATTAAGTTTCTTGTCACTACGCGTTCTTCTCCCCAAGATTAGTGCTACACTTAAGAAAAAGTTGAAAATCTGAATACACCCTGATAGTGAATGAATGAATCCATGGGTGAGCATTAATTCACTTTTGAAATCTGTCACCATAAGCATCTACATAGGATTACATAAGAAGTGCCATACCATAACAAGCCAAGCATTCCTTTAGCCCAGTATCTCATGTTCAAAAATAATCAGTAGTGGATGCTTAAGGAGAAGAATAAGGAACAGACAGGCATTCAATGATATATTTCATGCTAAAATCTCTCAGCCTCCTGTAATCTGCAGTTTAGGAGGTTCCTGCACCAAATATAATAATCTTCTGTTCAACAACCTTTGATGGATTTTTTTTTTCTCCATTCATATATCATATTGTTTGTGGAATCCATCTAAACTTTTGGCATCTTCAGTTTAGAGTCACAGGGAGATCCACCATTTAACCAGGTGCTATATTTACGGCATGGCTCACAGATTTCAGAGTTGTGAATGCAGCCCCCCATATAATGCATTTATGGAATGATTTTACAAGGCTCCTCAGCTGGGACAATAAGTTGGGGAGATAGAATTGATACTAGAAGAAAAGGAAAAAGAAAAAGGAAGAAAGTAAATGATGTGGGAAAAAAAAATAAAAAAAGAAAGAGAGTAAAAGCAGATATGGTGCCGTTTAAAGGAAGAAAAGATGCAAGTGGCACAAGCAGAAGAATAGGACATGTTTACAACTCTGGGGGAGAACAGGAAATTAATGTAATCTGCTTCTTCTTCTTTGGAGAGAATAATGTATAGCATGTTTTGATGTCCACAGATATGATGGTTCTTTTACTCTCTGAACTAAGAACAAATGTAAATTTTCACGCACAAAAACCCCGACTTAGTTACAAAACACATAATATATGTCAAATGTCATTCAGACAAAATAGACTCTGAAGAAGAATATGAATTTTTTTACTTCATTTCAGTTCTCTTGCAGCCTCTTACAGTGTTTTTTAATTGCTAATGCACAGAATCAACATAGTGCACATCCATAGCATCAGTTTTTGTCAGTGAACATTTTAAAGGACACAGCATTGAAACACAGTCTCTTTTCTGCTAGGGAGTTAAAAAAAAAAAAAATGGTAGTTGGATAAGACAGTAGAAAAAAAGAGAATGATCAGAAGAAGAATTAAAGAAAATATCAAGATGCTAGAGCCATGATTTCCACATGAGGAACTTTTACTGGTAACTATTGTCCCTGGACACAGCTGCCAACATTGCAATTTTGTTAGAGTACACTTGGCTGCTTTTGTGCCTTTGTCAAGCCAGCACATTTCACAGCTATAAATATGTGGGCAGCCCAGCATCACTCAGCATTGTTGCCTTTCTTTCTTGTATATTTTGCACCTCCATTGCAATGTCAGAATAAATTTCTTTTTTGGCAGGTGTTCCACGGCCGGGTTTGCTCAGGGAAATCCAGGATATCTTTCATGGCCTTTGCGGCGTGGGGAGGGGAACAGAAAGCTCGCTGTGTTTTTTCATTCGGCCACTATTGTACAATCACAGAGATGGACTTGCTAGAAGTGTTCGAAACAGATCTGATGTCCAGTCACTGACATACCGAAGCAGCAAGTCCAAACCTATAGCTATAATGATCAGTTTTTCCAGCATCAAAGATGCTGTTGGTAGTTGTTGCTATAGGATAACTGGTACTTTGTCATGGCAAAAAAAAAGCTTAACTCATGCAGTTTAAATGAAGTCAGGATGGAAGCAGTTTATGGATTTATTAATGATGTAATTAACCAGCAATCAGAGCACTAGACATTCAGGACATCAGAAATATAAAAGACAACCCAGAGCCAACAGCACCCTCCCACCTGCCCGCCCTGTGTCCCCCCGGGGTCTCTGCCCCCTACAGATATCCACGTTTCTCACATATTGCTTCTCAAGGTGACCCTTTCTCTCAGAGTTTTGTTGCTAGTCCCTTGGTTACTGTTTAATTCTAGTAGTGGTCAGCCTAAGCAAATCTTACATTTGTTCATTTCCTTTTGTCATTATCAGTTCTGGGGCAAAACCCTTCTCAGAACAAGCAGTTTGGGGTGCTCCCCACACACATATACAGTGTTTACACTCCCTCTTCTTACCCAGGCCATGTTAACGAGAGGAAACCACACACTTTTCTACAACATTTCGTCGTACCAGCTCAGATAGACTGACTAGTACAAACTTGCTCTTTCCATGGGTCAAGTTTAAAACAAAGTAGCATAAAGCCATATTGTCTTCATGCTTCCATACCATGGATGCTTTCAAATAACTGCTTTCAGAAAGGAAACATTGCCAGAAAAACTGTGCAGTGTTATACCAGCTCAAGCAAAATCATGACATATATTCATTTACAGTCCCCTGGTAAAAATGGATAAAGCTTAACTTTTTTTGAGTCATTTTTGGCAGTGCAGCTTGAATTTCTATTAGGCTATTGAACAGATGCAAAGCTTTGGCTTGTGGCTGGGCATCAACATGGGACTCAACATTTTGAATATTACACAGTTATCTCCCTTGCACAGCATCTGGCAAGTCTGGTCATCTGCCTTGCTAACTAAAGAATGGAAACAAAGTCAGGAATTTAGATTCCTTCAGACTGATTTCAATTCAGTGAAACAATGACTGTATATATCGGTCGAAGATTTGTTCCACAGTTTTTACTCCTTTCTTTGAGAAACTGGATACATTTCAGCAAGCACATCTTAGGGAGTGTAAACCTGTTTGTGGATTGAAATCAGAAAAATAATTCTACTGATCCTGTAAAATGAAATTAATCATCTGTTAGAAGAATAATGGTTTTGGTATCACAGGGTGTGATGGAAAGGGGAAAAAAAAAAGCTATTAGATTGGAAAATGAAATAAGGCAGGAAAAACGAGGAAAAATTTTGGAAAAATTACGGAAAATTAAAATTCTGTCCTTGCAAGTTTTGTGAGTTTGTATTTGAAAGTGTTGAACTGTTGTACTGTTTTGCTTAATGTATTTGCAAAATTTTCCCTAGGAGAAATAAGGAAGCAAGTTCATTCTGATTGAGAAACACTTCTGATGTACTTTGAAATCTCATTTCCATACAAGAAACATTAGCACAAAGGATGTACAGCCAGGTTGCAAACACCAATTCTAAATATCACCTCACACCTCTCAGTTCCTGACACCTCCATGCACCTAAAAGTTTAAAAGTCACGCATTGCCTTAGACATGAAGTTGTAAAGGAAGTTTAAGCGGTACTTGGAGAAGCAACTGGGGCCAAGCATCAAGCAATCTCAAAAATGGGAAAGGTTAAAGGGAGCTACATTCATGGAGAAAGGCAGAAGGAAGTGAACACCTGAAGACAAATGAGGAATTAGAAGAGATTTGAAGATTTGACTGGGTAGACTTAGGGTGGCAAGCAGAGAAGGGAGACCAGACAATAAAAATCATTTTGTCAATGAGTTTTAGAAAAAATATAGAAAAAAAGGAGGCAAGATGAAGAGAAGAGATTGAAAAGCAAAAAGGAGGTACTCGAATAGAAGATGCAACATCTCCACATTCTGGATCTGCACAGATCAAAGACAGCAAAATTTCTGCAGGAGAGGATGGCTACAGCTTCAGAGAAAAGGATCCAGGTCACCTTCACTGAGGGTCGTGTGCTTTGGTGGACATGTGGTTGTGTGTCATCTTTACAGAGAGTGAAGAGATTAGATGGTTAACACAGACATAACAGTAAGAAAAAAGTTACTCCAGATTTGGCCAGGAATAAGGAAGTGTTGTGTGAGAAATCTGAGTACCTGCTCTAGATTTAAAGAAAAAGGGACCGGGGTGTGTTGGGAGTTAAGCATTGCAACATTTCATAAAGCACGCTTAAGTAAGTCTATGGATGTAGCCATCATACCCCAGTCCTACAAACTTCTACAGACTACAAACAGACTACAAACAGACTACAAACTTCTCTGGGGATCAGATCAGCACCATCATCAAGAAAAATACTCAACAGAGATCATTACTAATGGTTACAAACCATTTGCCCGATACAAACCTAACTAATCATCAGCATCCAGTGAAACAGAATGAACTAATACCCATAGGAATTTTACTGCCCCCATCTCAGTGAATAAAACCAGCCGGTTCTTGAAATATTACCATTTCTAAAATTGAAGTATCCTGCCAGAATTGAAGTATTGTGTCAGATGCTGATTTCTCGCAGACAAGGTGAGAACTACTTTCTTTCTTTCTCTCTTTTTCCGGATTTCTGCAATATAGCAGCCTATTGTAGCAATGACTCTGCACAGAAAATGAGCTTCCCGGCTGAAGTGCATTTACCAGCTCTCAACATTGCCTGGAAGTGTCCTACAGGCGAGACCGGACTATTGTGCTCAGAGAGATTCCAGGTCCTTTGATTTGTGTCTGCTCTTACGCAGTGGCATGGCCCAGGGCGCTGGGGTGCCCGACTCCTTTTACTAGTGAAAGGACCACTAAATGCAGAGAGTGAAAGGGGGAAAGCACAGCAGCTGCGGTGGGAGGGAAACATGACCCCTTCAAAGCGGTGTTGGGTCCCTTGAGTGGGGCTGACAGCCTGGTCATGCAAAGGGAAGAAAGCGGCACAGGGGAAGGGATGATGCCGCCGCACAGGGATGCGTTCTTCCCTTCGCTTGCCACATGGGAAAAGCAGAGGAAAGGTTTCATCAGCTGCTTTCGCTGAGCGCATTCAAGTGTGATTTCATCTGCAGGGCACGTGTGTGTGCGTGCGTGTGTGTAAAAGACAACAGGAAGAAGCACTCAGTTTGATTGCACTCTAGCCATTTGCGGGTAATGTCGTTGAAAGCAATTGTGTCTGATAATTTATGTTTTTAAAAGCCTGATTTGCAATAACAGCTTTAAAAACACTGAACAAGATTAAAAGAAAAAGGTGGGGACTGGGAAATTAAATCTGTACGTGGAATTTAGAATTAGTAGCCTAGCATGCAGTGGGATGAAATTATACACAAATTGCTTTATATGCTAAAACTGCTTATGAAAACAAAGGTTTTGTTTCCCATTCCACAGTTACCTAACAGTCTTAAAAAAGGAATGCCTTTTTACAAAAAAAAAAAAAAAAAAATAAAGTGATAGCTTGGATGTTTGCAAGGTATCTGAATATAATGTAGTTATATTCTCCTTGACTGCACTGTACCAAAGTCACGGTTCAGACTGTTCACAGCAATGGGATAGATAACAGTTTTCTTAGGGACAGGGTCAAGTTAATATATCGGCTCTCACTGTACAAGACGAAAAGGAAAAGCTTCTTGAGAAGCAATAAACACAGAGAACAAAACTTCCCATGAATGGAAACGAATAACAGGACTTGGCTTTCTCACTTCCCGCAACCTTGGGCGTACATAATTCTCCTAGAAACCCTACATTCTCAGCTGATGTCAGAACAGATTCTCCAATATATGCAGAGCCAATTCTAGCGTCCTGCCTACTGTCTTTACGAGTATGGGCTCGTGGATGGCGATCAGCAGAATGATTCTCATCTGTGCCAGACTGCACATTTCTTACAAAAACCTTGCCTCAAAAATGGAGTTCCTAGATGGAAACAGTCTACACCAAAACTGATCCCAGGGTACAGATTTATCATTAGGATTTGTGCTTGAAATGAGCAACTCAATGCCCTTCCATTTTTCTTGAAAAATAAAAGGTATCTAACTGATGACATTGGACCCATTTTTAAAGTGAAAACAATGTCTCTCATTCAGCCTCTTCTCTGTATTCAGAAAACCTACCATATTTAAGGTCTCTATTGTATTACAGTTCGGGTTCTAAAAGCTCAAAACTATATAAAACCTTATGTTCACAAATTAGTACAGTTTGAATCCTTTCCAAATCTTAAAAAACTTTACTGTTTGAATTAATAGGCTACCACACTAAAAAACTTCAAGGCATAAGAGGTATTCAGTGGCAGAATAAAAGTTTAATTGTAAGGCAAATAATATAGGGAATGGAAAATAAAAAGAAAGCAAATAATTTGTTTCCTAATAAGTCATGCAGTGCTTGTGGATATTGTCATGAGCAGCTTCTTAAAAAAAAAATGTAAAATTTGAATTCTAAAAGGCCAAGGTAGTTATAGGATGCTTAGGCAATTTTATATATCTATATTTTGTGGGGTTTTATAGTATTAAGTCACTTAAAACGTGTTTTTGCATTTTTAAATGAAAGAAACTCAAAGCCAATAATGGCCAGACTTTGACATGATCAGCACCTCAGGAATACTTAATTCAGATTACAACAGAGCTTTAAAGAACAGCTTCCTTAAACATTTATGATTTTGAACCATTTTTAAAAGCATGTTCCTTTCCCTGTGAGGAAAATCCTGAGAGGCAACGGTGTATCACACGAGTGCTTCTGCCTCAGATGTCACAGGCAGGACCTTTTCCTGTGCTACGTGGCATGCAATTCTCCAAGTCTTGTCTTGTGCATTCTCATTGAAGTGGTTCCATGACAAGATGAATTTCTCTTTCTCTTACTCTTCCAGATGCTTCCTTGCATCAAAGACATGCCTCTCTCTGTGGTAACCCTGCAGCCTGGCTACAGTTCACAGATGTTTCAGGATAAATTCAGCAATTTAAGCCCAATAGCTTAACCAAGGTTAAAAAGAATTATTTACATACCTAAGCAATGTTGTGAACTCTTGCACATGTCTTCAGTGACACCAGAGGTGACTTCAGTGGTAGAGGATTATATTTCATCCAGGTGTGCGTGAACCAGGGAAGACTGAGGAGCTTTGAGTACTGTCAATGCTCTCAGCTATGTTCATCTTCAAGAAATCAGACAATATCCCACCCATCAAGGCAGAGATTTAGTTGATGGATAAATATTCCAATAAAATATTCTGGGTAAATATTACAGTTATCCAAACTATCACCCCAATGGACACAGCTCCCAAACTCAGATGAACAGTCCGTCCTTGGGTGATCAGAGTTGAGAAAATTTCTTGTTGCATTCACGCTCCTTATTATTGTACTTCAGATAGAGCCTGACATCTTAAATTTTTTAATTATAGCACTTGTCTAATAGCTGGACATATACAACAATCAGTTGGCCTGTTTAATTTTGTTAACTATGTGATTTAAGCACAAGCTGTTCCAAAAATACAGGGGAAAAAAAATCAATAATACCATTCCATCCTTATTTCATGAATTAATTAATGAAAGTAAAATTACACCACCTCCCCACTTCAGACAGGTGTGATATCTCTGCAGGATTTTTGGCTTCAGAGATTCAATGATCAGACAGAAATACACACCAGAGAGAGTGAGGCTACATTGTCAGTGTACAAAACTTAAAATTATATCCTAACTCCCCTGTTTACTGGGGAGGATGTCCAGGTTTGCAGGTGATATTGAGTGACTAGGAAGAGCATATATATATATGAGACAAATATTCTGCCCTGGTATTGTGACTACAGATTCCTTGATACTCTTTCAGCAGATGGTGTATAGTGACAACTATTTATCGTTCTGACCAATGCTGCCTTTTTATTGCCTTCTGTTCCCTCACTGGCATGTCATCTCCACCTGTTGCCTCCCCCTTTTATGTGCTTGGGACTTGTCTGTGGGAGCATTCCTGCAGATATGAAGTGCATTCGGCAGGTGTTAGCGTTATGCGCTCAGTGTAAATCTGCATTCGATAGTAAGGGTGACTTCGTATGTGTTTAGGAAAACAAAGGTTGATTATTCCTAGCATCCACGAGTTCCTTCCCTGAAGAATTTGGATGCCCACAGGAGAAGGTAGTAGGGAACAGCCACTGCTGATCAGATTTGCCTTCTGTGTATTTTTTTCTCTCCAGGTAGACAAAGCAATTAAAGAGGACATTTTTTGGATGTACATTTGCACAGTGAGGACAAGAGTGATAGGGTGGGGAAAGAGCTGCTTCACAACTGGGATCCTTCATCTAATTTAAAAATAAAGATGTATTTGCTATGGATAATCTTTAAAGGACAAAGTTTATTGATGTGCCAAGAGACAGCACAGGTCCTACACCACTGGCCATATTTTATCCTGCAGAAGTACTGGATGTTGTTATATACTACATAAAGCTTTAGTTTAACTTTTTCATCACTCAAGCAGCACGTATGTTTGTGTATCTGCCTAGAGAGCAGTCAGATCATTGACCATATGAACAACATTTCATCAGGCTTCACAGTGTCTTGAGAGAAAATGTATCTCCTGCAGGTCATCACTAACACCATTGCAGTGAAAAGTATGCAGTCACTTCTTGCTGTCAGTAGTGTAATAGCAGAGGTGTTCACCCTGTAGATGATCTATTATATTTTTATGGGGCTGTCTGGGAGATTTTATAGGACTGAACATAATCCAGGTTGCTAAATCACATGAAGCTGCTCTGAGTGAACAATTTTATGTTGGAATATATTCAAAGAAAAGATGTTATTAACAAACATATTGGATCAACTTTGATTAGTAAAGACATCAGCAGCAAATAAAAATTACCTGACTAATCTCTCCTTCAATTAAAGAATTTCTATATTTTAAATATAAATAAAACATAATATGATTTTACAACTAGGAAGCTGAATTATTCATGACCATTTTGTACGTGAAAATACTTTTAAACATATGGAATAATATATAAACATGATATAATACTGAAAAGATTTATCCTACTAGAAACTAGTATATGGAATTTTTGTGCATACACTGTGAAGCTTTCTCTGCTTGGCACATATATGTATGCCGTACACATTAATCACTGCACAGTATGTTTCAAGATATGCAGTATCCAAATAAAAAGAAACCACAGTTCTCTAATATACAGATATGATTTCTGCTAACGTAGCAAAATATAACCCTAGGCACAGCAGTTCCATCATGGATGATGTCACCTGGAATAAAGTAGGCAAACTTGTTGTATCTTAATATTTTAAGGCACGAGTTATGGTCATGTTTGAATGTCCTTTATTCCGTTTAATGTAAGCTGAATTGAGTCCTACACACTTTCACAGCAGCAAAAGTAAACACTTTTCTTCATATAAATGAATTTCAAAGGGAAAAAACAAGGATGTAATCAGGGTCTGTTATTTCAAATGCAGGCTCAAAATGAGTTTATTGTGCTATAGAATGAAAGGAAGCAGATCTGGCATAACACGGATCATAAGTGAGCATAACAGAGACATCTAACAATAAGCTTTGCTTAAAGCTGCTCATTTTGGTTCTCTTGCTCCATGATAGAGTTGTCTTTAGTACAGATGCTGTAACTGCTAGTGCATCAGAGGCAGTCCCAGAAAATTTGTTCCCAGAGTAAATATCAGTATGTTCTGCTCTTCAAAAAAAAAGAAAAATGCAGGCACGCTACAATCAGCTTGCAGGTTTAATATTCTCTTCTTTATTTATCCTGCTCAAGAGAAGAGTAGCTTCAATGCATCCAAATCAAAATTTTAGATGGCTTTCAACTGAATGGAGCATGATAAAAGATAATTATAGTAAGGTGCAAAACAGTTGTCAGACAAAAACTGAAAGGAAAACAAAATATTGGGGGCCATTTGTACAACACAGAAATTCAGAAGGAAGGCTTATGCTGAACTTTCACTGGAATTACCAGGAGGTAGGATAGACAATTGCCATATAATGCAGCAAATGTACACTTGCATCTGCAGCTTGGGGCAGCACAGTCAGAGCAGTGAGTCGGAATGTGCTGCCATACCCCCAGGAATCTCAGAATAGTGTTCATTGTTTGTGCTCACATGAGCTTTACAGGACACCCAAGGAGGCCAAGGTCTCAGACTCACTGAGCACGCACCGCACAGGTGGTCTGTGCGTGTACAGTAAGACCAGTATGCCTTGTGTGTGTTGAATTTACTACAAATGACCCAAATGGTGCCTGTGAATGCCTCTCCAGAACATACCAGAAAGAAACAAGGGAGCCTAAACTGAAATGACAGTAAGATGCAGCCTATTTTTCCAGAGTTACCTTTTATTGGAAGACAGCATCTTCATTGGAAACAGACAGCCTCACCCACATCCATTGCAGGAAAAGCTGGGTGGAAAAAAAAGAGGAAATAATAGTATGGAGGAAGGGAGAGAATGGTGAACAGGTTTATAGGTTATTGTCATAGGTTAGTAGAAGTCCTTGCTAAACATATGGCTCATGTTGCCTTTATCAGCTATGCAAGAACGAAAATGCAGAATCCTGGGGTTTTCAATAACAGAAAGAAAATAGAAATCTGGGCTAATTCCAGAACTCCTGAATCTTACTATCCATCTATGGGGTATTTTATACCCTAATGTAAATCAGTATGCATTTATATATTTCAAGGACTATTTGATGATGTTGGAGGTGCAGCTCAAAATTTTCAGGATTCAGATAATTATGTTAAAGCATGTTGGTTAGATGGCACAGCAAGAATATTCTAAGGTTTTCTTAAATAACTTAAGCAAAATTTGTAATACACTTACTAAGTCCATTTCTCAGCAGTTATAAACCATCACGGTCATTTTCAGTTCTATGAACTTGCATTGATTTATGACAATGAAAGAGCTGGCATTGCTGTAAATTCAGAGTCCTTTTGAATTCTATGGACTTATATTTTATGCAAACCAGTTAGCACATTATGTGGAGCTGGTTGTTTACAGCCAGTCTGTGTTGCAAGTATCAATCAACTTAATGTATCTCAAAGCAAGATTTCTAATCTAAGCTAATCATCTAAGCTCCCAGATAGTCAATGCCAAGAAACAGTCACTTTTTCTTGCGCTAGGGCACAGTTGTCCTCTCCTAATGTAGATTCATTTAATCTATTTTAGATGTCTACTTAAAGAGAGATGAATCTTGCCCTAAAACTGCCTATTTCTCTCTGTGGACATTTACAGGCATCTGAACAGATTAATTCCACCTTTAGTCTTAAAATAAGGTGACTCACCTTTCAGAGTGGTCTGTAGCTTTTACTGTGAGGGTAGCCTAGGATACGAACCAGATGAGTAATTTTTAGACATCTAAATGTGGGACAGATTAAACCTTCCCACAATGTTAGGAGCTTTCAAAAAATCAAGCAGAGCTAAAAGTTCATCAGTTCCTTAAATAATTTTTTCTGCATTCAAACCTACATATCACCCAAGAGGACACCAGACTCCTTAATAATATGTAAAAAGTGCTAAAAGCTTACCTTCAGGTAGTATTAAAAGATGAAAACGCAATGCCCAGAAGTTCAAATCTACAGAAACATATGGAACACAAAATGGGCGTCCTGAGAGAGAAGTACCATTTTCTCTTTTCTCCTCAACACTCACCATTAATTTAAAACAAATAAACAAATTAAAAATCTTCAGTGCATATTCATGCTTATGAATTGCAGAGATTCTGATCCAATCACTTCAGTCGCTCTGTGCTCATTACCTTCTGCTATATTGAACATATCAGAAACTAGTATGGACAGTGCTTGAACGAACTGGCATGAAAAATAAGCCTAAAAGATTTAATTTGTTCCTCCAGTGTTCCCTGATATAAAAAAATACATCGTTATTTTAAAAAGTAAAGTTATAGCTCTGTGAATGATGAATTAAATGATAGCATATATGTGGATGCTTTTAGGAAAATAATACATTTGAAAGGGAAAAAAAAAAACACAAACAAACACAAAAACAGCAAAAACCACTGACCCCAGTGTAATAGAAATCTTTAATATTTGAATAGACATGCCTCCCACATTTAAACCACAAAAGCCAATGTGTTAGGGTTAACGCTGTATCACATTGCTAGTAATCATCATCATTAGGAATGCAGTACTGAGTACTTCATGAACAACTATCAATTGCTGCTTTCTGTAAAAGGCTCCAATAGTTTCATATTAAAGAAACATTTTTATGTTTACCCTAATTATTTATGGGATTCTCTCCAGCTACTGACTTAGGAGAAAAAGAGATTTAAATGGTCCATGTCAGTACAAAGAATGGGTATTTTATGAGTTTACTGCTCAGATTATTACTCTGCACTGGCATTTGCCTTACCACCTTGACAGACTGAAGTAATTTAGTAGATTGTATTCCATCACTTCTTTAATTACAATGCTTCACTGAGCAGTCACTTGTGCGCTTGCTAAGAATTTTCTGCTAAGGAATTGTTCTGTCCACTGCCATCAAGCCATAACTTGAGGACTTAATAACAGAGGTACATGTAGCCAAAAGCTAGTCGTGTGGAGAGAATGACAACCAGCACCACACAAAAACCACTGCAGTCAGATACAAAAGCTAAATGTCAGGCACCAAATCAATCCATCAGCATTCTGCTAAACGGCTGTTAGATCTCAGTGCTACAAAGATCCAGGTAGTCAGTGCAGCTTTACTGAGGTGCATACAAGAATTTACTTGCCTTATCACAGGCCCTCCTATTTTCTCCATAAAGATATAACTTGCCTATCACATTCCAGAACCCTCCATTTCCTGGCTATAAAAAGAAGAAAATTTGGTATGAGAAACAAAAAGGGTCATTAGGAGAGTCCCAGAATCATTTTATGTCAATAAAATCTTCCTTATGAGAACTAGAGGTAGCTTTATAAAAGCTAATGAATAGATTATTAGCCCTAAAGGGGGTTTATTTGTCCCAGGTTTGCAGACAGAAAGGCAGAGGTTGTTCAGCAACTTGTTCAACATTACATAGTCTAAATGTGCCATCCACTCTGACTCTGATTTGTACAAAAAACATAGTTACTTCCTAAGATGCATGCTAATGCTAGGAGGAAGAGCTGGAACCTCTGACCCCCTGCTCTGGCCCTTTATGAACGGAAACAAAATCCCGCTTCCTCTCAAAACCAAAGGCTTACATTTTTCAGTATAAAGATATGTAGCCACAAACTTTCCTGAGGCTATTTGGATGACAGTTCAGCTCAGTTTGGAAACAGTTCAGGGCATTTGGCAGGTTATTAAAAAGAAAATCTCTAAAATATCATAACTGTAGGGGAAAAAAAACAACAACCTTCTCTTGTAAATGGTTGCATCTTTGTAATTAAGCTTTGAGGGGATGTTGTTTGCTGGTTCTTAACAGAGTTACCAGCAGAGAGGAAGTTTAAGCTTTGTGAAGTAGGACAGAGGCTCCTCCTTTACTCTGGAATATGCACTGAGAACACACATCACTTTTAGTTTAATACAGTTAAACTTAGTGAAACACCTTTAAACTAATTCATATTAGGGTACAGGAAAGGGGATTATCTGCCAAGAAAACCTCAAAACAAGGATACAAGCTATCCCATGAGAAAATGTTTTTCAGCCAGAGGGCTGAAGCTTCCTTTGCTGGCACAAGGACGTGGGCACTGCACTGAGTAGCAGCTCCTCTTCCAGGGTAACCGGAAAACCAGTTCAAACGGCATGAGGGTTTTATCACTTTGTGTGTCAAGCCGTGTAATTTAAGGGTAGCAATTGCAAAATTTCCCACCCCAGACCGATTTGCTTTGCACCTATATAAATCTATATCAGTTTCAGTTAATATTTTTTCCACACATAAACATAAGCGTATTTTAAATGATTTTTTTTTCCTCAACTCTCTTCTAGGCTGGTTTATTTTTCTCAACACGCATTACTGTAATGATAATGTTAATTTTCCCCTACTTAGCAAAATATGGTTTGTTTAAAGAAATTAGATATCAAATGAAAGCAGAGATGAAAGCAGAGACAACGAAGTGAACCTTGTGGTTGGTTTCTACTACAGGCCACCGATCAAGGGGAGCCTATTGACAACAGCTTTTTACTCCAGCTACAGAGGGAATCATGCTCACAGGCTCTCGTCCTGCTGGGAGACTTCACCCACCCCAACATCTGCTGGAAAAGTAGCATGGTGAGCTGTAGGCAATCCAGGAGACTCCTGGAATGCATCAAGGGTAACTTCTTAAGCCAGGTAATAGACAGCCCAACCAGAGGGGATGCAATACTGGACCTGGTGGTCACCAACGCAAGTGAGCTAATCAGTGACGTCAAGACTGGAGGCAGGCTGGGCTGCAGTGATCATGCACTGGTGCAGCTCACAGACCTGAGGGAGCAGACCAGAGTTGGGACATCTTTAAAGATGATTTCCACCGAGCAAAAGAGCTCTCAATCACCAGGTGTAAGAAATCAGGAAAGAAAGGCAAGAGATAGGCATGGATGAGTCAAGACCTGCTGGTCAAACTAAAGGGCAAGAAGGAAATGCACAGGGAGTGGAAGCAAGGACAGGTATCCTGGGAAGAGCAGAGGGACACGTTTTTACAACGAGGGTGGTGAAACACTGTCACAGGTTTCCCAGAGAGGCAAGGTAGATGCCCCATCCCTGAAAACATTCAAGGTCAGGTTGGATGGGGCTCTGAGCAACCTGATCTAGTTGAAGACGCTTATTACAGGGGGGTTGGATTAGATGACCTTCAAAGGTCTGTTCTATGATTCTAAGAAAAAACCTGCATAAAAACAGGAATTAGCACTATTTGCCTGAGAGTTTTGTATTCACTTTTTCTCTCCAGCTGGTATCAACTTTTTAGCCAATCACACAATCTATGGTGAGCACTTTTAAGATTTCCTATACTAATTAAGAATCCAAACTATGAAATATTATGTGTAAATAAAAACAGACACTAAACAGACACTTATATCAGTATTAATTTTTTCCCACATAATATTCCATGAAAAGTTAAGGAAACTGCATATCGTAAAAATGCCATTCCTAAAAGGATGAATTCCTCAAATACAAAGACACAAATAGTGTCTTTGAAGTTGAAGAAGCAATAGTTAACCAAAATCCTAGTATACTCCTCTGTTAACAGGCCCTGCCAAGTTTTCAGCAGGACTCTGCAAATCTACTTTTGTTTTCTCTGAAAGTACAGTTATAAATATACATCCTCTGGTGACACTGAATCTTTAAACAGCTCATTCCTGCCTCATCATCACCTTCTCCAATGCCCTGGGAAAATTGTTTCTGGTTCCAGAACATGAAAAATATCAGTGAACAACCCTTGGACAAAAATAGCTCTGCAACTAAAAAAAAAGGTTTTATTCAGTTCGTTGCATGGTGTCACAAAGGTTGTACCAACACAAATGATGCTGATGAACATGTGATAAAAGGAAAGTGCATATGATGGCACTGGTACCAACAGGTTTGTAAGTATAGCAATACCAAAGGAATTCATAGTGTCACCAGTGCTGGTTCAGCAAGGCTTCTCCCATGCATTCCCAAGGGATCTGCTACGATGCTGAGAGGTAAGTTAGGGCTTCAACCAAATGGTGAAATGTAAATCCTATTATCAGTACTAAGACAACTGCCTTTGCTTTTCAAAGATGAAGTCAAAAAAAGTAGGCATGTATCTTTTACTACTCCTCTGTATCGTTGAAGTGTCTTTTGTCTTAATTTAAAGATAATTAATTAATAAAAGATCGTTTTAAAATGTTTTACTATAACTGACGTGACTAAAAAGTACTAATATGGAAATTCAAGTCAGTATCGTTTCTAATTTTAGTTGGCTTGAAAATACTAAAAATTAAAGTTTGATATATTTAAGATGTTCATCGACATCTTTAAAATGGACCTATTTAGATAAATTTCCTGGTTTATTTTAGTGAATGTATACAGCTAAATTTTCTCATTGTGAATGCAACTGCTTTATGAAGGCAATAACCTAGAAATAAGAGAAACATTGCAACACTTAGTTCTATATTTTGATCACCAAATTAGATACACAAATCATATGCATGTAAAAATACTGCAAAGCATTGTTGAAGATTCCTGTGGCAATATCACTACCAATACATTTAATGTCTGGAAGAATTCCAGTAGTGCATTGAAATATAAGGCAATACTGCATAGCATTCAAATTAAAACAATTGTGTCATTAATACAAAGTTCCTACAGAGTAAGTCTTTACACAGAAAATGATAATATCAGGGAAAGCGTGGAACCGTTATCTTGCCTTTCAGCGCATTCTAAAAAAATCAGATATATTAAGTAAGGCCATACCCTTCATGTAGTCAATTCTCAGTGGTATTTCAGGGAAGATTTATCGAACCAGTAGATTGTTTCCTCTCAGATACCACTGAGACGTGTTCATGGAATTCTAAGATATTTACAGTAAATTAGAAGCTAATTAGTTGAATTGAAATGCCAGCACCTGCTCCTGCATTATTTAAAAGAAGAAAGGAAATAAAAACAACAACATTTAGAGTTTCACAAATGGAGATAATACTTCAGGGCCTGGATTTCTCCAAGCCTATTTAATCATTTGAAAAGGTTGTCAGAATTATTGGGTTATGAAACTGAATCAGCGCATCTTAGATATTTTTCCTTCCTGCAGCTTTACAGTCATTATTGTATTAAGATTCTGGCAAACAAGGCCAACAATATTTATGGTTCCTGCCATAACATTAAAAATGCATATCCCATTCAGATTTTATGAATCTTGAATTGCAGCAGGAAATGAGCAGTTTAGATGATAATTGACTTGTAAGGATTAGAACAGTTCAGGTTTCCCCCTGTGCAAAGAGAAGGTTCATCTGAGGTCTTAAAGATAGATAATTCCTCCAAAACATCACATCTGTCTCTACAAAAAGGTGCTTTTGTTCTGGTAACTCTGTATTGTGGCAATAACAGTTATTAGTAAATCAGACAGAGCAGGCACAGCTAGCCAAATTGTGATGGGAAAATGAGGGTGAAATCAAAATCAAATATTAGGTACATGTGGTATTTTATATAATGCATAACCAAATAACCTGCCAACCCTAATGAGCTTGTAATTTAATCAGGAAAGTATAGTACACAAGTAATTCTGGATGGGAATGTGTACCGTCAATAAGGGGATCAAAGTAATAACAATGCTCTGAGAAGGAGTGGGGTTTTCTGGGGAGATCAGAAGCAGAATTTTTCATACTATAGAAATTAAGAAGCTTTTCAAATCAGATAATATCCCCCAAAGGAAGGTATTGTGGCAATAGGCGTGAGGAACCAAAAAAGGAGAGTCATGGGGAGAGGATGTTTTTGGGTAGGAATGGCTGTAATTCAATGGAGTAAATTAAGAGCAAAATTGCAAGAGGCAGAGCTGAAGATGCTAGGAAGGATCTACATGAAAGGATGTAGAAGGAGGGTGGCAAAAGAAGGAGAAGGTTAAAATAAGGACAGTCAATACGCTCTCTGTTATTACTACCAGAGCACCGTTTCCCAGTAGAAGTTCCATTTCTTAATACTGTGTTTTCCTGATGTTCTCTCTCCTGCCAGAGGAAAGCCTGAGCTCTCATATAGCACTCAGGTGTGTTGATGGAACTCTAAGCTTACCATAAATTAGAAGGTGATAAGTTAAACTGAAATGACTTTTGCCTGTTTCAGCCTTGCAAGCACCCAAACGCACACACAGGTTCCTGGAACTACTTACAAGAACCCACCCTAAAATCGGTCTGTGCTGTGCTGTGTCCACTCTGCCTGAGATATCTGCTGTTTGCACTCCCAGGCTTTTCAGTGGGCTATGGTAAGTCCTTGAGCATGTGCCTATGGCAACAGCTGGGCCCCGATTTCATAGACTGGAAGACAAAGTTTTATTCAAAAAGGGCTGAGAAACCACTGCCCTCTTCGTTCCCCTTGGCAGCCTTTGGGGACACGAAGCGAATGCAAACTGCATGAGGAGCACCCTGCTGGGGAGGTCCTTGTTGCAGTACTCCTTTATTTCTACTTACTACTTGTTGTGGTATTGCACTCAAATTCTTGGAAAAAACAGAGGTATACCAAAGCTCTTTCAAAACCACTAGAGCAGAGGAAATACTCTGCTGGCAAGCTGAAAAAGGAAAGCTCATGTGCATGGTGCTCTGGTTTGGTAAAAGATATCTAAAAGTCTTTACTGAGTTTCAAAGTTCTATCAGCTCTCTCGAGTTGTATTTAGACTAGGAAAGAAGCCAGCAGACATGGAATATGGTTTCTTTTTCCTTGGACTTCCCTAAAAGTGAGCCATAGCATTAGGGAAAGAAAATGTTACATTTTGTGCTTTTTTCACATTGCCACCGAAAGAAGTCCCTCTTCTCCTCCTCCTTTATCTCAGCTTCTTTTTTTTGCTCTGAGTTTTTCCTTTGCATTGCTTTTGGAGATGCCTCTCTGGTCAGTCTTATCAACTGGTTGAGAGCTTGGGGGAAAAAATTGTAATCTCCCTTTTCGTAAGCTCTTTTGGTTACAGCCATATTTCATTATTCCATTTCCAAAGTTTAATCAACCTTTCTTGCCAACCATGTGCAAGAGGCAAAAAATTTTTTTATTTTTCCTATATTTGTCATGGTTTCAGTTGTGATAGAGTTGACTTTCTTGTTGGCAGCTGGTGTAGTGCTATGTTTTGGATTTGGGATGACAACGATGTTGGTAGCACACAGGTGCTTTGGTTGTTGCCAAGCTCTCAAGGCCTTTCTGCTCCTTACACCACTCTGCCAGCAAGTAGGCTGGGGGTGCACAAGAAGGCAGGAGGAGACACATCTGGGACAGCTGAACCCAAACGACCAAAGGGCTATTCCATGCCATATGACGTCATGCTCAGTGTATAGAGCTGGGGGAAGAAGAAGGAAGTGGGAACAATCAGAGTGATGGTGTTTTTCTTCCCAAGTAACGGTTACATGTGATGGAGCCCCGCTTTCCTCGGGATGGCTGAACAGCTGCCTGCTGATGGGAACAGTAAACAAATTCCTTGTTTTGCTTTGCTTTACTTATTAAATTGTCTTTATCTTGACATATGAGTTTTCTCACATTCACTCTCCTGATTCTCTCCCACATCTCACCATGGGGAGAATGAGCAGGCGGCTGCATGTTTCTAGTTGCCAGCTGGAGTTAAACTGTGACAATATTCTACCTCAGTATAAAGTCACAGAGACCAACCGCATACCCAAAATGGTGCTTGATATCTAAAACAAAAGCTCAGAAAGCATTCTTAATAATAATAGGTTTCATAAATTTCCCAGGATCCCTCTTAGCGTATTAGCTATTTTAGTTTTCCAGCACAGTTCTCTGATCTTTTTTCTACCCTTTTCTATACTTTTCTCTCAGTTTACCCATATGTCCACTTAAATTTTGAAGCTACCCTATACTTTTAACCTGACCCTCAGTCAATTCACCAGATCTAATCTGCAATAGTGGCATGCTTAGAAGTCCCAAAAAGCAAGAAAACCATCTTTGTTTGTATACTTTGCTGACTATGAATTATGCTGTGACTGAGTTTTTCAATTGTCTTTTAAATCAGACGCTTTTTTCGTGGCAACTATTCTTCTAATAAAAATGAATTTTCAAAGTTCTTAAGAAAGATTAAATTATTCTAATATTCTGTTGGAACATTTATGAAAACATGTTCATTAATTTAACTGAACCGTTTCACTTCAATGTGATATTAAAGTGGTTATGGTACCATGATGTGTCTCGGCACTCACACACATCAGGTCCCCATTCTCTCCCATCAGTGAGCCTAATGAAAACACACATCATGCAGTGTTGTACTGTGTTGTCCCTGCACACACTGCGTGGTGTTTCATGGAAGCACCACAGGAGATGGAGACTGTAGATCCAGCTCTCTGGAGGCCTGAACTATTCCTGCAGCACTGCAGTTTAATGTCAAACAGAATGATTCCATTAAAAAGTATAAACATTTCCACATGGTGGGAGGGGGGCGGGGTGGAATTTTTCCCTTTCTCAAAGAGCAGGAACTCCAAATTTCACTCATCATATATCCCATGAGTCTCATACACAAAGTCTAATGTATGAACACCTGTGACACCTCTTTAGAGTGTACAACTCTATATATATCATGCAATGAAGTTGAGGGAGCTGGAATACCTGTGGGTTATGTATATAATAGCCTAACCTAAATTTGTCATGGCTGTAAAATAAAAGGTTGGTTTACGAGAATATAGAAGCTTGTGACTGAGGTATTTTGTTTCTCAGAAAAGAGAACCATGAGGAGAGAAGGCTTTCCACTGGCTTTTGTTTTTTGAATGTGCTGGTGGCTTTGGAAGAATTTTACTAACAAAAATAAATAAAGGAAAAGACTGTGCAAAAAAGCATCAGGCATATGTTAGTGATGTGGACCCCTGTGAAAAAAGCTTAAAGAGAAATACATACTGTCACGGAATAGTAACAAAAGAGACTTGAACTGTTTGCAGAGACAGTCTCTTTCCCATTTTCATTAAAAATGAAATTTGTATAATCTCTTGAAAAACAAACTGAGGTTATGAAGTAGACTAGGGCTTATCGTATCATTCAAGCCATGTTTTAGTTCAAACTGAAACTGAACCAAGTTCCAAGTTCTACTTTGAGGACTTTGTTGAACACTCCCATCCTCCCAGAGTATTCTGCCTTGCAGTTCAGAAGAGTGGACTGACCGAGTGCTGATGTCTTTGCAGAGGGATCTCTTCATCTCTGAGCCTGTCTGCATCCCTTGAGATTTCCATGCCCTAATCTCTCTCTCTTACCACATGAATGGCCAAAATCTCCAGCAAAAGCCAACACCTTTGCACTATTCTTGCTGTTCATTATAGTTCTGCAAACATTAGCAAAGAGGTCAGAACTATTTGGAGGTACTTAAAATGAGTTTTTGCTGCTTCTAACAAGAGGGATCCTTGTTTCTTCTTTTCCTGCAGTGGGCACCCATCTCCAGCTGCTAACACAAAGTTAAGTCCTCTCCTTAATCCAGTAGCCCCCAGCAACTTCATGTGGTTTAGCCTCACTGCCTAAACAGGAGTGCATGCATGCATTAATGTCTGTCTGTGCATGTGTATATTCAGGGGTGAATCTAGTGGAGGGGACAGGCAGAAAGGTCTAAGAAGTTAATTAATCCTTAATCCTGCTTCCCAGAGCTGTGGAGCTGTTCTTATTCCAAATGCAACATTATACTCTGCTTTCCTTCAGCTACCACAAGACTGTATGTCAACCGCAGGCAGCTTCAAAGAGGCCATGAGTCTCCATTGGTGAGAAATGTTGCCCATTTTCCAGTAGAGATGTGGAACCCCTCCTTGGCTGAAGCCTCAGCAGCATGCCTATCTGTATCACATGGCGCTTTTGAAATCAAAATATTGTTATTTCTATTATGAAACCAGTTCTGGACTGATGGGTTGGTTGAGAAAGTAAATTATTGGCTTAAATCCTAATGAAAAGAGCATGAGTTTCAAAGGCACCTGAACCAGACTGAAAAAAAATTGTTTTGGCTCTATCTCCTGAAACAGAAATAACTCTATTATTAGTTTATCTCCCTAAATGGAGCAACCACAAATAATGCAGGTTTTTGGCTAATCATTTGACAAGTAAATCAGAAAACCCCATCATGTTTCTTCAGCAGATGACAAATAATATAAGAATACAAGCTTCCATATCTAGTCATGTCTAAGGAATTTGGGAACGGAGAGAAAATGCTTTAAAACAATACTTTCAATACTTGAGCAAGACATTATTATGAGCAAATTTTATTTATTATTACTTAAAAAATGACTAGGTTATTTTTTGTTGCATATTAAGGAACACGTAGAAAAATTGCTTGGCAATTTCAAAGTGCTCTCTTTCAAAATCACACTGCTATATTTTTAATGTGAGTGGATTAACTGTTCCTTCTATAAGTATAGCTGGGTATTTCTTGTTCTGAATATATATGCTTCTTTGCAACTGAAGTCAATGCATTAGTCAGGCTATCACCACCATAAACAAATGTAATCTATTTCATCTATTGATTAAACCAGCAGAGCCTGAAGGAACATTTCACTCTCCCGGAAACCAAATGGGTATTTATAACTTCCATTCATGCTCTTTTTGCATATAGATCATGAAATCGTAGAGGAGGTGTTTTGGTTTCTGAGTTAATGTGTTCAAACAGAGGGATCAGTCAATTTTGCAAAGGAAGCTTATCTCAAAATTTTAATAAATGTTGCAAAGTCTAAGACTAAATCTCCCAGGAAATGTTGTATATTTTAACATGAACACTAGGCAAGTTCCAGCCCGAGACTTGAAACGCATCTGCTTTAAAGAACATTTTACTTTATCTTCCTTTACAAATTTTCACAGATAAGAAATGAACAAAATAAGGAAACGATCCTAAAGAAAATGGAGACTCATAAAAGCTTTGCACAGCTAACCTAGATGCATTCCTGAGCCCTGGCATCCCTTTCCCTCCTCCCAGAAACAGAACAAGAAAAACTCCAGTGTAGCTTTTCTGCTAGCTCCTGCCACTTTGGTCATTCCTCGCATCCCAGAAACCCCCTCCACCAAAGACTTTTTTCCTATTGTATCTGTTTTCCTACCTTGTTGCCATTACAGGTTCCTTCATTTTTCATATCTTTGAATATATTGTTAAGGACCAGGCTTACTCTTTAACCAAAATGACATATTCTCTGGGGCCATATGCATGGATCGTTGGTGCTCTGAGTGGCCTTTACGCTGTCTGACATGAGGGATTCCACTTTAGGTATCTGGTTCAGAAGCACTCAACTGCAAAGCATGTGTCCACAGTAGATGTTCTGACCCATGCCATGGAGGAGCTTTATCGTTCATTCTAGCAATATGGGGCTGGGAGCCCCCTGGACCTTACTGCTGTCACTGCTCCCCAAAAGTGTTTCCTGATATTCAGATGGACCCTCCTTTGTTTCAGTTTGTGCCCATTGCCTCTTGTCCTGTCAGTAGAGACAACTGAAAAGAACCTGGCTCTGCCTTCTTTACTGTCCATCACCAGGTGTTTATACACACTGATAAGATCCTCCTGAGCCTTTTTTACCCCAGGCTAAACAATCCCAGCTCTCTCAGACTCTCCATCTGTTCCAGAGTCTCCAGTCCTGTAACCCATGTGGCCCTTCACTGGACTCTCTCCAGTATGCTCATGTCTTTCCTGTATGTCTTGTTAACAGCTTGTGTTCACAATTGTGTTCTCCATTTGCCACATAAGCACTTTTGGACACTCAAATTAGTGAAAAAATCACTAATTAAAAAAAAAAAAAAAAAACATACACGAAAAAAAACCCCACCATAACACCATAACATTACTACAGTTGAAAAAAGGCTAAATACTCCTAATAGGGCTAGTTTCAATTCTGCATAATTCTAGCTTTTAGTTATGTTTACTTACTTGAACAGAAAACATTATCACCTCAACAAACTATATTAACATTTTATTTCTGAGTGGCCCATGTTTTTTAGATATTATAGTATGTTGTCAAACCTTCATGAAATACATGTTTCTGTGGAGAGAGGAGAGATAGTACTTTGCTTTTATACTTCCAAAGCAAAATATAATTATTCGTGCCTCTAGGATGTAAAAATATAGACTTAAAAAAAAAATCTTGCAGCTTTTTGTATGTATTTTGGTAGTGAAATATAGTGTGAATCTTTTTCTTTTTTTGTAAGAAAAATATTACATATAGAGACTGCACTGAATTTATTTGTACCATATGAGACAGACACAGCATTAGATACGTAGTTAACAAACTAACAGTTTGTTAACCATACTATGTACAATTATATTGTATCCAGTACTAAATTCCAGCTATGACACTTTTGTATTGAGGGCTAGGAATTTTCAAAAGAAGAAAATTTGTTGTTTTATTTTTTTTAATTATGAACTATTTCAAGACAATTTGGAAATAAAATTTTTCATGTGAGATTTTCAGAAGACGTATCACAAATTATCAGAGCAATTACATCCTTCAATAAATCACTGTTATTCTCACATGGAAATCCAATAGGTCTTCTCACACAATTAGGCACCTAATTGTGTTGAGAAAAAAACCCAAACAAATGAATGCTTAAATAAATAACTGCAGTAGAACTGCCCACTAATTTCTTCTCTTCATTGAATTTTTAATAGCATATTCTTGCCTGTACTAGCTATAAAAATATTAAGCATGTGCCTGTGCAATGTGCACATGCTTAATATTTCAGTTTAGATCAGTAATTATTGTTTTAGTGTGAGCAAAATATACAGTATTTCTCTGAGTTCAGAAATTAAATGATTTGCCAGAGTATTTGACCAGTTAAATCTGGTTCATTCTGTTGACTGGTATTGATTCTGACCAAAGCAGCTTGCACTGCATTTTTCAAAACCTAGACTCTATAAATTCACAACTACGCCGTTGAGCTGACAAACCAGAAGCCATACAATACATTTACATTCACAGCTGGCATGCCTGCTCTGATCTTTTTTCCCCAGACATGAGGCTGTAATATGATTTATTTTACTCTATTATTGCTTTCTATGTCCCAGTCCATGTTTGTGCTTAGGGACGCATGATGAATCAACTGCCAGGGGCTAGCACATTGCAAAAGTGAGAATATGAAGACGTGATGAGGTGAAAATGTGATTACAGTTCCAAACCTGCCCCAAAAGAAAGTTCCTGTCACCACAGCTTGCACACTGCAATTCAGAAGACTAATATGAACCAAGAGTGAAAAGTCAACCTGAAATTTTAAGCAGGCTATTGACATAAAATCACAGGGTACATGCCAAAAAATGAGCTGAAATGAGAGGGAAAAGTAAAAAACCCTGTGTCTTATTGTACAAACTGATGAAGTCTAGCCTGTAATTCACGTAATTTATCACACAGATTTCATCAGCTTGGACAGAAGTGTTACCGCAACATTTGCATTTCCACGGACTGCCTGCTAGACCAGCTGTGAAACAAAAATTTCGAAACACAGTTACGGTAATTGCACTTCTCCTTAGCTCCATTCAGCCCACTGGAGCTCTCGTTGCCTCCCCCACTGACGGCGACGGAACACCCCCGGAGCCACAGCCCTGTGCTGTAGCATCACCCTGCAGCTTCCCCACTTCCCAGGGAGGAGTCAGCCAAGTTGACGCGGCTGGATGCTGTTGATAACAGGAGATGCGTTGTGGACACTAAAGGCAGCCCTGCTGCCTGCAACATGCTGCCGTCATTACCACCCTTTAGTGAAAAAAAAGAGAACTTTTCACAGTAATGGGGAAATATTTCCCAGAGCGTGAGACTTTGCTGGAAGGCATCATATCTAAGCGCTGCTCTGCCTCTGCAGCGCTGGACTTCCGAACCTCAATGGGATTTCAGTGATAATCACTCCTGACTGAAGGCAGGACAAGACTAAACAGGGCCAAAACTCACCAGATGTGAACTGTACCAGCCCTTATAATGAAGAAAGACAGCTCAGGAAGCTCCTCTCTGTTAACTAGTTGAGTCCACTGTTGTTCCCGCTTACCAGCTGATAAAAGTAAGTCATGGTTCATTCTGTGGACAAGAGCCAAGCACGGTCACCAGCCGTCCCAGCTAAAGGATGGGAATCAATTTGAGACAACTCAGATGACAAAATGTAGGATGTTCACAGCTGACTTACTTTGTTTCTCCAGACTCTCATTATTAAAAAAAAAGAAAAAAAAAGAAGAAGAAAAAGGTATCTTCAAAAGGGTACTCCGTCCGTGTATTTTAGATACATGTCTTAAGCTGAGATGAATCACCCCATGTTAAAATTGGGTGAGTTGTTCTCTTCTAGCTATAAAGGTGTCTAATTTTTGGAAGACAAGATAGGGAGAGAGGAATCCCAACCACAGTCACTCACAGATGTGAGCAGAGCACCATCCCTACTGGACAAACCACCTGGAAGTACTGGCTCAGAAAAACTATGCTCTACTCAGTGCATCTGATCTTTTAGTTTTATCTGAGGAGCTGAAGTGCTTGTGGGTGCTTCAGAACAGACACCAGAATAACGAACACACATCCCCAACGTGTGTCCCTGAGACAGGAGCCAATGCCTGCATAGTGGAGTACATAAAGAACCAGATCCAGACCAGGTTCAGTTCTGCATCTGGATGCAATGCAATACTGAAGACAAGCCAGCGTTTAGACAAGTCACTCGAAAGCTTCCTATTTTTCGCTATAATATTATGGGGACACACAGCAGATCCCTGCCTGTATCACACTCAAAGGAAGCTAGAAGGGATTAGGGAAGGAACCTAATACCTGCTGTGCATTTTTGCACAGTATCTGCTGGAAATATAACAC
>VXBH01000519.1:0-34946 GCA_013400035.1 Rynchops niger
TGATGCTGGAAGAAGGAAAACAAACCCCCCAAAAGCAAGCTTGGATCAAAATCCTGCTGTAGAGCTAGGAAAGGGTTAAAGGCAGCCCGTCTCCATCCCAGGGAGTGAATCAGTAGCTGCTCTGCCCGGGCAGCCCCTGCCTCTACACAAAGCCCCATTGAGGGGGCAGGATGGGGGCAGGAGGGGTTTGCGGAGCGGTTGTAACGCCACAAGCCCCCTCCTTTCACTGCAAAAACCCAGCAAGGCCCGTTGGCAGCTCCCGCCAAGTCCTCAGGCTCTGCCAGCCAACTGCTCCCTGTTTGTTCCCTTTTCTTAAAACAACAAGGCACACAGGGAAAATAAATACAAAAAGCCCCCGGTATGTGTGTAGCATTAAGCTGCAAGAGCTGCTGCTCCAGTCCAAGGATTTTTAAAAACCTACAGCTTCTTCTACCGTGCTAATTTGGCCGTTGTTGCACCTGCAAAGTATTTTTTATTCCAGCATCCTTCTTAAACACAGATGTACATGCTGAGCCGGGAGCCTTCTGAAGTGCTCTGTGTTGACTTAACTCTTTCCCTCTGGACCCCAGTGACTTCAAGGAGATCACTGGTGCCAAGGCTGAACGCTTTGAAAGCCCCCGCTCTCAGGTGCGCGGCTCATGTGCTCCAATTTGTGTGCCTAAATTTCAGCTACCTATATCTGCCCCTTGACTCCCACATGTAGCCTGAGCTGTACGGCCCATGAGTCCCTTGACTTCAGTAAGGCTGTTCAGTACCTACAAAAAAAAAAAAATAAAAATATCAGGCCACTTGTTTTGAAGTGCTCAGACATGGATTTAGGCCCCAGATGCTCAAAAACTACAGCTTAAATTTAGACATCTGTATCTGTACCACTGGCAAAGTGTTTTTATTTTTGGAAGCACTGAGCCCCAGCAGCTCCCATTAATTTCAGTAAGAGCTGCTGGGAGCAGAGAGTCTTGGAAACCTCTTCTGGAGAAGCTGTGCTAACATTAGACTCTTGTTTTCAGAAGCGTTGGCTTGAAAAGAAATGACACACAATCAGGAGGAAGGAAAATGTTTGTTTAGCTTTTCAATTTAATAAAGTCATTCCATGAGCAATGGAGCTGGTAAACTCCGGTTTCTTGAGGGTTGGTGCCCAGTGTCCTCAAAATCCCACCACCAAACAGCAGTTTGTTCAACTCCCTCCCACATTCCCAGTAGGTTTGGTGGGACAAACTGCTGTGGCCAGATCCTGCTGGCAGGCTGGGCAGTTGGCTGCTGCCACTGAAAACTGAGTGACAGCTGCCTTTCCTCCAGTGCCAACTTAATTTCTTCCCCTTTCTTCTAACCAGACTAATTTTCACGGAAACTGCAGGAACTTATGTGTTGCAGACCCTTAACCTTCTATCAAATTTGGTTGAAAAATTGCCCAGAAGTTATTACAAACAAGAAACACGACTGGATGCGATCTGTTTCCTTAGGAACCTAGGCTAAAAGGAAAAATTGATATCAGGTACTTGTGGATATCTGAAATATTCAGGCTAAAGAACTGAGTTATCACCAATTTAAAAAAAATCTACAAAAGACAAAGCCAAAAAAGTTTACAAGGCTGCGAGACCTAAAGGCAATTAGAAGTTTAAATGCAGGCACAAACCTGAAAAATGCATACAATGGACAAAATGTGGCACCTTCTTCCCTTTTAACCTGTGCCTGTGCGAGCCAGGTGAGAGCGGTGGTGTGTGTGGTTCCTCCACATGGACGGCACATGGCTCACATGAAGTGTACGATTTGAGTAAGTGTCACACTCAGGTAAATCCCCAAACAACACATAGAAGTGTCTATAGCTACAAAAGCATTAATTCACACCAGGCCGAGGATCCTCGTGTGCCGCAGCAGTTGCAAAACGTGCGGTGCTTGAGGAAGAAACAGCCTAACAGGAGTTTTTGTCGATGACATTTGCCATGCTTTTAAAACAGTTATAAATACAACCCAAAAAGTCATAAATTCCATCTGTGTTCACAGCTGAAGGAGACACCAGTAACTCAGTCTCCTCTTCCATGAGACGGGAGAAAATGTCAAGGGAGAACACTGTAATTTTCTAGAAAGCAAGGAAGTGAGGAAGAGAAATTCACTGCAAAAGCAGTGCAAGGATTTTTAAGAAAGGATGCTTGGGAAATGAAGCCTGGGGATGGGTGACCTGGGTGCTGGGTGTCCCGGGTGCCCTGGCTGATGGGTGCGATGCCTCCTGTTACAGGGTAGCAGAGAGGCTCCCAGGGCTTCCCTCGTCTCTGCCCATCTGGTCACCGGGCTGCACTGGAGGGAGAAGCTGGGAACGCCTGTGGACAGCCTCCCAAGCTTTAAGGCTCCCTAAAACCTTTCGTTCTGCCCAACGAACTGGTAGGATGCAGCAAAAGGCAGCCTCGGGGCAGTGGCTCCCAATGGCCAAGGCTCCCTAGTCAAGCAAGAGGTCCACCCATGGGCAGGAGGCCAGCAAACCCTCCACCACTGCAGCACTGATGCCTTTCCTACTCTTCTTTCGTGTTTGTGATCAAGGAATCCAGTGCTAAGACTGGCAGTAAACCCACAGCAGATCTCTACCCTCCAGTTTTAGTAGCTGGCCACGTTTTAACCCCTCTCTAGGTTTTAGGTTATCAAATGTCACTCGAAACCTGGCAAGAACACATTTTTCCCCCCTCTTCTCTCAGGGCAGTGGTGGTGGTTGGGAACTCGACTATTAGGGAGTCCTGCCCCACTGAGTCTTCCTACCTGCTTGTGTTTGTGCAGTTTGATGGCAACATGGGACAAGCTTTGGCCAGTATCAAGTGACTCACGAGATTGCTGAGAGGTCTTCAAAGAAGACAACTGAAGGAACAGACAACAGGAACATTTTCTGTCAACAGACTAAGCCAGATTCTGAAATCGGTGCTGAACTATCACAAAGTGAAAAAAATTCTACAAGGCGATAATATATGGCAGTGAATTTAGAGTGTGAACCCAAGATTTTGTCTCATCCAGGTTTTGTAGGCTGTCCTCAGAAATGCTTAACACAGGGTTAACAAAGAACACTGTAATACAGACCAATCCTTTCTCTTGCTGGGGGCCTGCACCCTGCCATCCTGATTTATTCCTTATTCATAGGGTGAAAAAAACCATTGGTTTCAGAAGGAGATATTTCAGATCAAGGACTGAAGCATTTGTGCCTAGGTTTTCAGTCCGCGTATTTTACACACTTCTGAACACTACCAACAATGCTGTGACTCTGTAGGGATACACGCATTTAAATCAGCATCAAAACTCCTTTATGGCCAAGACTTAAAACGTTGAATGCATTAGAGAAGAGAAACATTTGCACTGTGTTTCTTATTGTTGGTTGCCTTTCTGTAAGTGCTTTCAACACCACCAAATTAGTCCAGAAGTGGTTAAAAGCAGCTAAAGGGAGCTTTGGAGGACTCGGTGTCAGCTGGCATTCTAATGAGAATTAGACAATCGGAAATAGACAGCTCCGAGGCCAAACAATTAGCCAGACAATTAAAAGGCTCTACTGTACAGGGTTTTATGTGGGATAGGATAATGCATCCGCAATATTTGTGCTAATAAGGTAGACGGATAAGAATAAAGTTAATTTCCCTTCTCAGCAGCTAAATGAACAGATCGCTCCATTTTAGCCAAGCCCAAAAGGACGTAATTTTTCCCTGATTGGAAAAAAAAAAGGTAAAAGAAAGAAATAGAAATTACAGTCTCTGGCTATGGAAATAAAGCTGGATATTCAACTGGTGTGGAGCTTGCAGAGGTCCAGTGCCAATGCCACCCTGCTCTGCTCTGTCTTCTGCCTTCTGCAAATGCCACTTTCGCCTGTGTCATGGCTGAATCTCTCACCATTCTCATTCTGGATTTTTCCATAGGTACGGGATAAGATCCATTTTAATATTTTTGATAGTATGTTGCTCACTACACATCAGAGGTATGACAATTTCATGTGAAAAATGAAAACAGGGAAGAGCATGAACACAAACCGCCGCTACCCCAAAAAATGCGGGTAAGTTTCCTGCAGTTGGAGAAATTGCAGGGTACGGTACACATGGGGTGTGGAGGATGAGCCTCACCCTGCGAAAACCCCCTTCCTAACCACTGTGTTCCCCTGCAAACGCAGTACACCAGCTATGGAAGAGACACGGGCTGGGAGCCACAGCGACCCCAGAAACATGCCTGACTCCAGAAGGCTTATTTTTCCCCTATATTGAATCACAAAATCATAAAATCATAGCATGGTTTGGGTTGGAAGGCACCTTAAAGACCCTCTAGTTCCACCCCCCTGCCATGCACAGGGACACCTCCCACCAGACCAGGCTGCTCAAAGCCCCATCCAGCCTGGCCTTGAACACTTCCAGGGATGGGGCGGCCACAGCTTCTCTGGGCAGCCTGTGCCAGTGTCTCACCACCCTCACAGTAAAGAATTTCTTCCTAATGTTTCATCTAAATCTCCCCCTCAACCATTTTGTCACTGTGTAGCTCTGTGACGTGCCATGCACCGATAATGCAAAACACCACTGAGGCTTCCACCGCTTTCTCCTGCACTGGAAGCGTCACCTCTGGGAGGGAGGGCTGGGAGTTCGTGGAGATGTGTCTAGGAGCCCTGTTCAAAAAACACACACACACACACATACACACACACACAGCCATTTGAGGTCTCATGTTCCCTGTACTATCTTCCCCTCTCCCTCAGACAGCGCAGGCTGCTGCCGGAGCCTGCCATCACGCTTTACATTAGGTTACTGGCTTCTGTGGTGTACCAGCAGCCATGTGTTGCTATTTAGCAGAGAGCACCACCAAAGCAGTGAAAACGAGCTATTTTGGTTTGGTGTCTCCTTGCAGTTACAAAAGACCAGAAGCAAGCTGTCATACACGGGATAATTGAATCCCAAGGAAAACAAGCCACTTGGAAAACAAGCCGTTGGTCCATTTTACAGTGGGGCACACTGGTTTTTCTGCTGTGATGGCAGGGATTTTGTATCCTCGAGGTTTACCACGCATGGACAGGATAGCTCACGCGTGGTCAGCTTTCCATGCTGCCCCTCCCTCTCCTCCCTCTTCCCCAGAAAAGCCATCTGAATGGACACATGACAATATCACACACTCAGAGGCAAATGTATTTACGATGCATCGGCATGGCTCAGTTCCGTCAGTAATTACCACATTATGGCTTCAGCCAAGCCATTTCTCCCATAACGCCCAGATGGACCAATTACTTCTCCTCTACAATGAGAATAGATGGGAAACAGGTGACAAGCCCTGTTTGTAGCAGAGGGAGGGAAAGAAAGTTTTAGCTAATCAGCAAATGGCCCTGAGAAGAATCCTGTCTATGGTGAAGGTGCCTTACGGTTGCCACTGTATGGCACGTCTCATGCGGAAGATCGCAGAGCTGTCACTTTAATATATTTAATACAGGCATCTGTATTATTAACCAAAGGCTCTTCTTGGCCACTGGAAACTGAAAGCATGTGTGTGAGGCTGTGTTCCCATCTTGCCAGCCCTGGCACCATGAACTCTGGCCAAGTTCTGCTCTACCAAGAGCCTCACGTTCCAGACCGACCCTGAGCAGGAGGCCCCTTTGGAGGATCAGGTGTACATTGGAGTCCTTACCCCTTCCCTACCCTGGTTTTAATAAGGCCTTTTTGTATGATTGCTTCCTGGTTCTTGCTCTTTTTCCGAGCAGGCACACACAGAGTCCAGGGTCTCCACGGTGCAGAAATGACCATCCAGTTATCTCTTCCCCAGGCACACAGACCGCAGACCAGGGTAGGGATCTAAGATGCAAATAGCATCCCTCTGGATGACTGGAAATTGCATGTTAGACCACAAAGCCTTTCCTAATGATCGCTGCATCAAAACCAGGCAAGCAGGTTTGTCCCAAAATTCCTGACCGTATCAAAACCCCTGGAAAACAGGCAATGTCTGCCTCCAGCTGAAATCATTTTGCATTCACAAGCAGCAACGGGGGAAATTCTACCAGGCTGACACACAGGATGCTCGTACTGATACTAGTATGGCTGCCTACAAACCACAGCACTGGAAGAACAGTAGTTACAGACAGCTTCATCAAAGGGCTTCAAGGATGCATTTGCTCTGTCTGGCCTATACAACCGAAAGCTACTTAATTTTAATTTCGTGCTTCATATACATTACATCCTCGCTAATGACAATGAGGTAGAGTGATGTAGCGCTGGTGGGAAGGTTGACAAACTTACACTAGTCTGTAAAAGAATAAATTACAATTCAATAAAAAGAATAAATTACGTAAAAGAATAAATGTACAATTATGTAAAAGAATAAATTACAATAGCCATTGCCTCCCAGCAAACACATTTAAGTGTGACGGTTTTCTCTGCTATGACATCATTCCTATTACGAATGACGCTGTAGCACTTTTACTAGCATGTGGGGAAGTGTCGTTCACTTATGACTAACAGCCAGTTGATAATCGTTTACATGATTAATGTGTTAGTGCTTCCCCCCACACTGATTCCGTCACATTTGTCAACTCACTTTTGTTTATTTTATTTTAAGCAGCTCTAGCAATAAGACGCGTGAAGCCTTGCTGTGGGTTCGCAGCGCAGTTATCATCCGAGGGACTGAATCACGAGCCCTCCACGAGCATCGCTGAAGGATTTCAGCGGAGATGCCGGTGCAGAGCTCAGGCGATCAGCAGTGGTTTCTGGACGGGTTTTGACATACTGCCTGTAACCAGATGAGACCCGAGTCCTCCTGAAATCAACGGAAAGCCCTGTACTGCCACAATTTCACCCAGTAAGATCCAAGAATTCCTGTTGCTCTAGGATGTTTACTACAAGGAGGGCCACGCTGCCCAGCTTTTGTTTTCTGCTGAATTTAGCTATCATTTCCTAGGTTTCCCCATTGTGTGGCTTTGGCTTCTGAGCCCATCTGCTACACTTCAGGGTATGTTTTCAGTGTGGTGCGTGGGCTCTTGGCTCATTAACGTGGTGTTAATGGAGTATGGCAGCTAGAGCCTTCCTCCACTCACTGATAAGATGCTCCTTCCGGAAGGAGGTTTGCCCATAGCAGATTCAGCAGCCGAAGCATTTATCTGCCATGGAGTGTTAATAACTGTTGGGTTATAATTACCAAATCTCAATATTTACAGAAAAACAGCCTCTCCATTGTGCAGCTAATAGCACAATCTTGAACGTACGAAATGCCAGTTTGCTCTGAATGAGGAGCTGCTTGCTAAAATTCAAAAGCAATTAAACCGTAAGCAGTAGCTGACATTAACGATTATATTGTTTACCAAGGAGCCGCCACTTACTGGGCGCAATTCTGGCGGTGAAGATGCTCTATGGGACAAAAGGACCTGGGGAGCCTCCTCCCCAGCTAAACCACAGAGAGGATTAGTGTCTCAGTTGGGAGACTGTAAAACTCAAGCCATTTTCAAACTTACAGATATAAGGAATAATGTTTTATGATGAGGGTGGTGAAACACTGGCCCAGGTTGCCCAGAGAGGTGGTAGATGCCCCATCCCCGGAAACATTCAAGGTCAGGTTGGACGGGGCTCTGAGCAACCTGATCTAGTTGAAGATGTCCCTGCTCATTGCAGGGCGGTTGGACTAGGTGGCCTTTAAAGGTCCCTTCCAACCCAAACTATTCTGTGATTCTATGATTTGAGTTGCCTCAGACATCTGGCTGGCAGCAGATCCCATGCACCTTTTTTAGCTGCTCTGATGAGGGATCAGGTTGTGCTCTGAACAGATGAGGCTGCTCCTCTGTTTTCTACTACTAAAAAGAGGAAAGGTACATTGAGTTCCCCTGTACATTTATTCCTTAGCTCACCTGGTCTAGTGCTTAAGTCCTTAAATGTGTTATGCATCTTCTCTGCGTGAGTGAGGGATCTGGCCCTCCACATCTCATATGTTTCCTCATATCAGTAATTACACTGCAAACTCAAATAAACAAAAATAGGCAAATAATTTCTTTTATTATTACTCCTTAGACAGCCTTTTTGTTTGTTTGCTTTGATGGCCCAAAGCCCCTTTTTTTCTTCCTCAAAGTGAAAAGTTCTATTCAACTTGGGTTGAACAGAAAAATCTTCACTCTACTTAAATTGAAACATTTCTGTTTAGAGAAGGATTTAAAGGAAGGATTTTTCTTTCTAACTGTTCTTAATTATTACAAAGCTGAGACAAATTTCAAAACAAAACTTTGTTTCCTAGTGAAAAAACAAACCGCTTCAGTTATTTCGAAAATGTCAAGATATGCCTGCTCTGCCGCCGCCAAAACCACTTGCTAAATTTCACAAGTATTGGTAAAAAGTTTTGGTCGGTCCAAAGCTGTACTTTTTTTTTTTTTTTTTTTACAGCAAGGAAAGCCTGTGCCCTAGAATTTCATCCCAACCTCCAGAAAGCAACCTTTATCCGCATTATCCCAGAGCACCCTGGAAATCACGACCGCAGGGCTTCCCCTAACACATTCATATAATGAGAGGGTCGCCTGCAGAAACTTTACAATGGATTAAATGCAGCAGAGACAGCCTGCCTGGTTATCACGGCACATCTGTGGATATTGTGCTTAATCCAAGGATCACGACCTGCACAGGAGACAGTCGGTGCGGGATGGGACCCAGACCCACCCAGCAGCCACGGCCTGCTGGATTCGCCCCTGCAGAGGAGGGAGCCTGGCAGGAGCCGCCTCAGTGTCCTCGTCCCTCCGCCAAAAACCCGGCCGACGGGGGTGGAGGGCAGCTGATGTCTGTGCATGGGGCATACCCTGGTTATCGTTTCTTGGCTTCAGCCAGGTCCTGTGTTTGCCCTGAGAAGTGCAAGGGCTGTAACCCTGACCTTTAGGCAGCTTTTGCAACCCCTCTTTTCCATCTTCCACGCTGCCATACAGGCTGCAGGCCAGCGCCGTGTCCCAGGAGTACGGCCCTGCATCCGACCCTTTCTGACAAGGAGTGCTGTGAGGATAAGCTGTTCAACACAGTTCCTGTGCCTACTCTAAGTGTTTGGATAGGAAAAAAACCAAATCCACTTTTGCTAATACTTGTTACAGCTAGGGATAAAGTTCTCTATCTCTCGGCACATTTGGTAACTATTTACTTAACTAAATGGTGAAAAAGAAAAGCCTCAATTCTCCAGAGTTGCCTCCCTCAGCTTGTTTATCACTGTGTTGCAATGGCTCTGTGGTTGTGAAATCTCGAGCTGAAAACTCAAAAGGAAATTTCTAGTGACAAGCTTTCCTTGAGGCTGTAAACAAATAGAATTCATTAGGAAGAAGGAAAAGAAGCAGAAAACATCAAAATCAACACATGCACACATGCGCGTGCCTGCACACACAAACACACGCACACCCGCTGCTTTGTCAGAACGGTGCTGAGAAAATAAAAAATTAAAAAATCTTTAGGCCAGGCTTTTTTTCCCCCCCTGGGATAACCAGCTTGATCTAATGCTCCCTGCCGTCGGTAGGAAGCTGAGCTTTCTCAGACGGCAACAGAAGTTGGATTGTACTTTTAAGCAGCCTGTTTCATCTGCCGTGCCCTGAAAGTGCTTTACCCTTTCTACACCTGCTTGTGCAAACTCCAAAACACGGCTTTCTAGGAGTTCTCAGGTGTTTGCTGATAGACAACATATTTGCTTAAAAGAAGGAGAATGAATAATGAATTAAAAAGAAGCCTCTGAGCCAACTGTACTAATGGCTTTTTACCTGTAGCACCAAGACCTTGTATATTCTGGCTTCGTGTTAAAAAAGCACGCTGATTAAACCATAATATTATGTTTTGATCTAGCCTACAGCTGAATGAATTACTGGCAGGAAACACAGCTCATGAATTCAATCAAAAATCCTTTCATTTGTCACAGCCGCTTCCTGTCCGTCTTTTAAACATCTGCTTCTCTTGTTCGCGACAGAAAAACTCTTTGTTAAAATAATAAGCATTCACCGATCCTTCCCTCGAATAAAGTGCACAGTTCCTCAATGAAACACGCTTTCCTCCCCCCTTCAAGTTTATTTTACGTATCTTTAATAGCTTCCTCGTACCCCTCTCTTTCTTTCTGCTTTCAAATTCTGGGAAATCTCAAGCTGACAAAAGAAGGCATTTCCGAAGCGCGAGCTCGAGCTGCCCCCGGCCTTTCTGCCAACGGGACCCAGCGTTTGGGATGCTTTGCTGCAATCCCTGCCAAGAACCTCTCCAGCTCCTTAAATGGAAGCCACTTCCTCCCCGCGGAGGCCGAGCAGCCACCCAGCCTCCCAGGGCAGAAGGGTTTCTGCCAGGTCCTCGCTCTCCGGCGCACGCAGAGCTGCAGCTGGGATGAGCACAGGCTTGCGGGGAGCATCACCGGTCCCTTCTCCTCAGCCCCCGAGCACCACAGCTCCTCCGGGGCAGGAGAGAACCGAGAGCAACTCCTTCCTTAACTTCCCGTTTCCATTGCAATGACCGCTCCGTGGCATCTCGGATCTAGGCTATTTGTTCAGCTATTTGTGCAAGTGATGGATATCAGCTGTGCAGCCCCCTCTTGCTGTCCTTAAATGTCTCACAAATCCACAATCAATGCGCCGGTGTTTATGTGCATGTTTGGCACTATCCGCAACTCCGCGTTTCCGTACAAGCTTCTACAGAGAAGAACACCAGTCTTCCAGTGGAATTTACTTTGAAGTAAACCTCGTTCTTTGCTAATTACTTCTTAATAATTAATTACCTACTTTCTGTAGTTCTTCTGAAAGCAATCTGGGTGTTCTCTTCTAACCTTGACAATCCATTGCCCAGCATCAAAACGCAGCGAACTCTGGGGGGGAAGCCTAAGAGTTGTCTGACAAACCATAATAGTGCCCAGAAAACTCGGCAGTGCAGGCGCTGGGCTGGAAAGTTGCAGGCTGGAGTTGGAGCAGAAGCTGTATTAGAAAGAACCAGTGGCACCTCCGTGGCTCTGTCTGCAATATCACTCCCACCGTGTGCCAACCCTGCGCCTCTTCCTAAAGCCATGCGAGGGAGGGTGACCCCGAGTGACTGAGGTGGTGAGGCGGGGGGCAGAGGGCTATGTCCTGAAAAGTCCCTATTCTGAGGAGCTGGAAAAAAACAGCCAGTCAAATTAGCGCGTTCTCATGGGGTTTTTTTGCATCGTGCTAACTTTCAAAATGTGAGACATTGCTTGCGAGTGACTGAAAGCTAAGATAGCGTGTTCATGTCTGATGTCTGATGACAGACAGGTGCAGAAAATGATTAGGAATACTTGCATGATGCTTTTCTGATGCTCAAATGACTTTTTTTTTTTTTTTATTTCCACTTTTCCACTGTGTGCTTTTTTAAATTTTTCTTTTAATGTAATAATTTTTGAAGTTTAGATTATTTTTCTTGCAGAACCTCACTTTTGCTTTGATTCTTCATTATGTTACAGCTTCATCTTATGATCCCAGTGTTCTATCTGAATAAAAGTGATGTAAATTGGGGTTATCCTAAACTTAAGAATTCTTGCAGAGGGTCAGGCCAAAGGTCAGCCTGTCCCAGCGTCCCGTCTCCAGCTTGGGCTGACAGCTGGTACGCAGGGAAGAAGATGGGAATGGAGTAAATGCATAGGAATAAATAGTTTGTGTTTTCCATGAATTGCCAGCTGTTTGTAGCTGAGTCTCCTGAGACAGAGCTGGGATGTTTGCATTTCATGGCTGTCGATGGATTTTTCTTCCTGAGATACGTTTAATTGCTTTTTATGTTGCAAATCTTTAGCAGGTACAGCATCACGCGGCAATGAGTTCCACAGTTCAAATGCGACCGCTCCCTCCGCCTGTCGGGAGCCCAGCACCACCTCATCATATGGGATGTCCCATAGGTCTTGTATTGAAAGAAACAGCCCAAATTGTTTCCTGCTGACTCGCTGGAGGGCATTCATGGCTGTCAGCGCCTCTGTTGTACACTCTCATTTACTCCCTTTTCTGACAACGGCGTCCCAGACATCTAGAAATTGTCCTACACTTTGGGGTTTCCTTCTAACCTCGGCACCTTTTTCTTTTTAATATATCCTTTCCGAGAAGGAAAGGCAGAAGTAGTGAATTCATATGTTGCTCTTTTTCCTCTTTTTTTCCTAATAAATCCTGATGTTTGATTTGTTTTGCACTGCTATCAAGGAACAAACTGCTGTTTTCACGGAGCTATTACAACTCCATGATCTCATTCCTGAACAGACACGGATAACTCACAGTTTAGCAATTGGCATCTACAGTTAGGAGCTTTTCCCATGCACAACACTTCACATTTATCTAAATTAATCTCGTCTGCTCTTTTATTGCCTTGCTCCTAACTAGAGTGAGTGCCTTCTGCAAGTCTTTTGCAGTCAACTTTCATTTTTATTACCCTTAATAGCTTACTATCGATAGCAAACATTGACACCACACTATCCACCCTCTTTTCTAGATCGTGGGAGAGAACAGCTTGCTCCAGCCCTGCCCTGAGCCAGCCTTTCTGGTGTAGTCCCAGTTACAGTGACAAACCCATTCTTCTACTGGTAGAACTTGTTTTGCTTGTGGAAAGAGGTTTTCCAGTACTGATACAGCTCTGCCAGATGTGGCCACACTAGGAGTACTTTGCCAGATTAATCTGATGGTATTTTTGTACCACTATAAAAAATACTCTCTTACGGTTTACAAGCATCCCTTGGACACAGTATGAAACCTGGGAGTGGAGTAGTGCATCCTTCCAAAAAGGAGCAGGGCAGTTTAAGTAGGGAGACATCAAGGTACTACATAACTTTGGATATTTAACCTTGGGGTCTAAATCAGGTGGGTATTTTCTACTAGTCGATGAGAAAAGAACTCCTCCAGTCGTATAAATGAAGAAATTAAAAATGGAGCTGACAGCAAACGTAGGAGCATAAATTATTTTCTGTAAGTAAATAAGCAGACAGTTGCTGTCAGAGCTTCTGCTGCACATCCCCACACGGCCACATTAAGATTTCTGTGGTGGCCCATGCGACTGTGGTAGTGAATTTTAATAGGTACTTGGAGGGCTTCTGAAAACCAGTTACTTAGGATCTGCAGTATCTTTCTGTTGCGGTTGACCCAAGCTGAAGCACTTCTAGAGCATCCCATTTTCATGCCCACTGCATTATTGGGCCTCCAATGGGGTGTGGGGCAACTGAGTGAGTGCAAATGCATGCATATGAAAAACCCTAGCCAATATCAACTAGATTTCAAGCTAGAAATAACAATAAGAGACAGGATGGATGAGGATGGGAGCCAGAGTTGCTGACCGTTCACCTCTTGAACTGCAACAAGAGGTCCTGCACGGAGGCTTTGCCTGCTGGATGCTGCTGGTGAGCAGAGCGTGGTTCACCAGGCGGTGTGAGGGCAGGAGGCTGACCCATGCAGTAAATCACAGAATCACAGAATGGTTCAGGTTGGAAGGGACCTTAAAGACCATCTAGTTCCAACCCCCCTGCCCTGGGCAGGGACACCTCCCACCGCACCACGTGAAGCATGACCCGGTTGCGGATGCCTTGCACCCAGGCACCTGTGACCTAGCGATTTTGAAGACTCTCCCCCCTCCCCCCTTTTTTTTTTCCATAAAAAGACATTAAATGCAATTAGCAGGTAGCAGGTTTCATGCAAACCAAAGCAAGCACTTTTCCATCCAGCGCAAATTAAACAGCGGAGCTCACTGCCATCAGCTGTTGCAGAGGCCAGAAGTTAAAACAGCAATTAGACAAACTTGTGGAAGGAAAATTGGTTGGAATTAATAAACACAAAGATACTGTCTCTGGCTCAGGAGCTCTCAGCCCTATGATTGCATCAGTAAAAGGACTGTGCCATGTTTGCCCGTTTTCATACATTTTTCCTCCAGCATCCACTCCTTGCCAGATCTAGAACAGGATCCTGGACTTTAGAAAATTAGAATAGAATAGAATAGAATAGAATAGAATAGAGTAGAATAGAATATAATAGAACAGGACAGTTCTGTTGGAAGGGTCCTAAAATCATTATCTAATCCAACTGTCTGACAACTTCAGGGCTGACTAAGTTAAAGCATGTTAGTGAGGATGTTGTCCAAATGCCTCTTAAACACGGACAAGCATGGGGTCATCAACCACCTCTCCAGGAAGCCTTTTCCAGTGTCTGACCACCCTTTCAGTAAAGAAATGCTTTCCTAATGTCCAGTCTGAATGTCCCTTGATGCAGCTTTGAATCATTCCCACTTGATATACCCCTTTCAGACCCAGTGTGGTTGTTCTTCATCCATGTGTAGAAGTCCTGTGGCTCATTTTAGAATAGTGCGTGCGCCACTCCAAGAAAACTCTCTTGCTTTTGAAGGCTTGACTAAAAGACCCAGGCAAAGTAAGCTACCCAAAATCTGATTTGTGTAATGCACAAGGTCTTAGATATCAGACCTGCTAGCATTTCTTCTTCCCAACTGTTCCTGTGCTGTATCACCTGATTGAGAAAGGCAATGCAATCCAGCGGACTGAGCGCTGTGCAGTGCCAGGGCAAACATGGGAGATTTAGAGCATGTGAGAGTCTGGCCTTTTGTACCAGATGTGTTTACGTCAGCCTGAGGTTTGGAGGTGACTGCTCAGACTAAAGAATTACCCCTCTCTGGCCTCTCTGTTAAGCATCTATTTTGCCTCACTAATTGTTAAATGACAGAAACTAATTTTGTTTTAAATGATCTTTAATATCACGCATTTTAAAAAAGGCTCTGAAGCTCCTACGCTTCAGAATCGCAACTTGACACCCAATTCCCATCTGTCTCCTATTAACAACAACAACCCTGATAATCTACAGTTGCATGTGGAAAGAGATATGAAAAACTGATGAAGATGATACAGTGTGGACCACCAAGCAGTCAACAGCCTCTTAATAGTAGTCGTCTGAGCCAGTGGCTAGATCAAGGAATGACCAAATGAAGAGGAGGAGATAAAATGAATGCATAGGACCCACTGTGTCCATTGACCAAGTGAAACTCCATTTAGAAAGGTCCAGAGGGTGACAGACTTGACTTGAAGGCCACTCCAAAACTCCGTATCATTATATAAGGCTCCAATTACCTGGGCAATCTTGGCCCCAAATGCTCATCCTAACTGCCCGAATGAAAAGAGAAGAGACGTGCCAGGAATAGTTTGGATGAGACAGGACACGTGTACACAACGAAGTGCAGACTGGCCTACTAACTGCACTGCTGCCTTGCAACTGTGCACTCCGGCAGGGATTGAGGCGAGCTTTCCTGATGGGGAGAATGCAAGCATCTTCGGGGATTTCCTACAGACCTGAGCTTGTGTGATCCGGGGAGAGCAGATGCAGGTAGACGGGAGCTCAATGGCTGGATCCCCTGGCAGTAATCCTGCAGGATGGAGGCTTTGGGCTTGGACAACAGCCAGGAACGTGGTAGATAAGTGCTGGAGTCAAGGGGCTCAGTGACCTTCAACTCAGCCCATACTGCTCAAACACTCAGGTGGCCCAGTGCTGCCCCGTTGACTTCAGGCCACCAAAGAGACCTCTTGCACCCCTAGGAGGGCTCCCACCACCATATGGGGGTCCTGGTAGACAGTAAATTACCCATGAGCCAGGAATGTGCCCTTGTTGCCAAAAAGGCCAATGGAATCCTGGGCTGCATAGGGAAGAGTGTAGCCAGTAGGTCGAAGGAGGTCATTCTCCCCCTCTACTCTGCACTGGTGAGGCCACAACTGGAATACTGTGTCCAGTTTTGGGCTCCCCAGTTCACGAGGGACAGGGAACTGCTGGAGCGAGTCCAGCGAAGGGCAACTAAGATGACTGAGGGATTGGAGCATCTCCCTTATGAGGAAAGGCTGAAGGAGCTGGGACTCTTTAGCCTGGAGAAGAGAAGGTTGAGGGGAGACCTTATGGCATACAAGTATCTAAAAGGTGGGTTTAAGGAGGATGGTGCCAGACTCTTTTCAATGGTTCCCAGTGACAGGACGAGGGGCAATGGGCACAAGTTGGAAGATAGGAAGTTCCGTTCAAATACACGGAAAAACTTCTTTACGGTGAGGGTGACAGAGCACTGGAACAGGCTGCCCAGGGAGGATGTGGAGTCCCCTTCTCTGGAGATTTTCAAGACCAGCCTGGACGCAGTCCTGAGTGATGTGCTCTGGGCAATCCTGCTTTAGCAGGGGAGTTGGATACGTGATCTCTAGAGGTGCCTTCCAACTCTGAAGATTCTGTGATTCTGTGATACGTCCCCACAAACCGACACAGCCCCTTGCCTACAGCCCACAGAGCTTTGCAATGCCCTTCCCTGGAGGCACCATGCTACACTGACTGACGAAGAGGATGAAGAGAAACCCGTACAGCAGAAGAAGAAAATGCTGGATTCCTGATCCACAGCTCCCAGAGGAGATGGGACAGGCGCAGAGAAGGAAACCATGAACAAAATCTGCTGCTGAAGCACAGCACCTTGCAATATTTCCCGTCAGGAACTGTGGAGCTCCCTTTGCTGTTGCTAGGGCCCAGGGTGCCTGTTGCCACTGTCGCTTCTATAAATAAAGTTTCCATTCCAGGATAAACTAAGCAAAGCAGTGGCTGCTTCTTAGGGAAATCTCCCCTTCATCCCCTGAACACACAGAGAAACAAAGGATCTTCACACCCCCCTGCCGCTGGGCCGGCCTGCAGGCCATGAGCGGAGCTTGCATGGTGGAAGGCAGCTGAGGAAGAGCTCGGTGGGGAGAGGCAGGGACCGTCCCTGGCTGCAACCTGAGGCTGCCTGTCTGCGGAGCAAATGGGAGCTTTCTGCAGACACACAGCCGGTTCCTCACGCCGGGAGGATCACACGCGATTTTTTGTGTTCGAAGAATTCCACTGCGTGTAATTATTCCTTTGATCATGTTAAAAGAGCAGCCACCGTGTGCTCGAATTGTGGCTTTGCCATAAATTATCAGTTTGGACAGGGAAAGGAGGCTGTCAGAACAGCCCGTCCAAGGAACGGGCCTCTCTGACAAGTTCCTCTTTTATTCTATTTTTTTTTTTTTTCCAAATTTGTACATATTTCAACCAAACTATGCTACTGTGAGGACAAGAAAATCATTCCAGGAACTGCTTTCATTATCGTTAGCAAAGTGGAAGTCCTGTGTAGTGTTTGCTTTGGGCCCAGGCAGCTGCCCAAAGACTGCACTTCAAAGGTCTCTCCTCAGCTCCCATCGGAGCACCACCCCGCTTTCCTAACCACAGTCTCCTCCGGCTCGGACCTGCTTCTCCTTTCATTTCTCCACTCAGTTTAGGTTCACCAAACGTCAGGGGGCTTGGTCACGTGCAAGTATCTCGCAGCAGAAGAAGAAGCATCTAAGAGGGCTGACTTCCAGTACCCCACTGAGTTGCTAATCCAAGAGGACATTTTGTAGCTAGCAAGTGGCAAGAATTGGGCTTTATAGAAAAAGAAAAAAAAAAAAAAAAAAAGCTGGATTTTCCTGGAGCATGAGGAAAGCTCCCTTCCGGGGCATTCACGCACATCTGAAGGACTCGGAGCCAACCCAAGGTCAAATGCTACCAAGACCCTGTGTGCAAGCTAGCCAGGACTCCCTAAGTCCCACCACCACCACCTCCCACCATGGCCTATCCCAGGCAAACACTGAGATAGAAAAAGATGCTTCATCCCACACTTGAGCCAGAGTATCCCGCTATGGGAAAGAGAAGAATTCAGTGGCTCTGGGTCTCAGGGCTTGCCTGGTAACCTCACGGCTACCTTGTACCACCAAGGCTTGCCTCTGACACACTCACATTTGCTGCACACAGACAACAGAGAAGAGCAAACCAGAGACACGCAAGCGTTTCAGCTGGAGCACGCCCAAATGCAGAGCTAGGCTGGGTTTGACAGAGTAGCACTGACTCCATCAAGCTCTTTAGGAGGTTTCAGAGGCTGCCTTCACTTTTGCTGCCTACCGACCCCACCACCATGGGGCATCAATCTGCTTTGTGCCCGTGTTTGAGCAGCTTTGCATCCCAAATGCCAGGGGGTCCCCCGGGCCAACGGGCACACACACTGTAAAGCCACTATGGCCTCTGCTGCAGTCGGATTGCTACAGACACTGCTCTGCTACCGTGCCAGCTCCCGGCTTATATTGACTCCAATAATTAATTGCTTTTTCTATTTTTAAATATGAAAAGGTCTCTGTTTGGCTGTCAAGTGCAACCATGAAAGAGACAGTTTTCAGCTAAAATTTATCCAGAGGTCGTTCGGGATTTGTAGAGTAGATCTAGGGGCTGTGTTTTTCTCCCAGGCACGGTTCCTTCGGGCTTTTGTGCAGATTTGCTAAGTCTCGCACAACTCCAACCTCCCTTTCCCTGCAGCTTGAGGGTTGGGATGGAGAGATGCAGCCCCGGGTGCTGCCCTGGCTGGGCGAGCCAGAGCTCTGCCACGCTGCGCTTTCCTGCCTTGAAAGCTGGATCCTTCCTGCTCATAAATCACGTTTACTGGAAGGGGCAAAGTAGGTTCATTTCCTCTCTTTGTGACAGAGTCCATTTGATGGTGATGAAGGCATCACCCTCCTGATCGGGGAAATGTCCCAGCGGTGGGAAGCAGCACAGGTCCCAGCTGGTGGCACACACCAACACCTGCCTGTCTTTACTGAAACAGGATCACAGCCACCTCTAGGGACGGAGGTTTAAACTGTATTTTTTCTAATGGGATGGAAATAAATATAAGCCAGCAACATTAAAGTAATAGCAGCAGTGAGTCTGGACTGCAAGGCTGTGTGACCTGGGTTGGCTGGAGGCTGTGATGGGGAAGGCCAGGGCAGTGCAGGAGCAAGGTAAAGCCTTCACAGCATCTCCCTCCCTGTTGCTCTTTATTGAAAGTGCTACTTGTGCAAGTAGTTAAGGGTATTTCTGTCCTACAAGTTAAAAGAGTAGCCAGCTTTACCTACTTTTTTGATTTATCATGACTTGCAAAGTGAGTTGACCGTGGCCTACAGGCTGTTTTCCCAGGCTGCGTTGACAACGCTGATGAGTTTATCTGGCTGGATGAGCACTGACCTTGCTGTACCTCAGCATCCTGGCTATGGCCATGGAGTACCACCTCCTCCTTCTGAGGTGTGGGGTTGGCATACGCCATGGTGCTTGCTGCGTTACAAACCATCAGCTGATGGCTTGGGGATCTGAATCTGTGCGGGTCACAGAAAAGCTGTCCAGGACTTTTCATCAGGCTGTTCTGGGGTGCCCCACTGCCGTGACAAAACCAGCTTCTGCTGGGAAGGTTTTGCAGTGCAGGCCAGATCTCACCATGGACATCCATCTGCCACCACCTTTCAGTTGGTGGTATTCTCACTCAGCCGCTCGTTAGCTAAAATGCCTTTCTCAAAGCAGCTGCAAGTGGCTCTACCTACCCCAAGGAAAAGGCTGAGGTTAAACCAGGTTTGCTAGCTCATGTTAGCCAAACGCAGTGGAAGGCTGACTCACTTTTGGTAAACAGCTGTGGTTGTTTAAGATGTTACCACCCCGGTTGTTTGACTCAGTTGGAGTGACAGCCCTTGCAGCAGAAACAGCCGGAGAAAACAAGCAAATGTGCCTTGGGCTTCCCAGTTCGCTGCCTGGCATTTTAGCGTGAAGCAGCCTCCATGCGTTCGTCTCAGCCCTGGGCTGCAGGGATGCCTGTGGCTCAGGTACGGGTTGTTTTCTGGGAGGCTGGTGAGTAATAATCTAGCAGAAAAGGGGGGATGGATGTCTTTGCAGCATGAATTCCTGGAGCTGGACTTTCAGAGCAAGGGTGGTACTTGGGGGGCGACTCAGACCACCTGGATCTGATGTTTCTCTCTCCACTCAGCCTAGCGTTAAGGGAAGATGGGCAGTAGAGTCACAGCTGAGCTGTCAGGAATTCACAGGGACATCCGTGGTCAGCACAGGTAACCCCCATTTGTGTGGGTGACGTTATGATTCCCCCAAGCACACCTGAGGGCTCACACCAACCAGAGCAGGCTGCAAGGCTCTCACAAGCCTTTTGCAATATAATGGGGGAGAATCCCTCCTTCCTTTCTGGGAAACCTGGCAGCAGGGATAGGAAACCAGACATGCCACGAAAGTAGCAATCAAATAGTTTTCTTAGTCAGGGCCCACTTTGTAAGAGCCCCAGCAGGCTCCTGAATTTTGCTGACTGTTTTGGAGGGCTGGTATTGGTACTGCTCTGAAATCTGGAAAAAGAAAAACCACTCAGCAAGTAAGATGGGTCTGCGTATTTCTTAAGTTACGTGCGGTACAAAGGACGCCAGCGGTGTGACAGCACGTGGTACCTCACTCTACCCCCACCTGCACAAACCAGGAGGGGTTCCCACACCAGGCAGTGGAGACTCACGGCCTCTCATTTTCTCTTTGCTTCACCATGGCTGTTGAGATGAAGCAGGCATTGTGATAGCAGCCCTTACATTTTTTTCTCTGAGCTGAATACTTCCTTTCCAAGCCACTTAGGCACCGACTCCTGCAGAAGCCAAAGCCAACAGTGTAATAATACCTGCGCAGCGCTGCTGAGCAAAAGGTCAAAATCAGGCTCACTGTATCACTCACGCTCCCAGTCTGAGGAACTGAAGGTAGTCTTAAAGATTATGTTAGGGCTTTTGGAGATTTATGGTATAATTCCAGGCTGTCTTTGGGCTTTCCCCCCACCTTGTCTAGCTGCCTACAAATTATAATAAATTGGAAACACTGAATGCCTGAATATCCAATATCCAGGGTCCCTGACACAGCGATGGCTGATGTTTGGATTTTCACTTCTCAAAGTGAGTAATGTCAATGTGTGTGACCGCGGTCAATTTATCACCATGACAAAGAACCAGCTACAGTGACTGGGGACAAGAATATATCAAACCCCAGAGGTTTAATCCTGGATGCGTTTTCCACTCTGATTTCATGATGTTCCGCTGTCGTAAAATGGGAGAGCTGATTCTAGGGGCTGGAGACTGTGATTCCGTTATTGATCTGCTCCTCCTTGTCCCCTCATTGGATTTTTTCTGGAAACATCACAAGAGTTTTGTGGGGTTTATGAGCTATGCATCTTATGAACCATTTATGCAACACGCTCTCTTTCAGCCACACCATGGTAATTCTGTGGTAATTCCGTTCTTATTCAGTAACAAGGCAGAGAAATCACTGCAATCTCCCAAATTTCATTCTACCTTTAGGGCTGCAGCACGGTGGTTTTCACAAGTAAATAAGAGGGTTGCAGGAAAGTAATAACGTGGACTCTGGTGGGAGAATGTAACCAACTAAACAAATTCCCAGCAATTGATCATGCTTGTAAGGTACCAGAGAGCAAAAAAGTTGTGCTCCCACACAAACAAGAAGACATATTTTCAAACATGATAGCTGCATCTGAAGTTAAAAAAAAAAAAAAAAAAAGAAACCAACAACCTCAGCAGCAGCACAAAACATCCTTTGTTGCCGGACGTGAGAAAAACACTACAGTTCTAAAAAAAGCCATAGGAAGGAAGTGGAAGAACCTCAGAGGCGAGTGGGAGTGCGAAAGGAATGTGGCTGCATTTTTTCCCCCTCCCTGCATGTAAGCTCGCTGTTCGCAGGCGAAAGGAGAGCTGTTGGGGGAGTTTTACTGTTTGGGAACTTTGCTGTTCAGAAGTGCAGTGTATTTGACTCTTCCGTGCTCTCTTTGTGGACTTCGTAGTTAAAAAAAACCCAAACCAACACCCCAAAGGGCTAGCAGGTTTAGCATCCAAGTTCTGCTCTTGGTTCTACTTCTGTAAGCTCAAAATCATCTAATTTGCGATGATTACTGTAATTCTTGCATTGATTTTTACCACCCTGATGCCCCCACTCTTTGCAGCCTCCTTGGTGCACCCACAACCAATAAAACAAGGGAGAGAGCAAGCACTGACAACTTTGGCACTGAAACGTTCAGAGAAGCTCTGAATTATATTCCTCATAGCTCCCAAGCCACTGAGATTGCCAAAAACCAAGCAGAAGAAAACAGAAGAGTCATTTGAAAACAATGTCATGAAAAGGAAATCAATTTCATATGCATTTCTGAGATTAATGTCCAGCATAAAAGAGAAAGAACGCGTGGACCGCAATCTTAGGAGGTCTTTATATGGCAGACACTTATGGGCAGAGTAACATGTTCTCTCTACTTACAGTTACCTGCATCTCTAAAACACCTAACTGGACCACTGGGCCAGAGAGTGACCCGGTGGCCCTGAATAATGAATTACTTGCTAAGCCACAGTCACTGCCGGCAGGACGTCTCCAGGAGGCACGCATTTGCCGAGCAGTGCTACACGGGCCACATTTGCTTAACCTCAGAAAATGCCTTATCGTTTCAGCACGAATTTGAATTCTCTGGAGACCCAGCAGCAAGGAAGAAAATTGGAGACTTTGAACTGAAAGAGAAAAAAACAAACAAACAAACAAACAAAAAACAAAACAGACATTGAGATAGTAAAAATCTCAATATACAAGGGATTTTTTTGTTTATTTGTTAGTGAGGTTTGTCATCCCACTGCTTGGCTATATCTTGCCGTAACTGTGAAATAGCCTAAATTTTGTTTTATTGGGGGAGTGATGTGAACTCTGAAAGGCTTCACCTTTCACGTTGCCTCTGTGCAGTGGTGCAGTACGTTCCCTCCCTTCCCAACAAGAAATACCATTTATATTTAGCATTTCTCTTCACTTGCTTTCCATTATTAATGAGGTTTGCATGAGAACATACTTTCTGTTTTGTTCCAGAGCTTGTTTGCTCCTCTGCTGCCTGCAGCCACACCGTGAATCTCCGTATGCTGCTGCAGAGAGCAAAGGCAGTCAAGGAGCACGGGGAGGACAAGGAGGAGTAGCAACGGAGCTCCTGACAAGCCAAGAGAGCCAAGGGTCTGTCTCCCCCTTCCCAGGAAGGTGAGAGGGGAAGCAATTTTGCTTCTTCATAAAAAATGTGGCACAGCCCCCACGTACCCCGTGGTTACTGTGGCTGCGATGCTTCACGTTCCTAGTTGCTAGAGATTTGCTGTTATCTCAGTGTTAACGTGGAGGAGCTTATCTCTGTGTCCAGCGCTTCCTGTGGGAAAGCATGGGCCCGACTGCTGCCTTGCGTTTAGCAGAACTCCTTAACACCGGTGCAAAACAGGTGGGAAGCTGTGTCCCACTAAAAGACTTCTCAGCCACCTCTGTGCGGCAGCGGGGAACGGGAACCTCCTGGTTTTTTCTCGCCCTGGACTTCCTCCCAAGTACTGATACCAAGCAGGGGTCCCAAAGATGGTTTGCTCCAAGCTGAAGTATTTAAAGTTACTTGGAGGAGCAACCCTGAGAGCCCCTGCAAATTGGAAATAGACCATCTTTTACAGCTCCCTGATGAGGCAGAGTGAGGCAACACCTCCATTTTACACAGGGGACAGGCAGCCAAAGATAGGTGAAGGATATGCCTAAAGCACATGTGGGAAGTCTGTGGCAGAGCAAAAGGAGCCATGACTTCCAAACCGGCAGGATAAGCCCTTTCTGACAGAGCCCCTTCTTCCTGTTCTTCATAACAAAGGCCTGACTCAGGCCCTTGGCTCTGGGTACTCTGCACTGACCCACTCTTCACCCAGACCTTTCTCCAGGGGTGGTCAGAGCTCTTGAGTTTTTGTGTAGACTTCTCAGTGCTGGTAGCTGACAGCAGCTCAGGGCATACCAGATGCCAAGGTGATGAGTGCCTTGCAAACATACCGATAGACAGTTTCTGTGGTTCCACTTTTTTGTTTACGCACGCAAACCCAGCCCCGACTCTTCTTCAGCTCCTTCTGCACTGAAAGACATCTGGAGCCCTGATGGCCAGGGACAGCCACAGGAGGACAGTCCCGGTGGAACACGCGGTTACAGCACTGAGCTGTCATTGAGGAGCTCGGTGCCCAGCCCTGTCTTCATCTTCCTGAGTGATCCTGACTAAATCTCAATGGACTTGATCCACAGCCCTTCTGTTTTCTCTGGTTGCCTTCAAAGTCTACCAGGTCAGGATTCAGGTTTCTCTAGGGCTCTGGGCCACAGTCATCATGACTACTGCATCTTATCACCAAGCTCAAGAAGAGATTCAAACTGCCTGCAAATAGACTATCAGTCATTATACCACTAATGGAGAGGGACAGGCTTGACAACTAATGAGCATTTCTAGTGGGCAACGTGAATGCTGCCTCCAGTGCCCAGCTTGCTTGCTGTACGGGGCAGCTCTTTCTCCCACCTTAATTCTGCAGCTCTTCAAGGTAGGACCTGCCTCCTACAGCTTTCGGTACAGCAGGGACTCCCTCCGGGGTGGGGGCCCACCATTCATGCTGTAAAACCAAGAGTCATAATAGGACGCCGGCTCCGTGGTGGGAGGCAACACCCACACAGGCAGGGAACGATGCTGGGAAAATTCCTCGGCGCTCCTCCCACGGCCCGTGTGCCCCAGCTCTGCCAGCAGATATCTGCGGGGGGCCCCGGGGCCTCCTGTGCACCGCCTTCCCCGCAGCTCCTCTGCTCCCACCGCTCTCTCCATCGCGCAGTGGGACCAGCGCGACGATGCCCTGATGAGGATGCAGCTATGGCGGCACAAGGCTGCCCTGCGTCGCCTGCTCTTGTAGGCTCGACAGCAACCAGTCAGGACAAGGCTGCTCCCAGAAATCATTCTGCTCTCACGTTAATGAGATCATTTTTTTATGAAACAGTGTGAAAAGTTAGATCAGATGTGTTTTTGTCTGTGGGAAACACACTGCTATTCGTCGTTCACAGGATAACAGTGCGAAGAGCTGCGTGCACTCTTCCCCTGCACTTTCCATCTCCCCACTTGGGTGAATGGGGTGTTTTCCCTGTGCCTTCCACCACCACCAGAGTTTATTTTTAGCTCCCTGGCTGTCACTGTGCCTGTTTGGTCCCTTCCAGTGCTAACAACAGCTTGAAATTGGCTGTTGCAAAGCTGATACTTGAGTTAGTACCAACCAATTCAGCTTTTGGTTCCTGCTCAGCGGTGGTGAGCGAGGTGAAAGTGCTGTAACCCATTACCCAGCCCCTGAGTCAGCCCAGGCCATTTTTTGGTTTGTTTGTTTTCTTTACAGCAATCTCTTGAGTGGTTGCAGAAATGCAAACACAAAGCGCTCCTGACAGATTGAAAACAATTAGGAACGTCTCAGAGTCACTGAAGCAGAGATTTTGTTATGATAATAAGAAATGTTCTTTGCTGGTGTATTATTTTAAAAGGAGAAAATTAAGAAGAAATATATCATGAAGGAGCTGACAGTGCTCAAAACCCACATCCTGTTGTTATCCATGGGCCTGGTACTATATACCGCTGGCAGCTGTGAGATGAACTTTCCCATTAGGCCCCTTCCAAGCCCTTAAACCTGACCCAAAGGGACCTTCTTTCCCTTTTTTAAAGGGAGAGAGAGAAATCAATCTCCCTGCTGATTCAGCTGTGGGCCTCTTATGTCCAAAGAATATTAGCACTGCAAAAAGAAGAAGAAGAAGAAAACAAAAAAGTGCAGATTGAGGGTTTTTTAATGATGTGGATCGGTGATATTTATGGACTAAGGTTCCTATCCCTGGGACCCATTTGATGCAATCAAATTACTTTCATAAAGCATCAAAGACTCAGATTCTAAACTGAAACCCCTTGTTTGGTCTTAATTCCTTCCAGCATGCTTAGAACTAATAATTTCCAAGACCAGATTAAAGTCACGGATACTACTACTCCTAGTTCTTGTAAACTTCCTCCTGCAGGACTGCCTTGCTTGAGAACCATAGACACTTTTCTCAGGCTTTTTAACAGCTACACACATGTCTTTTTAATTTCCTAAGACAAGGCTAGTTCCTTTCAAGATGTTCCACTGGCTCACTGCTATTACTGTCAAAACTTGCTTGCTCTCCTTCTTTTGCCTGTTCTTTCTCTGCTTACAGGTTTCTAGGAATATATTAAGCTGTGTTTTTAAAAACAGCAGCATTTCCTTCTTCTTAGCTGCCTTGTCTTACAAAAAAAAAATAGAGAGAGGGAAGAGAAAAAAAACTGAGAAAGACTCCGAAAGAAAAAAGAAAGAAAAAGAAAATGAGAAAGAAAGAAAAAGAAAGAAAAGAAAGCAAAAGAAAGAAAAGAAAAAAAGAAAGCAAGAGAGAGAGAAGAAAGAGAAAGAAAGAAAGAAAGAAAGAAAGAAAGAAAGAAAGAAAGAAAGAAAAGAAAGAAAGAAAGAAAGAAAGTCCCACCACACTTAACCCTAAAGCTCAAACCTTTTCAATCTTTGTAAAAAGCTAACAGTGCCTCATTTAGAGGCAGAAGTAAAAAGTTCACCAGAAATGCCCCCATCTGGAAACATTTACTGGCTTAAGGTATCTCTGTCTTTTGCCATGTTTCTGTGAAGTCACATTTACAAGCTAAACCAGCCTTTCTGCTCAGATAGTCAGGAGACGCAGGCAAAATAGACTTTAGCCCAGAGCCATGAGGATATTCGTAGTGCCTTGTAATATGCCACTGTCATAAAAATCCTGTTAGCACAGCCCCGCCTGCAAGACACGCTCTGAAAGAAGAGAACGCAGCCATTTCGTGAGGCTCGTACCCAGGCAAAGGTTTGTGTCTGGTCCTGTATACCCAGAGGGACTCCTCCGAAGCTACCGAAATCACAGATTTCGATGATCTTTGAGGGTGTACCTTAGCTTCCCCCTGGACAAGCCAGGGCAGGTGCAGGCAGGGAAGGTGGGGGTGGATAAATGGAGGCAGCTTTCTGGAGAGCTCCAAGCCAAGGTGAGCAGCCCTGATGGCTCAGTGAAGATCATCAAATTAGCACACCCCAGGCTTGCCACACGGGCAGATCAAGGAGCCCTGCAGGCTCCTTGGAGTCCCCACTCTTGTGCCCAGCATGGTCCTAGGGTAACTCACTTAGTTTTGGCTGGTTTCACATGGGTTCCCACTGGCCTAACCGTGTCCAAGTCATCGTTTTGTTTTGCAGATTCATGGCAAATCTCATATCTTCTGTGTGCAGATGGTGTCCATGGACGGGGTCAGTTTCTTCAGTGCAAGAGCTCTGAGAAGTAGAATGAGTGAAAGCCTCACAGGAGACATCTCTGGAGCTGAAGGTCCTGAAGGCTCCAGCACCTCTAATGCTTTTGCCACGGTCCTGGACACAGAAAACCAGAGCGAGGGAAGAAGAGAAGGAAGAAGGGAGGATGCTACCACTTTGTACAGTGAGAAGCCCTCCCTTCAGCAGCAAATAGCAAAGCTGCCTCCTCTCCAGCCTTTCATAGATAATTCTGGTGGGGGGCAGAGTAGGTGTCTGGTGTTACCAGATCAGAAATGATCACTGAATTCAGAAGCCTGGTTAAATCCAAAATTAATCCAGGTAATTCTTTGTTACTGTGACAGTAGAAGGATGGATAAATGCACTTTAAACCCACTACATTTTAATGTTATTTCTAGCTTTGGTATCTAACATGAAGTATCCAGGTCGGAAAACTCTGACCTAAAGGTTTTCTCCATTTCATCTGTGAATGAACTCAACAAAGGTTTTCCTGGCCTGAGTAGGAAGTGGTGAAATTTAACTCATTCATATGCCAAAACCACTTTAAGATCCATGGTGATGAAGCATTATGGAAGAGCTGAGTGCTCAGAAATTGTGACTCAGCTTTTCCTCTCTCCCATCTCACCTCCAAAAATTGCAATCAGGAGTTGGCTCAAAAAGTGCTAATTATTTATATTTTTTTAAACAAGTAGTAATGGAGGAGGGAAGTATTTTATTGGACTCCTAGGTCTAAAGTGACTGTGTTCATTTTTCCAAGCTCTTCTCTGTTCCTGAAAGGGACAACTCTGGTGGTTTTTTTCTCTCTTGGAGCAGATCTAGATGTCAGATATAGGATGTGACCTAGGAGGAGCCACTGTAGCTCCAGCGACTGGGAAGGGCTGTGCAGTCTGTGTGTCTCCTAAAGTACTCCCTCTCACAGCAATGCAACTTCACAACTTCTCTTCTTGTCTGTGATCCCCGAGTGTGCCATGGACCAGGGGTGAGCCCTGCCTGATGCAGGGACCTCAGAGAGGGAGGGAGGCCATGAGGCTCCAGCTGCAGGGCAGAATGGGCCATGGCAGAAGACCTACACCTCTGGAGTAATCACGGGACTTAGGGACCTGGAGATGGAAGTGAGACCATCCTCCAAGGCGAGACTGCCGCCGCAGTCAGGCGAGCTGGCAAGTCGCCAAGGATAAGGTGTTATCATCATTCTAATTAGCTGCTGAGTTACGATCCCTGATTTCATCATTTTGTGGAGTGCACAAAGAGGACTCCAGGGGGAAAGAGCCTTAGCACAATGCGCACTTTCAACACAAAAAGTGGGCTGCCAGGATCACATCATCTTTTGGCTCGTGGACTTACACAGTGGAGGACAGGAATGTGCTGAAAAAGGAAAGCCCTCTCTACTTCTGAGCAGCCCCTAAGGTTAGAGATGTGACAGAAGCTTTGAGGGGAATGAAAATTTAAAAAGAGCTAGCTATTCTTCTAAAAAAAGATGAAGGAAAAGAAAAAGAATATAACCATGTGTAACCATCTAATTGTAAGATCACTTTTCTGTTGCCATCAGAAATAGAATTTACAAAGAGGACACAACTGCACATCACAAGCCTGATAAAAATTATTACAGGAAGAGTGAGTTTCTGTAGGCTTCGCATTTGGAGGGAGGAGACCTAGAAGAAAGAGTGAGAAGCTGGTGATAGAAGGGACAGTCTGGGAGTTGGAAGTTACAGCCATGCGACGTTGTGACCTTTCAGGCCTTAGACTTCAAATGAACCTTGGCAAAACAAGACTCTGTCCAGAGGGCCAGGCATGATGGCAACAGGGTCAAGTCACATGAAATGTGAGAAGACTCTGTGTCAGACAAGTAAGAAGCAGTGCACTCTGCAGCTGGCCTCGTCAGCGCAGCTTCCCACCCCAGGGCCAGCTCTGGTGCCTGCCGCCACCTCCTCAGACCTGCGCTCCTGTTTGTGGGCACCCACAGATGGGGAGACCTTTGCTTCCCTCTTTGGCACCTTCTTGCCTTGTCCTAACTATAACCCATGGTTGGAAAAGAAAAGCTTAAGGTAATTGATCTTTTCTTGTGCCTGTCTCTGAAAGAAAATTAGTTTTCCTGAAGTATGGAGACAATGGAGCCTTATCTGTCATTCTATAGCCTTTTAAGCCTACGTGCCTTCCTTCCAGAAATCCCAGTGAACATGGGGCCCTGGTGGCTCCACGAAGACACAGGCACATAGAGCACCTACACCAAAGTCCTCTGGTGCTCTACCTCACAGTCGCCAGAGGCTGAAGAAAGGGTCTCACAAGAAGCTGTTTCTACCACGTATAATCAGCTACTGTAACCACCAACAGCAGCTGTTCAACACCAAAGGTACAAGAAGCTCCAATAAAGTGCTTACGATTGCCTTGGGGATAACAAACCTCCCTGTTATAATCAGTGGGGAAACTGAGGCACAGAGAGGCATGGAGCTGCTCGTGGCCACACAGAGAGCGAGTGGCTGGACTCCAAGCTCCTCCACTGACACCCTCAGCTGCGATCACCCCTCCAGGCCGTGCTGCCTGCCACCAGGAAAAAACAAGAAGCAGGTCTGCAATTCCGCAGCTTACAAGACTATAAATACAGTTCAAGGTTGCGGTGATACCATAATTATCCGCAGGAGTGAAACCTGAGACATTTATGTGTGTGTGTATAACCAGGGCTGGGAGGTGTGTTTATAACGCTGCTCAGAGATTTTCTCTCCATTATACTTTGAGCAAATGTGTACTGTGGCAAACATTGCTGAAGACAAAATATTCTCTTTGTGTGGCTGTGCTTTCTTGGTCTTTTCTCATCTTCCAGATGCATTTTTTTTTTTTTTTCTTTTCTCTCCGTGCCACTCATTCTCCTCCCTGCCATCAAAATCCTTCTTTCCTTTCGCTCCTGCCTTCCTGCTGGCCTGGGACAACAGAGCCAGCCAACAGATTTGCTCAGCAGTCAGAGTCTTCTTGCAGAGCCAGTAGCATGATACAGAGGGGTAGCAGGCACTTGTAACAGAACGGAAAAAGCCAAAGGCAGTAAAAGGATGGTCTGGCTTCCAGAACGCGGCCTGGGAAGTCTCGAAACTGTACAGGTGTACCGCAAACTGTAACCACGAATATGGAGTAAAGATGGCTATCCCCACCTTCCCTCCAACACGGTTTGTAAGTCAGATGAGAAAGGAGGTCACTACCTCCTTTCCCTCATGCACATCCCTCCAGAGATATCCTTCTTTCAGCTTTATTTTCCTCCCTCCCTGGCTGCCTTGCTTTGCTCAAACCACAAGACACAGCTGGAATTGGGGACAGGTTGCTGGGCCAGCATGCCTCCCGCTTTTCTGGTTGATTGGCATCTCACCTTCTTGTGTTTTCAACATACTCATCAATTCTCATTTCCGTAAACAAGTCAAGGCTTCACTTCTGCCCGTTCACAGTTTTTGCTTCGTGAGCTCCTCCTGTGAATTCACCCCATGCGTTACAATGCTGGATCTTGTTTAATTTGTACCATTCAGTCCCTCCTGCAGACCAGCCACTCTGCACAGCAGCCCCAGCCTTTTTGTGCCACTGTCCCAGGACAAGAGCTTGGAAACTGGACCCTTCCCTCTGGAGTTCTCCTGTCTTTTCCACTCTCGTTGGCTGAGCTCCTTTCCCTCCCAGCCTACCAGCTGTTCTGGGAACTGCAGCTACACCCGGAGCTCCACAGGCAATGACCCAAACTGCTTTGTGCTCTCAGGCCAGTCAAAGTATGCCCTAGTTTGGGATGCTCTCATGTACCAAATCCCCACGTGGCCTGACTTCTCAGAGGTGCTGGGCAACTCCGGTCAAAGTCAGTGGGCCAAAGAGCATCCCTGCGCATGTGGGAAACAGGAGCACCCCAACTGAGGGGACAGATTAGACTGTAGAGTCTCATTCAATTCTCAGGGGAATCAGCTGAAATTTTTAGGTGAAGGTCATAACTAGTCCCAGTCATGTCAAATAAGTCGGTCACTCCCACAAGCACAGTTTGCACCAACTGGTTCAAATGCATCACATTCCTACTCTAATCACTGATTAAAGAGGAGGAAACTGCACATAAATTCTGTTATTGCATGGGCTGGGCTTAAACCCCTATCAGTTCATATCTTGTGGAAACCATAAATCTTCTTCAGTGGCAGCAAGTTTTTTATCAAGAAGTAACCATATATTCCTAATATCTGGCAGCTCGCTTCCAATCCATAGTTTATAGAACTTGTTTTAAAATAAGCTGTAAAATTTGTTACCTATATTACTGTAAACCCCCGGGGTTTAAAATGCAAGAGCTGTACCACAAAATCACAAGACTGGCTTAAAAAAAACAATCCAGGAGATTTAAGAAAGAAAATAGTGAAAAGAATCCAACATTTATTCACTACCAGGTTTCTGAAGCTATAACACGCATTGACTAAATGTTCACAACATTTTTTCCCTACAGCCATGATGGGGTCAAATAATTTTGAACAAACCTGAGATTTCTATTTTATCACTTTCTTTCAAGGCTGCTGGTTTAACAAAAAAATAGTATTATTAGAACTTGCCATGATAAACGTATGAATTCACTGCACAAACCAAATTAAGATGGTCATTATGGAGTATATCCTTTTGTTAATAACGACACCGACTATGATGGAGTCACGCCAGACATCTGATGCCATTCTGGTTAAGATTAGAACATTATATTGTCCCAGGGATACTAGCAGACATTCGAATAAGTTGTCATAGTTGGCAGTAAAGCCAGACCTGACCAATCCAATACATTCTTCAGCTGACGAAATGGACCAAAATGATACAATGGGATCTTCATGGGCATTAGAAGGAGTTGGAAAGGGTGAGGCGATTTGGCAGGTGTAGAAATGAGATTGGGAAAAACAAGATAAATATTTTCCCTGTGAATAATTGTCCACAAAATCTGCAAGTGAGACAATAAATCCCAGCTTACTGGAATAACTCTGGTCTGTGAAAGAAAGGTCTTTGGTGAAGATAATGCAGAACGATAAGTGAGAGCAAGGGAGCATCCCGTACAAACGGGGCTGTGAGGCAGCACTGTGTGAAGGCAGGATGGCTTTGGGAACACCAGTGTCTGGTGGGGACCGTGCTGCCCAAATCTGCACAACCAACAGCTTCCAGTGGTTCCTTAGGAAAGGCACACAGCTTCTGGTGTTTGTACTTGGTGTCCCCCTTACAAAGGCTACTCATTTTTTATGAATATTTTGGGCTGTAGTGAGACCACCTACTCTAGGTATCTAACCTAGCACCCTGCCACTTTGGTACCGAAGGTCAAAAAAGGGGCTCACGTTTTTTGCTCCTGGCAAAATCAATGCATAATCTGTTCACACGGTACCTTCTGGCATCACGTCTGAGCTAAGAAACCTACCCACAGAGTGGTAAGGATTTGGTCGGGTGGTGTTTGGATGGTCCAAGGATTTGAGTGAAGAAAGCTTAAAGCTGCCCAGAAGTAATTGGGACATTTAAATAAGGCACAAACCACAAGTGGTCTCCTCCTATCCTATTCTTTCTCTCTGCAGACTGTACAAGTTGGAGCAGGTGGTTTGAATCATAACTAATGTAACGCCTGTTGCAGACAGCCTGAAGATGACCATTGTATTATCTGCTTATTATTGATTCTGATTATTGTCATGTCAAAACTGATCTCCAAGCCCCCACAGATCTTTGGTACAACTGGCATCCAAAGATGGATAAAGAGGGAAAAGTTCATACTTGCAGAGAAATACTGACTTGCATACTTGCAGTTCTGTCTATATCACCTTCAGAGCAGCATTTGGCCCTAAGTGGCTGGCTGGGGCTCAAAACATTTCTGGAAAAATGCATCAAAATAATATTTTTTCTAGGCTGTGAGATGATGGTTGTGTAGCTCCCCTGAGCGTGGTGTAGCCCTGTAACCAACGGAGGCTTTGTAAGCCTTTGTGCAAAGGCTGAAGCCCAAGCAGAAGGCGAGTCTGGCCTGGGTCTATCTGGAGCAGGTGTGCTCAGTCCTGAGCAAGCAGGAGGTCTGGTATCGAAGAAGGGAGCACTATTGTGCAAGGGCAGCTCCGCAGAGTCCTGTGCATCTTCCCCCTCCACTGTATAAGGGTGGCACACAAAGTCATACAAGCAAAAGTAAGGATTCTACCCCTCAGGAAGCCTTGAAACCCATATTGGAAATCTTTCCTGAAAATGACACATTTAAGAAGAAGTATATTACAGGAAGCACATAAAGGGATTATCAACTACAAAGGATCTGGGACTCCCTGGATTTTCTAAGGTATAGAAATATTTACTTTATCCATTGGATGGTGCCAGAGGTTTTGGTTATTTGGCCACACTTAAACTGCTTTACTTTTGTAAATAATTGATAGGACAAGAGAAGAAAAAATGCTTACGAATGGCTCTGGTGGATACCAATGATCCCTCCCACACACTCAAACAACATGAAAGTTGTGACACAAACCGAAATTTATAGATACTGCTGCACCATTAAGCCAACCCAAACATGTCCTTTGCAACACACAGATGAAGGAGGTCACTTGCATATTTTGATTCCCAAAACAGCAAAACAATTCAAACTCCCTGGGCGGAGACACCCAGCGCCTGCTGATGAGGAAGGCGTGGAGTGCCCGCATGTGCACAGAGGGGGCAGGTTCTCCATCCAACCGTGTGGCCCAGCTGTGCCTTGCGGTGGGAGGATCAGCCTGAGCATCCTCCCCTACTGTTCAGGGCTTGGGAGCGGGATGGGGTAAGCGTTGTCTGGGCTCTCATTACACCATGGAAGCTGTGAGACTCTCCTGGGCTTAAGGCCAGGGTTTTCACAGAGAACAGAGGGACCAGGGTGTATAACTCTAACCCCTGAAGCTGCCCGGAACATCATCCCAACTGATGGCTAAAATTTTTTCCTGAGTTACATCCTCATGGACACTGCTAGGGGCTCCTGGAAGTGCTGGGTTTGAGTCAGACATTAATTATCCAGGTTTATCCCTTTCCCTTCTCACAGGGAGGCTGTTAGGAAGAAATTGTAGGGGTGGAGGGTAGTAACGCAGCCGCATCTTTCCTCGCCCTCCCTTATCTCAGCCCCTCTTTCAGGGCTTAGCTTTGGCAGATGTGCCTGGTTCACAGAATTGCTTGCATTTCCTCTGGCCTTAAAAAAAAAAAAAAAAAAAAAAAAAAGGAGAGAAAAGGAAAAAAATAAAAAAGAGGCCCAGGCCTTACAGGAGTATGCACAGAGGGAGAGAAAACCCTCCCTTCACCAAGTACCCCGAGCTCATGCTCATCCGCGACCTGTATAGACATATTCTCTCCTCAGGCCAACCCAAACACACAAGAAACTCCACGCTTGTCAACAGTCTAACTGGAAGAATTGGGCTACGTGGCATTTAAGAGGCACGCTCTCAGACATGCAGGTTATTGTTTTGATGATCGTGCCAACCTGCAACCCTCCTCATCTCTGGGGATTCTGCTTTACGTATTCAAATGCATCAGCATTTCTGCTACCTAAACCTCTGCTCACCAGGGCTTATGCATCCGCTGCAAACCTTCGTTCTGAAATTAGCTGTGCAGTTTATTCCTCTGCATGTGCTTTTAATAATTGAAAAGCAGCTACGATCTCCTCAGCTGAGTGGCATTTTGCAGCACATTTGTCCATATTGAGAACTACGTCTGCTTAATATTTGCAAACCAAGATAAACAGAAACAAAAGAAAGGAAAAACAATTTACAGCTTTCCAATGCACACACGTCCAGCAACATTTTTCTCTACCAGCAAATACATCACAAACACAGTAGGTCAAGAGCGGCAGATGTAAGGAGTGCCAGGTCTTTGAAATAGTTTATTTTACAACCAATTAGACCAATCCTCCGCCACCTAAAAGTCTTCTAAGTTGGCAGTCACACCAGGGAAGCAGGGACTTCTGCTAAAACGGCCTACTAAGATGCGGATGTAAACGTAATTGCGAAGTCTGTTTCTTTTACATTGAAAAGGGTAACATCTGGTTAATTTGTGCACAGAACTCCGCTACATTTTTTTTTTTT
>VXBH01000519.1:34953-69559 GCA_013400035.1 Rynchops niger
TTTTTTTTTTTTTTTTTGCTAAATGTATATTTGTATATCACGTAGCAAGGTGATCACTGTATTTGTGTATGCAGCGAAAGGCCTGGGGAGGAAACCACCACCGATACGCTCTGCTTGGCCTCTGCAGTATCTCATGTCCATGGGAACGGAGCTGGTTTCTCTCAAAGGGAGCTGAACTCCATTTCTAGGAAGTGCTCACTGGAGCCCCACTTTCTGCAGAGCATTTCGGCGGTGCCCCAGGACTTGCAGCTCTTACACACCCTGAAAGCATCCCCGCCCTCGTGAACTCCTGCCTTTCTTTATGCACTTTTTATCATTTCTTATCTGGTGTTATCATATAAGAAAGCCAAACACAGAGCAGCAGCCTCTCAGAAGCTGTCCCCCTCTCACTGCCTTAGAGGCTGCGTGAGGCTGTTGAATGTGGACTGGCTGACAAGGACGGCAGAGGCAGGACAAGCAGGAGACCACCGTGGCCAGCAAGGTGGGAAGCTATCTTGACTTATCATAGAATCACAGAATGGTTTGGGTTGGAAGGGACCTTAAAGATCATCCAGTTCCAACCCCCCTGCCATGGGCAGGGACACCTCCCACTAGACCAGGCTGCTCAAAGCCCCATCCAGCCTGGCCTCAAACACTTCCAGGGATGGGGCATCCACAGCTTCTCTGTGCAGCCTGTTCCAGTGTCTCATCACCCTCATAGTGAAAAATTTCTTCCTGATACATAATCTAAATCTACCCGCTTCTTCACGGTTGTTCATCTCTGTCTAAGCGTCTGCCCATGACAGTTTTACAGAGGGTTTGAAGGTAAAGGGAGAAATTTGATGTTTGGTACATCTGAAAAATCCCTCCCCCCAGATGCAAAGAGACTTCTTTGACAATTCAATTAGTGGCCAAGGGGGCCACTAAAAAATTCAATTAGGGGCAGGAAAATCAGAGCAGGTGGGGACTGACCAGAGAGCCCACAAAGCAGAGACAACTAGCTTATGTCTGGTGTGAGTGAGAAGGGGAAGACAATCATGAGACAAAAAGACGATAGGGTGGTCAAAGAAATGAGTGAGGAAAATTATCTTTTTGACATCACTGTGAATAAATTCATTTGCCTTTCTGTTCACACTGCCTTTACATTTGGAGGCTTTCTAGAGATGAGTTTTCTGAGTGCGCTCTCTGCACTCTCAAATTACAGTAATTATGAATTACTCCTTTCAGATAGAACTGAGGTTTTACACATTTTTTAACTCGTGCCTTTGCCAAATTCTCAAATGTCCACTCTTCAGGCCTGAATACAAAGGCTGGGTCACAGAATTTGTCCCTGTTTGGATAGCTTACACCAAGAAATGCTCAACACCACGACTTGGGCTGCATAATGAAGTTCAGAATTGTGAAGAAGCACTAAAAAATGAAACTCTTGCCCAAGTGCTCATGGTGTGACTTGCACTGGTTTTACCAGAAGTTCTGACTTGCTCCCAAGACCAGAAACATTCCCAGGAATGCACATCTAGCGTACATTAGTCACTGTTGGGCTAAACAGCAAAACATGCTGTGTATTTAATGAGTTATCCTCAATTTAGGGCCTATAAAGAGTCTACTTTTCCAATAGACCTTTTTTAATTTAGCCCCATTTGCTGAAGATTGCCCATTTAATGCAACACGTCATTATGTTTTTATTGTTAGCTTTTTATGAACTCTACCAGATTAGCTGCAGAGAATTTACACTAGATGCCCTAATTAGACCTTTATAGGTAGCCATAATTTTCTTTTCATGTACCCATAAAGATTGATAAATTAATCTGCAGGAACATGAACTCCGTCATCTTTTCTCCCTCTTCACCACTCACTCCTTGTTCTGATAAAGCCCTAATGAACCCACTTGCACAATTCCCTTCTGTTTTGTTTTCCTTTAAAGGCTAATTTCAACGAGACAATTCAACTAACTGCAATATTTTTCCATATATGATGCCAGAGAATAAGCAGCAATCATGATCCTTTCTTATATGATTTAATCATTTCCATTCTGAGCAGAAAACAATCCATCAACAATGGCAAACAAAGAGGTGTGATCCATAAGGTTTAACTTTGGATCATTTATTTAACAGAGGGGAAAAGCAGGCAAAATAATGAACAGTAAACTCCACAGCTTCTAATTGTCAGTTAATTAGCAAAAAATGTCAGAGTAGGAATAGAATCTCTCCAGAAAACAGCAGCAACCGAAAGAGATTTCTCATTTACAGTTTTGAATATGCCTCTCACACAGAAGACAGCCCTCTTAAAGGATATAGTCTCTGATTCAGCAAAAAACATTTTTAAGCAGCAAAATCTTAAAAACTTCCTTAAATATATGCTTAAAACTCTGCTAACTCAAGTGAATCTGGGCGTGTGGATTGGATAGGGATATTTCGCTTTAGATGGGATGCCAATCTGCTCTACCTACCTGACTGTCACAGCATCTCCATTCAGTATTTTTTGTCCTCAAGACAGAAATCAGTGAAGACAAATAACATGGTCTATTCATTAGTGCTGGCACCCACTTGCAAACTGAAGACCATAGCTTTTGCTGCACTAAGCCCTTATCAATGGCTTATCTTCTTAAATATTGGCTCAGATTCAACAATCATAGAAGGGATTGTTGATTGCACTCATACCTGCAAAATGGCTAACTCCTAAACACACGTACAGTTTCCTTCTGGGGTATTGAAATGAAAGAGCTGTACTAGTAATATCAGCCATCAGCTACAAATGTGGAAGCAGCGTGCTTGCTAATGAACTATTCAAGATATATCAGGCAAAAATGTGACTTTGGGTTATTAAATGAACGAAAGCAGTATTAGTGGTCTCCATTGATGGCATGTGGTGCGTAAGAGGTCTTGGGCACGTTTCAAAAAGGACACTACGCCGAAGTGTCTGCTGTAGTCCTCTATACCAAATGCTACGGAAGAAAAATGTAATTTTAAAAAACCCAGGGGTGGGGAGGATTCACCACAGATAGTACCAACAGTGAGTGGCAAAGGAGCTGAGTCACCACTGGTGCTCTGTGGGATTACAGTGTGCAGAGAAGTCAGGATGAGGCCCTCGTGCACCCTGGAACCAGAAAGTCCCACCACAAAGCTCTCCTTAACACAGGGCACTGTAGTTTTCCTTGGCCTCCTCTTTCACTAGGATGGGATTTTTTTTGCTTTGTTTTCTAAGGAAAATAAGCACATGTGGTCATACTCATGCGTACTTACATGTGAATACTTGCATCTGCCTAGCCTTAACCCCTAATTCTTACATTTGCTGGCCAATTTTAACCAAACATTGAGATATAAATTAATCTGAAAACATTTTAGGTAATTATATGGCTATTGACTTATAGGTAGGCAGATAGAGAAAGCAGAAGTATATTCATGATCCCACTGAAGCAAAGGTGCAAGATGACTAATTCTTTAGTGGACACCAGTGAATCCACTCAAGGCAGCCGGGATTCACGCGTTCACAGCCCACACAGCAAATAGACGTGTTTCAAGAGGCTGTTTCCCCACACCAACTGTGTCAGTGTAAATCTGTCACTGCAAGGTGACATCAGGACCCAAGTCCACTCCATGGTCAGGTATCTAAATGGGAGACACCCAACTGGTCTCTAGACCCATGAGCCTGCCGCACCGATCGAGAGCAGGGGGTGCCCTCCCTGCCTCTGCCCCTCTTGCACCTCTCTTCTGACCCCCATGTGGAGGAGGAAGGGGTACCTCACACCAAGCCATGACCCTCATCCATCTCATAGTGTCTTCAGGTGCTCATTTCCAGTAGATCTCAGCAGATCTGCTTTTGAGCTAAGCAACGAGCACCTCAGCTGTTAGCAACACTGCAAAATTTAAACATCCCAAATCTTGGTCCTAATCTGTGCCTCCTGGTTTTTAACTTCTGATAATTTTTATCCAAAACAACAAAGATAAAAATGAGTAATAAAAGAAGTACATGAAGAAGGGGGAGAGAGTGGAAAACATAGTTCAAACTCCCCCTAGATATAATCATTCCAAGAGTGTAATGAATTTTATACCAAGCACCAGTCTTGCCAGCCTCATTTAATTATGGGGCCATATACATAACCCCATCAAATTAAGTAATCAGGGACACAGTTTGGCTCCTGGACTCAGCCAGTGTCTTTTGATTACATTGGGGGAAAGAATATTAGGCCTTTGGAACAGCTATAGCCCATGTGTGATTTTTCACATTATTACTGGCGAGCACCCAGGACGTGTTTTTGCAAATGCATGGCTCATGAAATAAATCTGAAAGGCCTGTGGAGCTCTCAGCAAGAAAAACGCCCCTTACCCCCATCCTATGGGTAATTCTGAAGGAGGTTTGCTCAAGTGAGGATACATTCCCAGTAAATAAAAGACAGAAGATGTTTTAGTAGCGCTTGCATGCATGGCAGCAATGCCAGACCTACCATGTGTTCTGGACAAACACTGGCATCAGAGTGAATGGCATCATCTACCAGGTGCTGACACTGTGTGTGTTACAGGGCTCCCAGAGGGAGCAGGTTCATTAGCCATGTCCTCTACTGCTATCATCTGCCTTTGTTTAAATCCAGAAACTGAAAAATGCAGCTCTAACAAAGAATAGTTACTGTTGCCCTCAAAGGCTGGTATTGCTTTCTGCACATGAGGCATCACAACATGCTCAACCCTGTCCACATCCCACCCGAACTGCATGTTCACAAAGTCTCTTCTGGGCTGGCCATAGACTGTTAGAGGCAGGGGTCCAACGGGAATTGTTTGGCTCACAAACAATTGGCCCCGGTTAGAACTAAGCCACGTACATGTGAGTCACTGCATCCTATAGCAGCAATTCACACCATACCTGCTTCCCCAGGCAGCGCTACTGCCTGCCTGTCACAAGGAATTATGCTGCCCAAAAGGAGCATTTACACAGTCTTTACGAAATGCCCTAATTCTGAAAGGTGCAGAGGGGGCTTCTTAGGAAGTATGAAAGCCCCAGGAGCTCAGCACTACCCCTAAAGGGACTGAACATTCATGAGATTGGACCTTTTGGTCAAGCCAATGTTGTGGTCAACTCAGGTATTCTCTGTGCATACCAAAAAGCATTGCAAATCATCTTTAGGGATTGCATGGGATCTGCTCAACGCCTCTGCTGCTCAGCAGGAATAAAATAAAAATGTGATCCATAAATTTTTAAAGCAGGATCTGTCCTATACTTTTTACAAATTTAAACCATTTCTCTGCTTTAAAGAGCTAAAGCTTTTTTTTGTGTCAGAATCATTCAACAGAGTTGGAAATATCAGTGGTATCCCCAATGTAAAAGCACCACTCCCCAGGCATTCAAAAATCATGAGTCAGATGCCCCCCTCCAAAAGAAAAATCACACAATTGGCTTCAAAACACGCACATAAAAATGTAATCAATTCCAAATATGGTTTTGGGTTTCTTAGGATATAATCAGGGTCATGTTTCAACCATTTTTCTGACACCAAAAGCACTAGAAATTTTCTTTGTTTTTCAAATCAGAGCTGAGAGATTCTCACATAATCCATTGTTTCTAGGAGCTGGGGTTTTAAGCAAAATAGCAAACACTGGCTCATGATAAAATCACAGAGCTGGCAACGATGCTAGTGTGATACTTTTCTCCTACCATTAAAAGCCTGGCAAGGAAGGGAAAAACACCAAGATGTTCAAAAGGCTCTAAACAAACTCTCCTTTTGCAAACTCTCCTCTCACTTCAACCTCTGCTCTGTGCATTAAATTTGATAGGGATCAAACTCTTTTTATTAAACTATCACTGCTGACCAGCACAGTCGTCTACAGCAAGAGCTGCATTTGAAGACCTCTTTTTGGGAAGCTTTCAGTGCCTTTCTAGAGGTATCACTGGGATGTGAGGGTATTCAAATCCCAAGTCCAAGAGACTGGGAAAAATCCTGAGCACAAGACATCCTATGTAGCCGAAGGAAAAGGTGGATACATATCCTTGCACCAGGCAAATCAGTTCCTATGGTGGCCTGCTCTCCTTATGGCCAACAGCAGTTCAGACCGGGAGCTCCAGGTCATGTCTCTATGCAGTCTCCAGTGCAGTGCAAAGGGCTCTTGCCGTGCCCCACAACTGCCTCCTGTCCCCTCGGCTGGCGCAGAGCTTGTCTGGCCATGCCTGGTGGCATGCTGACATATGGGGCAAGCTCAGGCAGGTGAGGTCTCATAGGCTTTGGAGGATATGTTCTGGCTGGGTCCATGTCTCATACATGAGCTTGCTGTCAGTACAGAGAGTAAACCTCACGGGCTGCCTCAGGGCCTGTTTGACTTCCATTGTAGAAGTACCCCAAAACCTTTTACCTCTATCTTAAATGGCCTTATTTGTCTTTCTCCTCCTCTGGTAAACACTGAGGGGCAGGGCATATTTCACCTATTTATAGAGCTCTAGGCAGGAGCAATTCACCCTAAACTCTTTTTTTTTTATTCAATAGAAAAGTGTAAGCATTTCTAAGGTACAATTTTTCTTAACTATTTTGGATTCTCATAGATCAAATCCTGCCCGAGGTGTTCTTATTTCTCTCCACAGACCATGGAGGGATCCAAGGAGATCAGCTCTGTTGCAGATGTCTCAGATGTCTTTTGGAGGACTCAATAGATGCATGTGCACTAAGATCTCCTTATTTAAGCCAAACCTCCTGCAAGGTTTTATGACAGAACTGGCATCATTAAGGAACAAGGAGAGATGACCATTACCCACATCACCATTCAAACCCCACAGTCACTCCCTAACCACAGGGAAAACCAAGCCTGTAACCACCAACAAAGCATGTTTTGCATCCAGCTCAGATGTAAACTGTTTCTGTGCTCAAGAAAACAACACTATGCCTAAAATGTCATTTGTAGCGTCATATGTCTGTTCTTGGACTGTTTGGACAACATGAAATCCACTGTCCCCAGCCAGTTTTTAACAAGAGTCGACTAAAGCCAGTGAGAATTTGGCCATAACTGTGTGAATTATGGGCTCGTAGTTTTTTCCTAAGGAAAAGAAAAGACATTTTTTATCATAGCCTCTGCTTCTTGCTGTCCTGGCTATTTTGTTAAGAACTTCTCCACAGAAATAAGCAACCTGTGTCATGTCTGGGAGGACTGAATGGCCGCAGGAGAACATTTCCCTCTACTCTTCCCAAAAGTGACTCCTGCCCAATATGGTCACACGTAACAGCACTAAGCTCAGTCACAAGGCTGTCGATAATCACTGGGAAAAATGTTTTAAATCATGCATTTGGAATTTAGTGGACACATTTCATTCAAGAATATAACCCTACCTTCATCAGCACCTCAGTCCCCTTCAGGTCTAGGAACAAACATAATGGTCAACTCTGATGTGAAGAGTAACTAACTATTCTGACAGGGCCCAAACCGGAGTCCGTGTCACCAGGAAGATCAAAATATGGATACTCCTGTTTTCTAGAGAGGGAAAGCTGACAAAATACGCATGGAGAACACCAAGCCAGGCTTTGAATGAAGGGCAGTTGTTCTGAATCTCCTAACACTGGGCTCCACCACAAGTGCTGACTGCCCTACTCAGCAGCTTCATAAAGGATTCGGGGAGTTTGGTAATGGACTGGCTAAACTGCTTGAATTTTGTTCTTAAAGTCAACTTAAAATTTGAAGGAAGTGAAACACCAAAGAAAATCAAGCATAGTACTGCTTTTTGATCATGGAGTGATTGTAGTAATTGTAATCTTTTATATCTAGCCGCTCTTCACTGTAATATAGCGAAATCGATGTCAAGACATAATAATTTGCTAAACATCTAGAGGGAAAAGGAAACACAAATAATAGACAGCATAGATTTAAAATAGGTGTTTCCTTTTTTGTTAAAACACACACAATTACCAAGGGATAAAATCTTAAAGGAGAAATAAGTCAGTATGCCAGAACAGGGCCACTGTGATGTGGTTTGAAAACTGGCTGAAGGTTCATAACCAAAGGCTATTGCTCATGTAAATGTAATGAGTTCTTCCCTGTGAAGCAATGCATAAATCAGTGTATTAAGGTGGATTTTTTATTTTATTTTTTTAGTACTTATTAATGGTATGAAAGAAGAAATAAACAGTTCAGAAACGAAATCGTCAACTGCTAACAGAATGGGTGAAACAGCAAGAGATGACGAAAACAGAGGAATATTGCAAATAGAAAGAAACCTGCAGCCAGATAGAGGAAGAAGCTGAAATTTAATTCAGGCACAAAAATGGCAACTTGTTGCCTGTGGAAAATAATTACTTGGCTTACATACACTCAGCAAGGTGGAGTCCAAGTGCAGGTTCTGAGAAGATAAGAGTACAGAGGAAGGGCAGATGAGTGCCATAAACATGCACGCCCAGAGCCTCAGAGGTATCCAGGCTCTCAGATCACACTCCTTTTTACGGGAGGTAGGTCCATCTCTCCTCCTGAGGTATGAGTCCCACGGCGCAGTGTCACCGACCGCGGGCATTAGTCCACAGGTGCGTTAGCCTGACACGCTGACAACTGGCTTCCAAGTCTCAGCACTGCTGTGCTGGGAGGAGACAGGCAGAAGGGGACTGAGCATGGACACACAAAATGGTCCCAAGTGGTTGAATCCCCCCGACGCTGGGTGCCTGGGAGAGCATCCTCAGCAGACAGGGCTGCCCTGCCCGGCACTGGTATGCAGCGGGTTTGCTAGGGCTCAGCACGTGTGGCTCCAGCTGTGACATGGTCAAGAAGGTGATGCTGGAGAGAAGAGACAGGATAAGAGGGATGGGGACTGTGCATCCCTTGGCAAACTCAGGATGAAGAGAGGGGATTATGCCCAGGAGGCATAACGGCATGATTGACGAGGAAAACTGAGGAGCTATATGGAGACTCTGGCCAGAAATAAGTGGGAGAAGAGAACACGGATGATAACAACCTGCAAATGCTTAACGGGTGCAAAAAACAATCAGAAAGGCAGAGAATTTATGTCCCACTTTCCAAGAGGCGTTCAGCCTTCTTTAGCTATTTACATCTGCCTATGTCTGGTGCTAGCAAAGAGCTGAGCTCTTCTGAAAATGAGTTACATAAACGTAATGAGAAATTGAAACAGGAATTAAATCAATGCTGAATCTCGAAAAAAGACACCCTGATGCTGTGGGGTGGCACCCTGAAGGATGTTTCATCAATTGGGCCTTTTTAAACTGGACAAAAGAAAGAATTAGCACTAGTCCTGCAGGTAATCTGTGTTTCTGCAGGGAAAGAAGTAAGCTGTTTGCACCAGCAGGTGTTTTCCTCATCAGCCTCAAACTTTTAACTACGCAGCACAGGTTCACTCTTGGGCACGTTAGAGGAAAAGAGCATTTTGAGCCCAAACTTCTATTTTCCCAGCCTCCCTGAGCTCTCACCCATTTGCAAACAATTGCGAAGGTGGAAGAATTCAGCGAACAGATGTAGCCTGCCCCCCTAGTCCCATCTGTTCACATCAGAAANTGGTCGTGGGTCGGATGGGAGAAGCACTGCCCGCAATGCGTGGGAAGCTTGCACAGCATCTGCCAGTACCACGTCTGGCTCAAGTCGGAGCGAAACCCTCCGGCAAAGTCTGTCAAAACACAAAGAACCTGCGTGAAGCTCGTTGCAGCCCCCTGCGCGCACATCTTCCCACGAACGCCGCCGCGGCAAGGAAATGTCTCTCGCTCACCAGCCAGCCAGAGGAGGCTTGTGAATCTAGGGATGAAGGCATGAGAGGATGTGCCAAATACACAGCACTGAAGGGAAGGCTGAAGTAAACGCGTGTTCAAAGGTGCAGGGTGTGAAAGGCAGGGGAATACGGACTGCAAAGTGTTTGGATATTTGCTTTGCTGCACTGCAAATCGTTAGCAGCAGTGCTTGGCACCCCTGAATGGGATAAAATCCCAGCGATTTGGGAGCCTCAGTGACCTGGGCTTAGATCCTGTGTATCCAGCAGTCCTTACTTCTTCCCTAAAAGCCTGACTTGGGGCATGGCCCGCTCACCCTTCCCTTCTTCATCACCAGCTCCTCCTGCAGCCTTTCTGCTGGGCTGGAGCTGCTCCAGGCTGCTCGGCAGCACAGGAGGCAGCGGCGAGGTGATGGAGCTGCGGTGTGACAGCCACGGGCGCCGGGCAGAGAGCGGAGACGGCTGCCAGTTCCCGTTCCTCCCAAGCCTCCTCCTTCTCCATCTGTGGAAACAGGCCGGCAGCACTTTGCTCCTTCCCAAGGGTGTTGCAAAGATGAAGCATTCATCCCATGAAGCATTCAGCTAGTGCACCTTTAGGCAAGCATCTAGGCTGTAAGGTAGCCACAGCACTGCCCAACCAAGCCATCTTCGGGTTCTCTCTACGACAAAAGTAGCGTAAAACCAGCACGCAGCCATGCGCAGCGTTAATGATGAGAGATGTACACAGCCTGCTTCTAAGTAAATAGGGAGAGAGAGCATCAATGAAAAACAGCAAAGCTGTTCCTCCTCCACTGCTGGCGTAATTCAGCACTTCACATGTGAGATCACAAAATATTAATGGGAAAAGGCAAAGCCATAATGCTCTTCTCCTACTGATAGCTGAGGTACAAACTATTTTTAATCCTTTTTTTTTTTGCTAATAGATTTTCTTGCCTTGGTGTTTGGAGGTGCTTAATATCCTCTGGGAAAGATAAACATCAGTGATTATTTTAGGCCTGTATGACCTTGCTGAGGAGTAACATGACTCCATGCAGGGCTGAGAGCAGACTTGGCAGAGCCTAGTTGTAAGGAAGTCTTCTATTGTGCAGACTTGCTTTGCCTGTGAAGCAATATGTTTTTTTGTCTTGCAGAGTGGAGCTCAGAGAAAAGGCTCAGCCTGCACCAAAGTCTTGCAGAAAATGACTGACTCATTTTCAGAAAATCAAACAGGATCACAGGAGGAAGTAATAACTGGCCTTCAGAGCTGAACACTTTAAAACCCTGCTCTTGATTCACCTTCACAAAGGCAAAGGAAGAAGATAGCAAATGACGGTGGAAAACAAGGCACATTCTGTTGGGTTTCAATCAGTCTTTGATTTATGACAGATTTCACTAGATCTTTAAAAAACGCCCACCCTAACTTCTCCAGTGATGTTTTCTTTTAAACTAACAAAGCAGCGTTTCAAATTCCTGACCACGTCTTGGTTGGCCAACAGCAGAGCCCCTTTCCCGAACAAAATGATTTGTTGTAGCAGAGAGTGGAGTAAGCCTCAACAGCTGTAAATCTGCATTTGCTTCTCTGCACAGCCCTGCTGCACCTGCAGATGAACTTTCAGTTCTGAAGTTGAAACAAACAGCCCTGGCAATAAATGAATTTATTAGCTGCCACATGTCCAAACTACTGCAGGGCACTTGAGTCATGGATGGAGTTATGAACGAGGGACAGGTTATAGCCAAAGCAGCATAATGGAATTATTTTTAACGCTGCTTCCACCTAGTCTATTGCTCCTTTTAATTCCTCTGCAGTTTTGCCAGGGAAGCCCAGGGCGCTGTGGTGGTTTGATTTCTTCTTCCCCTCTCCCCTCCCACTCACATAGAGCTGTATGTACCACATACACCTGCACTGTGCGGCTGCAGTCCTACACGGCATCCCTTGCCCCTTCCCACCCAGCCAGCTGCTGCACCCATGGCCCTTAACAAAAAGTCTCCCATTCGGGGTTAATGAGTGTGGTAAATGAGCTATCCTAACTGCGCTTAGCTTTCAGTACAGATGAAAATCCTTTTTGGATCAATAAAGATAGCACTTTTGGGCTGAGGGCCTGTTTTCATACAGCATAAAGAAATGCAGGCCTGGTGTAGCTCTCCCTGAATTCAGCAGAGTCTCTGCAATATCCCAAGTGAAGAATGTGGCTGGATCTAAAGAGCTTTGGTTTACATATGGGTCAACCTCTAAGAAAAAGCGCTACCAAATAGGACAAAAAAGAAGTTCCCAAGCACCCAGGAGCTTCCAGGATATCCACTTCACGAGCTTATCTTTGACTTCTCCTTCCCACTAGAGGGATTTAGGTGATCTCAGGGAGGCAGAAAATCTGCCTTGCTCAACTGCAGATGGCCAGGAGAAGGAAGGCGCATTCCTGCAGCTGTGTTGACACGTAGCACGAGTTATTCTGCCTCCACAGACCTTCTACCTGGCTGGGACAGGGATAAAGAAACGCTGTAGGAATTCACAGTCTTGCAGAAGTTTGTAGTAGCCATTTGGAGCGGCAAGGCTCTGTTAGGAGGAGGCTGGGGAATATAGGTATCTCCTCATCTCCACAGCTTGTCCACACCACTGCCAGCACCCTTGGTTAGCCCCTGTAATTAGTCTCTGCCTAACCATGACCTTTCCTTCTCACTTGGCTGGCCTGAAATGCTGCTAGCTGGTAAAAGATAAGCCTTCAGTGAGAAGACATCACTAAGACAAATGGAGAAGACTTCAGTGTGTACAGGGGAAGGGGAAGCTTTGTACACTGCTGCCTAATTAAAAAAGATGTCAGGATGAGGATGCAGTTAGGTTTGAAGCAAATTTACAGCTTCACACAGCTTCCTCTCTGCCCGCTGCCCTGAAGCTCAGACAAGCCCAAAGCAAACAGAGCAAATCCCCTGGGACAGAGGAAGGAGAGCACAGAGGTTTCCTTCCCTTTTCTGCCCACCTCACCCCAGTTCTGCCAGCTTTCCTTCCCTGATGCTTGTAGAAGAACATAAGCACCATTGATACCCCTGTCTGGGGGCCGGGAAATGGTATAAACTAACATAGCTAGACCTGCTGTTGGACTTTTCCTTAGCTGGGCCGGGCTCAATAGCTATTAAGACCATTTTTCCCTTGGGGAAGGAAAATAAAACAGGAGCTCCGGAAGCCGACTTCCCAAATTTCTCTGACACCACAGCATGCATGACCCCAGAAAATCGCTGCTGCAGTTTACACCAGCCAGCTCCTCTCTGGCTAGTGGAAGAAAAGCTGAGAGATGTTACAATCCTTAGAGAAGGAAACATCAGTAGCTCCTCAGATGGAGCAGCATACAAAAGAACATGAGTTTTCAAGACACCGTTCAGTTTAAGGATGACTCCCTGAAAGATAAACAACTTTGTGGATACTTTCACTGAGCACTCAGTAGAAGCTTCTCCTTTGGAAGACAGTGGTAGAGCTGGGTCCAAGTGTCAGTAAGAAGCCCAGCCTTCCTGCTCATCAACTATTAAAAACAATCCCTTCATTTCATAAGACCTCGCCGCTTTTAGATTCATCTACATCTGTTGTCCTCTTGTTTTTGTTGCTGAAAAGACTTGGAACAAATTATCTCCTGGCGTAAACCGGTGCGTCTCAGCTGATGTCAGTGGTGCTGCACCAGTTTGCACCAGTGGCAAATCTGGCCCCAGCCATACGAGAATCAGGAAGCTGAGGTTACAGAAAGGGTTATTTGCACTACAGGAATGAATGACGGCGCAGTTTCAGTTTCCTGTGTGAATACATTTCTCGCATCCCTCACTTTTGGTCTTTCTCACACGCTGCATCCCAAGCACAGCGTGCTGGGAGGAAAGATTAAAGATGTTGCAATTCTCATTAATCTGGAGTGTCCCTGAACACGCAGCTACGACAACTGTTTGGGGGGGACATGAATTTCTGTACTGAACCAGCAATGTCACAAAACAAGTAACAGCAAAGAGGGAAAAAAGGCAAGATAAAAGCAACTTTTGAGCAGATCATTAGCTTTAAAGCAACGGCTTTTCAAGCCTCTGGGTAAGTCCTCTGCTTGTGTGAACTGTCACAGCTCCATCAAGCACAATTATTTAGACCAATTGATTTGTCCTGCTGTATTTGGATCACAAGGTTAGTCCACTTCTTGTTGCAGCAGCGGTAAACTCGTTAAGATATCATAGACACCAAGTAACTGGAAAATCTGCTCCCAAGACAAATGCTGTTAAATGCATTGAGATACAGCAAGGGGACAATGGGTTCACTGATGGCTGGATCCCATGGCAGTATCTAATCTTTACACCTTATCTAGATCACAGCGAAGTCAATAGGAGTTTCCGTCCCCTCCCATGTTGGCAAGCTCTCTCCCCAGCTTCTCAGCTAGAGCTTACTGCTCAACCACAGCATACTGCAAGCCAGCCTAACGTCAGAGACTGCGATGGTACCCAGGCAGTCTTTCACCTTTGGAAGCAAACAGGGGATGCTGTTGGCTGCAGTTCATAGGAGTCTCACATTGTCAGAGGTTTTGCAGGAAAGTAATATTGCTTTCCCTTGTTCTTTTAGCAATCAGAGCTTCGCTAGATGATAATTTATGAACATTTATAACACCTTTCCCTGAGAAGTGCATGTTAAAATAGCATTCCTAGATGCATCTATTACAACACTGAACAGTCAGGTACGAAATTCTGATTTAAAAAAGAAAATCAGAAAATTACCCCCACAGCTGTTCTTTCCTGTAAAAATTGGAGATTTTTAAACATCCAGAAGCCCTGAAAGCAAGGAGTCCAAAACAAAACCCTGCCATTTCCCACCTGCTCCAATACATTTTGGGAAGAGGCATGCACATCTACCTCAATTAAATACAACGTGAGAACATGGCATGGCAGCCAGGGTTGTAGATGAAAACCGCACTCTCAACAAATAAAACTATGCAGCTGTGTTTTAATACTTCAGAATAACCCTGACAACGTATACCTGGTTTCTGTACACTCAGAGAGAGTGCGGTGAGAAGCCAGCGGCTAACCAGGAATTCCAGCAGGGTCTAGTCTCCTGGATGAGCCCTGTGGCCCCAGTTATTCCTTCTCTAATGTGGGACTGGCTCCCAGTAATTGGCTGCTTTGGTAAATTGCTTTGAGATCTGCCCATAGAAAGTGATTTGTAGAAAGCATGCATCGCTGTTAATTTCACCTCCAGGGAATAAAGGCACGACTCACAGTATGAGACGCTCAGTATGCAGATAGTTTTTTGGGCCTGGGCCTGGGCCTTGTTTCATTTTTTCCCCTGTTTACTTGATGTATTTACTTTTTGCACTTCATTCAGGATAGATAATGAAAACAGCATAGTCTGCTTCCACTTTTGTTTCTGGAACTGATCAAAGACTTTAACAGACTCGGACTCAGCAGAACTCTAAATGCTCCTTTCTGTACAGATACAGCCAATTAAATGGCCCTGTTGGCTTCCAGGAGGATTACTTGAGATCTCATTATTTGCACTGCTCTGAATTCAGTCCTTAGAAGAGAGTGGACACATTCTGCCAAAAATGAAAAAAAAAAAAAAAAAAAAAATAAAAAAATGGTGTATTGTAAGTTATGTGGAAAGGCTGAGAATNTCTCCTGTATTTAATGCGATCAGCCTTAGCAAAGTGCACCGCACTCCTCCTTGTTAAAGCAGTCCTGTCCTTTTTTTTTTCCTCCCCGCCTTGGAATTGCTACAGAGGGATAAAGTTCTGCATGGCTCGCTCACTCACACAGTTGTAATAAGTCAGAGCAGGTTGGCTCCCTGCCCAACAAAACACAAACTCCCCTAAAGTCTCCAGCTTTTCCATGGCAACACCACAGTCATCAACACAGCAAACAATCGCTCCAACCCCTTCTACGTCTTCCCTCTTAGCGCAGGGAAGGAGAGCACTGCACCCAGCCCATGGACCTACGCTAATTATCGGGCATGAAAGGAGACAGTGATGGAGATCGCCTTACCCTCTGCATGGAGCTTTAGGTGAGATCAAAGGAAAGAAAAGGCACTGAAACACTCAACGCTTCTCAGTGTAGTTGTGCTTAAACAATAGGATTGTTGTGGCATGTACAAGACATGAAATGCCAAAAAGTGTAAGTGTATTGAGCCTGAGCAGGGGTGCAAACAGCATTACAAAGCAAGAGTTCAACACTGGGTGAGTCCCTTAGCCCAAGAGAGCTGCATGTCACTCCAGGGTGTCCAACAGCCTAATCCTTGCCATGGTCATCCATGTGCACTTCTGCCGGACCGGTGCCTGGCTTTCAGGGAATAACAGCAGACTGATGGTTCGGCAAATCGGATTGTTCCCCCAGCTCTGTGCTGTGTGTAGCACTACTAGTGATCCACATGGGGAGGGAGCAGTTCCAGCGCTGGGTCCTCATCTGCCACTGCTTCGCACTGGCGCCCTTCACACCTGTCCAAATAAGGGCCAACACCAGGCCTGAACACCACCATCCTCATCTGGTAGCATTTTACTCTCACTTTACATAGGTATATAAGACCTCACAAGCTGCAAGGCAATAGAAAATGAGGCCCAAAAGGCCCCAAAATACCTTATTTAAACTTAAGAGCTAGTGGTTTTCAAGCTGTGGTCTGCAGACCCAGGAGGGTCTGAGGAGTACTTCTGAAAGGTGTGTGAAAGCTAAGCAAGAAAAGCAAATCAATTGCCACGAGGCTTAAATCAGTTGTAAATGAACCTTCATATGCTTTGGAGAACTTTTAGAGGATCTGCAATTTGTAAAAGATTGAAAGGTATGTCCACAGGCTTTACGCTCCCCTGTAGACATGTCAAGAACCTGCTCTGTGCAAGGAAAGCTACCCTGTTTACAGATAATTTGAGGGCATACGTGACAGCGTGGATAAGAGTATGGGCAGTTCTCTGCCATTAAACCTCACCAGTGTAAACTCAAGGGTGGATATAGTTTTCCTGGCATAAGCAATATTATAATTTGTTTGGATTATGATTTTGCTGGTTTAGATTTAAGGCCCTAGTTAAAGTAAAAAAGCTTTGTAGGCTGGAAATGCCATAGACCGACGAGGTCCTTGTGGACAAAATAGAATTTTGAAGGTAAATTGGCCCCAAAACAGCCATTTCCAATTTGAATCCTGGTGCAAAAGAATGTCCTTCAGGCTTTACAAAATTATTTAGCTATTTTTATAACATTTGAAAAAATGATTTATCTGGAAAAAGTTCAAAATGGAAATAATACACCAAGTATTCAGGCTTAAAGGGAGGTTTGGGTAGCACTGTGCTTTCAAGCGTGCCTGGTCTCAGAGTAAGCCTGCCCAAAGGTATGAACCTCTGCTGCCGGACCGGGGACATGAGGGTGTCAGTCTCCATGGTAAAATCCTGCCACCGTTAGTCTTTCTTCACTGACACACTGAGTGTGACTGAGGCGCTGCAGGCCATGGTCCCTTGTACAGAGGGTCTGGGGTTTGCCTTGGTCCAGTACAACCTGTGGGAGAATTTGTCCATCCTTTGGGGTGAATGGTGCAAACAAGAACCGTGGGAAGGATTTTGGTGCACTAACAGCACTTCATCTACACGGGTTTCAGCCCAAGTGAGTGCAGAACTGTTCTAAACCATGCCCTCAGCCAGATTAACCTGTTCAAACCTACATTAGAGACTTTTTGGTGTGGATAGCTTAAGCAAGAGGGTGAGCTTTCTACACAATACACATACGTACGGCTCAGGTAGGATTTGCAGCAGCTAACACAAAGCTGGATACCCTAACTAACGCTGAGTTTAACTCTCACTGACATCAACAGTACTTTGTGTGATGCCCACAGTGTGATGATGCCATTTTAAGATTGCTTCACCCCAGCTGCTGGGTTACATCTGCACAGTACAGGTGCCAAAATATAACCCGCTGGTCAGTGTGTGTTATGCATTCGTTTCTGTGGCTCATCCACAGAGGAAATGAGTCTCTTCAGCTACTACCCTAAAAAAGCTGGTTCTTCAGGCCACACTATGATAGCTCATAAATGTAATTCTAGAGGTCCCTGACCTCTAGAATTTGGTGGTGGTGAAAACAGTGGTTAGCACACAAGTCTCTCTGTGTTAACATGAACAAGGACACCAAAAAAAAGAGATTACCCTATGATTATGTACTGATGACCTGAACAAAGCCAGTCAATCCAAGCTGAATTCTGCTATAAATATTATTTTTAATTCGATTTTTTCCTTAGCTTAAGAACATAACATTTCATTTAAGGCTTGGGCCTGGTCCTTTTTTCCTTCAGTGTGAACAGGGTGACTAGCACAACCCCAGTGGCTCGTGCCGAGACATAACAACACAACTGCCTCCTGGGACTCCAGGGACCATGTGATGTGCTGCCACAGCAGTCTCAAAACCTACAAAATCTACAGACCCAGAAAAGCAATCTGGAGTTTTGCATTAGTCTGCCTCAGCTGCGGCTGGATTCCCATCAGTAGGCTGGAGAGCCTAAGGATGGACGTGATGTTCCCCCTATCACTCCCTCTTGAGTCGCTGGTGGTGGATGCAGACACTCATTGGGATGTGAGCCCCAAGGAGACACCTCAGCCAAAGGAGATCAGATTGAATTCCAGCAAGACCACAAGAGCAAAGATCAAATGGCTTATTAACCAGAGATGAAATTTCAGCCTTGTTGCTATTGGTACAGATTCTCCTCTTTCTCTCACTGGTGTTGATCGGAAGAAAATAATGAGATTGAGTATAAAACTGAAGGGTCCTGCCCTAGCCAAGGGTCTGTACATTCACTTTCTGCTTTGTACCTAGCCACTCGAGCACTTTTCTGCGTGCAAAGCCATTCCCTGTCAGTAGATCAGACTTTTGCACTCTGCTACACCAGGTACTTGCTCTCTTCACAGACTGATGGGGCAAAAGCTCTCAACCATCTTCCTAGTGTTCCTGTACAAGCCAAGGAATCACTTAGCCCACACTGGATAAACAAATGTGAAGTCCTTCATATCGTCATCCTACCTTACGGTGCAGCCCTGCCCACTTCACATCAGAGGTGTCCGTTGCCATCAGCCACAAGAGCCCCAGGTACCACTGGCTCTGGTTTGAATCTCTGCACCCCCACCACATAAGTGTGCTACTTTCTGCTGGCCCATCACCAGTGGAAGCTAAAAAAGAACCGAACACTCCTGCTTAATTTTGTTTTCTCTTTTTCCAGACAGTTTTCCTGAATAGGCAGACCACCTTCTGCCTGCCGTTGAGTGGGGTAGGCACTGCCTGTGTCTCCTGCTAAACAGCCCATCCTGGCTGCTGCAGAAAGACTTGGCACCACCAAATCCCGAAGCCGGCTAAGAGGCAGGAAGCTTTGTGCGTTGGTTCATGTATTTATTCACTCTATTTCTGATGCTGTGTCCTAGGAATACAGTCCCCTGTTTGAAAGAGCCTGAGGTCCTTAACAGGCCCTTATAAGCACCTCTGGGTGCTGATCTGTCCTGCTTGGTTTGGGAATCATTTGTGCAAAGCATGCATCGTTCTCAGCGCTTACTCACTTGAGTTTCTGCTGGAGGGTAACTAGACAGTCCTTTGCCTCAGTAACCGCCATGTAAGAGGAATTGCTGGAAGTGTTGCTGTGGTGCAAAAGCAGACAAACGAATGAAAGGGGGAGGCAGCGGGGAAGAGGGTTGACTAACTGGAGCATCCTAACCACGGGCTGCTGAGGAGTGCCACAAGTAAAACTAACTGGAAATAAAGCGATAGCTGTAGCTCATTCCCCTCAGGCGAACCATATGAAATCCAAGGGCGCAGAAACTACAGGACCTGCTCAGAAAAATGAACTCATTAATAATGTTCCTGAGCGAATGATCAGAGGTGTTATTGACATCTATAGCCTTGCACTTGATTTTTCCTGGAGAAACCCTCCAAGACAGTGGAAACCTTTCAACAATCCATTCCTGGACTACAGGGTCTCTCAGCCTCCTGCACCAAACAGGCTGTGCAACCAGGTCCTCGCCACCACAGAGTCAGTGAGAGATGGGGGAAGGACAAGAAGGTCTGCTGTTTGCAATGCTTGTGCAGCTCTTTTAACCTTTGCTCAACAATATGTCTCATTTCTGCCTCTCTGCCTCATGCTTTTACCAAGGCCCCAGTCTCCTTCCTGTCATTCCTTGATAACAAGGTAATAAATGCAGTAAAGATACTGATGTGTTAGATTAGATAAGAGAGGGTTACGAGAGACTCTGACCAGCACAGTTGTTCATGCAGGACTTAAATATGTCTTGCTATAGGCAGCTTTGTTTTGCTTCCAAGTCCATTGCTCCTGTGATCTTGTACCCTTACAGGCTATTTCAGAAGAAGTTAAGTCCTGACTGGTAGCTACTTGCTCCTGTGAGAGGCAGTGGCTCTGGACTCCCCTCCAAAGCACTCACAGTAAGTTGCTGCCAACAGGAGCTTCAAAGTGAGAATATGGAGAGGTTTGTGAGGCAGGAAAAGGTGACAGGGAAAGAGGGATTAAATATTGAGGGAGAAAGCCCGATCTGAGGAAAGGAAGCATATCGGGATAAGGAAGGGCACAAGTTTTAGAAACATGAATGCTATGTAATATGGCTCATAAAACAGGACATCTGGCCACTCAGTGCCTGTTTCATTGCTGCTGTGGAGTGGGTCAAATTGGACCAGTGGGTTTTTTTCCCCTTTGAAAGAGGAAAAAAAGAACTTGGCAGGAGACAAGTTCTTTTCCTTCTCCTTGAAAGGATGATTATCCTGCTCTGTGCTGATTTGCTTTCCTATTCCCAGCGTAATTTTCAAGTGCCCTTTCCTTACATGTCATAGGCTTGTACAGAGAGATACTCGGGCACTGACAGCAAAATTTCACTCTCCTCCTTTGCCCTCAGCTCCTAGCAGTGGCCTCTGACACCACGCGAAGATCAATGGCTACCACATGTGCTGGGGAGTCCAGGCATCCCAGCACCCAGCAAGGACCAAGCACTCATGAGAAACAGTGAGCCTGAGAGATGGAGTTTCAGCATTTACACTGGATTTTCTGGCTGAAACCCACCTGTGTGTGGTATGCCTAGAGTCCTTTACAGGTAAATCCCTAAATTATTCTATTTTCCTTAATATGTTTTCAGCAATATATTTAAAAAACAAAAAGCCAAAACAGAGGAAACGCAGAAACAGTGACAGATGAGAAGAATGCCGTGATAAAATAATAATTCAGCCTTCTCTGAAGGAGCAACACTTACATCATTAGCAAGAAAAGAGACTGGGCAGTCTCTTACTAAGCACAATTTGTGATTTTTCCTAGACCACACATAGTAGCAAGGAAGGAAACGGGCCTTTTACATTTGTTCTCTAGTATTTCTAACTTTGAAACAACAAGGTCTGTCTTTATACAAGGCATTTAAAAACAATGTTTTCACTGTACAGCAACGCAAAAGGCCATGTTAGTACTATAAGCATCATTTCAGAAAGTACGAATACAAAGAATACTTTGACCTCTTGCACTGATGGATGACTCATTGACTGATGCACCAATGTGACATGTTGGGTCTTTTTTATGAGCAATGTCTCCAGTCAATATTCTTGACTCATGCAAAATCTCCTAGGGATAAATTTTCCAAAGCACTCCAGAGATTTTAGGCTGAGATCCAAAAATCCAATTAGGTGTCCAGTTCCCATTGGTTTCTGTTCAGTCCACAGAAGATTAGATGCCTAGATGTTTTAAGTCAAAAGGATTTGAACTTCTAGCTGTTCCCAGATTGATCATTGAGATGCAGGAGAGGAATCCAAAGGTCAAAGGGTCCAAATCACCATCAAGCACAGTCACAGAAATACTGCTAACTCTGTAACACCATTTACTTTCTAAGACTTAACTGCTTTTCATTCAACTGTGATTTCTCTAAATAATCCGTACATGAGCTTGCAACACAATTACCTTACAGAACATTACAGTGGCACGTAGGCAGCTGCACTACCAAAATGCATTTGGAGTTCAGAGTCACTCAGATTCCAGAGCACGAGTCAAAATGTAAAGAGATGACCAGGAGAGCCTCCACATTTTCTGCCTTGCCTCTACCACCTTACCCTACTTGAGAGTCATTAAAAATACAAGATAATAGACATATACTTCTATTCTTAAAAGTTTGGTATACTCTTATATTTTCTAAATTGGGTCAATAAGGATGCCTTCTCCAATATGGAGTCCCACTTCAAGGAAGCAGCACTCAAACTGAAAAGTATTTAATAATATGTTTAACCTCATAGATATTCTTTTAAGTAGTTTTCTGAACTGGAGCTTGAGCATTCACAAATCCATGCCCAGTTTGTGAGCAGCCATGGCCTGCAGTGAGAGGCCAAAGAACCTGCAAGTGCATTGTCAACTAACAGAAGTTTTTGCTGTAAGTTTCTTGTGACAATGACACAGGACCTTTGAGCTTGTCCTTTATAAAACTAACAAGAGGAGGAGAGAGTACACTCATGATCATTAGATTTCCAGTTGAAGTAAAGAGAGAAAGACAGCTACAGAAGCAGTACGAAGGAAGATGGGGAGAACATGTGGAAACCATGTGTTCAGCATCTCTCTGTTAGCCTGGCCCTCTGGTCCTTTCTTCCAAGTTAGAAAAACAACATTACGAACGAGTGTCAGAAGCATGAAAGGAGAGAAGGGAGGGCAATAGTCCAGGTGAGAGAGGGGTGAATGTGGAGGAGGAGGAACAGCTAATAGCTTTGGGAAGTGGAGGAGGGGGATGGCAGAGAAGGGCTTTACCAGGAGAAGGGGATGAGTGTGACTTCTGTGACCAAAAGAGGCGGTGTGAAGCTGTGGTGAAGAGTCCCTCTGACCTGAGTCAAAGAGGCTGTGCTTTGGTGACAGCCTGGGAGACCCAAGCACAGACAGTACGTCCTGGGAGATGGCTCCAAGAACTACATCATGGACTGTTTCAGTAAATCGCCCTTTCGGCACACCAGGCACCCAAAGGCAATTACCCTTCATGGGCTTGACAGAACGAACACACATCCAGTACACTAGTGATGGGGTTATCGACCTCACTAGCCATCCTGGCTCTATCAAGGCCCCTCAGGCGTATTGTGTGCAGTACAAACGTATGTCAAAGGCCTTACATATGGTTGGTATATATAGAAAGTTTTAGAAATGCGTACTGTTTACTCAAGGGACTAGATTAACTTCTGCAGAGCTATTCTGGTCCACCTGTAAATACATGGCTAAAAGGCCTTAAGAAAAGTAGTTACTGTGTACTGGCAAGTGGCACTTTTAAAAACCTGAATATTTTGTGTGATGAATGCTGGGGTTTTGTTTTGTTTTTTAAGTACCAAAAATGACAGGATCATGTTATACAACTACTAGATACCAATTCTTTTTTTCCCCAATTCAAAGCTGTTTTTTTCCTGGGGGTCCCTTAGGGCTAAAAAAGTGTGTGTTAAACTTGCGGTATGAACTGCTGCTAGGAATTACCCAGGTCCTGATGCCTTTGCTTAGATGAATAGCGAGGTCTGTATGGCGACTGACCAAGGTGACGAGAGGGGTGAGGACTGCGGTGCTCCCAGCCCTGCTCACACAGGAGCCTCACAGACTTCGTCCCAGGCATGTCTACAGCTTCTTTAGCTGCGGAGTGCAACACTAATGGCATCTTAAGAGGTCCAACACGGAGGATGGTCAAGTGTAGTCTGAGGATGGCCTTCATGCTGCACCTGGGGCTGTGCTCTGAGGTTCACCATCGTGGGCACAGATAGCAGATTGTGCCTTCAGGTTTGCCTCAGGGCACTCCTCAAAGGGCAGTCTAGATGTACCCAAAGGGGTAGCCCAGAATAACTTAGCCTGGAATCAGCCGTTATCTCTGTTCTGTAAACTCATGGCTTTGATGGAAAGCAAGAGGATTTTGCGGTAAAAGGCAAAAAAAAGCAGGGAGGTGGGGGGATGGGGCCAGAGTGTGTTTGCAGCTGCTGGCCATCAAATTTCAATTCAATCAACATGACTGAGTTCCAGCTCCTGAGAAAGAGAGCTTTTGACGACATATTGACATAGCCTGAACTACAGTGGTCCAAGTGGCAGTGCTATAATTATAAGGATTATATTTAATACTGCACTTGGAAATGAAGGTCTGAAACACTGTGACTCTCTCTCTCCCTAAAAGCTGGCCAAAATCTGTCCTAGGAACCATTATGGTAATACAGAAAGTTAGTAGGAAAAAAGAAACGTCGGAACTCAAATCATTATGAAAGGGGATCATGTGGCTGGCAGCTCAGGTCTGCTGGGAGTTGAGCAGAGAGGAGGAAAAATGAGTGTGAAAGGAAGGGCAATTGGATATGCAGGAAAAATGGAGAGTAGTTTTTAAAAATACAGAATTAACTGGTTTAAGGAAATAAGTCAATTCATAATTAATACACAACTTACTTTTGAATTCAGTTTCTTTTTGTAGCACACAGTGGGCTTCAGCCAGGCTGAGGCCTGTTTGTTGAACAAAGACCAAACCCTGCAAATACTTCTAGACGTGCTTAATTCTACACATCTTGATTTCAGTGCGATTACCCATGTGTGCACAATTAAGCACATGTATAACTGTTTCCGGGAACTGGGCCACAGAGGTAAGCAGCCCCATGCTGAAGACCAAGTGTATCTAGCTTGGAAGGATGTCGAACCAAAAGCTTTTTGAGAAGCAGAGAGAATGCATTTCTCTGGAAAGCAAAATAATTTACTATAAACTCGCATAATGACCAGAAATAAAGAGCTTGATCCTGCATTAAGCTGATGTTCCAGATGTCCACAGTGCTTCCCATAGGTGGTTTCAGGGGGGACCAATCAGATCGGAATTAAGACTCAGAAGCTCAGATGTTGAGACACCATAGCAGTGAGGAAAAGGGGTAAAAGGAAAAGAAAAAGGGAGGGGAAGGAGAGGAAAAAGGGGGAAAAGGGAGGAAAGAGGGGAAAGGGGGTAAAAGAGGGAAGAGGGAAAGGGAAGGGAAGGGAAGAGATTGGAGTGTCTGGAGATGGTTTCTAAAGCAACAGATCCCTAAATAAATGGTCTGATTTTCCAAAGTGAAAAACATAAACTGAACAGCCCATGCAGCATTTTTGCCAACTGTCACTGGGGTGGCATTTCTGAAATCTGGTGGAATGACTCATCCCAAAACAACAACTGTTGCCAACAAGGTCTTTCCTCCAGGTCTAGTTATTTGAATAAGAGAGCTGTAAAAACAAAATAAACAGAAAACCCAGAGGCAATTCCTTGTCTTGGGGTTCAATTCCGACACTTCCTGTGAAGCCATCCACTCTCTCAGTTGTCTCCCCAACCCACTGAACAGGAATCCAGGTGATCCTCTGGGCCCAGGAAGGGATCGGGCTTGCTGGAGTGAACCCCTTGTTCATTAAAACAGATTCCTCCTTCTGCACCCAGTCACTACCTCTCACACCACGCATATGTGCAGGATGCATCCTCCTGAGCCATTTTGCCCCTCGCGTTAGGGATTGCACATGGCAGCAAACATTACCAGGAGAAGCATGACCCTGCCGACACATAGCCAGTTCTCAAGTGGTTTGAGACAGACACCCTTAAATTCAGTGGTGTCGGAGCTGGCCCAACGAGTACATTGTCGTGCAGTAATTAAACAGAGCCCCATCAGCACAGATAAGCATCCTTCTTGGGCTAGTACAAAATACTACAATTTCAAAGACACTTTCTGAACCAGTGTTGTTTTGCTGAATAATTTATGTCCCTGAGTCCTCTGAAAATGAGCAGCATACACTTCAGCGCTGCAATAGCTATTCAGTGGAGACAGTGCACATTGTGTTCAGTAAGCTCATTGCTTAAACACTGTTGCCATGACTATAAGAAAGTGATTATACTATTGTTTACAAGAGACTCTCGATAAGTCATTACCACGGTAGCCAGAGTTTTGCCTCGAGTCAAAATTTTTGGGAAGAAAAAAAATCTCACAGGTATAATTAACTTTGTGATCAAGATAATTCCATTGAAAGGCTTTGAAAACTGAATACATCGTAGGGTAAAGAATGAAAATAAGTAAGAATCACAAGTGTCTCAGGACTGTTGACTCTGGTTTTCTGACTGTTTCATTGGTAAATTCGGTGGAGAAGAAAAGCCCTGCTAACTAAACAACTGTTGTAACTCGTTTTGAAGCAAGAAATAATTTATAGGCCAAGCACCCATCTAGGAGTTCAACTGCCATGAGTAACTCTGTAAAAACAAACCACTTTGTACACAATGTAAGGGTTTTTTCCCAGACTTAACAAATCTGACTTAGAAGAAACATTTGGGATTATGAAATATGGCATTTCAGTGCCCTGGAATGAAATCGATACCTAGAGCACTTAGTTCTGAATCCTCTAGTGCTTATGTCCAGTACGTGACCTCTTTATCTCAATAGTGTGCTGATGATCAATAGTTTCCAAAACTGAGAAGTAACTCTGAAGCTGTCGGAAAGTCATCCTCACGTTTCCTACGGACAGTAACAGGCTGCAGAACACAAAGCAAAGAGATGATTAATAGAGTGCTGGACTAGGAGTCAGGAAATCTGGGCTCCGTTCCCAGCTCTGCCACTGACCTGCTGTTTGACCTTGGTCACGACACTTGACCTTTCTGTGCTTCTGTTCCTCCTTCCATTCTTTGCCTATCTTGTCTCCTGAGGCCCTAAGGTATGCAGGGAAGGGCATGGTGCTCACTGGGTGTTTGTGTAACACCTACTCTAGGGAGGTGCGGGCAGAGCTCTGTAATAAAGCCAGGGTACCACAGGGACAACTCTTGCACAACAGCATGTTTTGTTTCAAAACAGAATAGCCACGATGAACCTTCTTGGGGTTTCATCTGCTAGTCCAGGATCTTACCAGGTCTTCCAGTTAGCTTCAGGCTCAGGCAGCAGGTAAATGGGTTTCAAAATCTGCTTCCTCACTGTATCAGAAGCACTTTCTTGCGGATTTCTAATTGGTACTAATTTCTCTGCACCTTGATTCATCCGGGTTTGCAAGCTCATCATAACAATAACCGAGTGACAGAGATAAAAATAGCCACAGGAGCCATTTCTGAACAAAAGGAATTTCTTCAGGGAAATGCCAACACCTGTATGTGAAGCCACGGGCATAAGGTATTTTCAAATTAAAAACAAAATATTATTATAATTTTTCAGTAAGTGACCTGGAATTTTGTGTAAGTTATTCAGTTCAGAAATATTTCTGAGTCTTCCTCCCACCCCAAGCCATAGACATGAATCTTCCTCCATTACTACAGTATCATCTTACCAGATGGGAGGCAACATGTGCAGGACAAGGTGGCTCCCACCTGCTACTGCTGGGGTGCAGCTGCAGCCTCAAAGGAGAGCAGATGACTTGCGTATATGCTCTCCGTTCCAGTCCAGCTTTGTTCCCAGTTTGCTAGAGCATCAAGTACATGAAGTGCTTGGACACACCCAACTTAACTGGGAGACTAATTTGAGTACAAACTGATGCAGAATCAAGAGCAAGTAAAGCGATAAAATATGAAGCATACATTTATGATTATGAATGAAATGTTGGGAAATGCTTTTCTCTCCTAAAAAGAAGGGGCACTGCCACATCTTGCACTTTTACTGTGAAGCTTGTCAACATGATGCCACAAAACCCCCAGCTTTGGGAGTCATGTGATTATGTAAAAGACTCATTTGTGTTTGTATTTCCAGTACTCATACCTGTGGGTCAAAGGCTGAAAAGGTGATCTGAATGCACCTCAAAGGCTCAAAACACAGAAGTCAAATAAGAAGAATCCATCCAACTCATACACATTGCCTGCAGCTTTGCCAAAGCAAACGTTCAAATATCCTGTCCTAGGCTCCATCAATAATGAATTTGGCTTCTAAGCCATAAAACTCACCTTCAGATCTCAATGCACTTCACGAAGGTGATAAATAGTATTTTTCATAGAAGAAACTGAGGTTTACGGAAGTGAGATAACAGAAGCAATCTGTTGAATAGATTCTATAGCCAGAGTAGAAACACTGAGTTTTTAGTTTACAGCGTGCTCACCTAAGTCCTGTTCTTTGAGAGTTGCAGGTATTTTCTGTTAGGTATTGGTGTTGACACTTCGGTACAGTTATGGATTGATTACCTGCATCTAGTAATACTTTGGAAGAACTTGACAAAGTATGACAAATTCACAAGTTGGCTCTCAAGTGGCTATAGGAAGTTTTTCATGGGAAATCACTGGCATAAATAGTTTATGCTTCCATCTAAAAAAAAAACCAACAAAAAAACCCCAAACCCTGAAAAACTCTTTTAATACTGTTAAGTTGAAAAAGTGATACAAATCTCACTTGGCACTAAGTCCTTCTTTTCTGCAGTCAAGGCCGCTGCCTCTTTCACTGCTCAAAGCTGTTCCAAACTGTAGCAGCATGATATGGTTACGGTCCTTTTCAGGTTTACACCCACTGATTCAGATTTGTGGAAAACGATGACCTGCTGTGAATTCCATCAGCTTCACCCTACTGCTGCTGGGAAGTTGTACAGGGGACATGCCTGGGAAGTTGTACAGGGGAATGCTGACGTGCAGACACCAGAGAGAGGCCAAAGAGCAAAGACCTTGTTCCTCCTCTTCTCTCTGGAGCAGCCAGGTGGCTGAAACTCTTCCATACCATGGAGCTGATTGTGTGCCCTCTAAAGTGTTGCCTCGTGGTTTCTTTAATCACCTTCCTGAACTCCATGGAAGTGATCATGTCAGGTCATTATCATGTAGACTTGGGCCCTCAGCGGAGACCAGGGTCCCATGTGCTAGGCAGTGAGACACTGCTGCCTGAAGAGCTCAAGCATAGAAGGGAAATAGTGGCACAACAGGGGGACACGTGCAAGGTCACGGAGACACTTGCTGGCAGAGCTGGCACATCTATACCAGGGCTTTGTTAGCTGGAGCAGCTCGCCAGCTTCCAGCTCCTCCTACACCACATAGGAGGTGCAATATAAATGGAGCAGTGGAGGTACTACCCTTCCCAAAGTTGTCAAAGGGACCAGGATGGAGCCCTTCTTTTCCAGTAATGAAGCATGGGTGAAGCTTCAATTTCATAAGCCAACATACTCGATAAGAAAGGCAGACAACAATTGGACTCCGAAGATGATATCTCGGTAGAAAGGACCGTTGACAGCAGTTAGGAAGAGGAAGAGAGGCATGCTATGGCCTTTCTCAACCTGCTAACTGACTAACCTAGTTGCTGGGGTTTTTTTGGTCACTGCAAGCTAACCGAACCCCACACACACCTTCTGCAGGCAGTGTTCTTTGCAAGGGGAGAAGTAACAATAGCGAGATAAGTCAAAGTTTCGGCAAAGCAGCTTCTCTGACTCAGACGTACCTTTCTAAGGTTCAGATTTCCCCACAGAGTGGCTAGCATTTTTGCTGGAGTCACATTTCTCAGCGCAGAAGAAACAGAAGCTGCATATCACTCTTCTTTGTTGTGGTGCTTCACACAAGAGATGCAATTGGAGTACCGCAGGGGGTGCGAGGGCTCTGTCAGAAGACATGCCATAATAGTCAGGGAAGCTAAGGAGCCCATGGGTTGGCCTCGGAAAGCACGTCAAGTCCAGGCAGACAAACTGTTCCTCTGCTCGCTACCTACAGCGAAACTCTGGTGGTGGAAACAGTCTGTTAAACAGTTTCAGAACGGAAGAGACTTTCATTAAATGTATTCAAAGCTTAAAAAACTTCAAAGGAGGCAAGTGATTTGGTGGGAGAGCTAGGACTGAAAAGGCTCCTACACTAACATATGTTTAACAAATTCACTTGCTAAACTTTTCATTAAAGATAACAGTTATGCAGCTTCCAGGGGCTCTTCTTGATTTTGGTTCAGAGAATGTTCTCACAGCCAAGGGGAACAAAGATTTTAAATGGCACCCATGTCCACCCTAACCAAATGGCTCCCAGCAGGCCAGAGGGCCCATGAAAGCAGATCAAAGTTTCTAGCCACAAAGGCAATGTGACATTCATTTTACCTGACTGGACTACATAAATTGTCTTTATCAGAGCACAGCTTTGCTCCCGCAGAAGCACAAGGAGCAGACAGTGGTCCATCACCTCACAAACCGTAATGTTACATTGCTCTGGTGCCAAAATCCAGTTTCACAGAATGCTTTGTGCTTTAATCCACCTGCACCATAACCTCACTTCACCCCATAGCTGGTCACCTTATACTGTTTGCTTCACAGCACTTCCAAAAGTTACCTACATCCAGAACCAAAAAATGCAACTGCAGGGTACCCTGGCAGCCAACTAGCAAACAAAGCAAAGAGCTTGGGAGATACGGGAAGTGTATACTTGGGCCAAAGATACCAGAGCACAATCCTTCCTTTTAAAATACTTCAGGATCTTTAATGCAAGCACAGGGGAGCAAGCACACTGCATCATAAAAAAAAAGTCAGGAAACAAAAGTCCGGACTTCCAGGATCATGGAAAGGATCTCCACATAAAATAGCTGCCTAAATTCAGGTTTTACAGGCCAAACTTGGCTCCTGGCACCAGTCAGACAACCCTGTCTTCCACTGAGTTCCTTAGGGAACTGGGACAAACCCATTGACTCTTCCCGATTTGTACTGCCATTGACGAGAATTTAAGGAAGCAGGAGGAATTAGATCATTCTCCTCTTCTTTGGCTACATCGTCTTTATGGTACTGTTTTCCCTTTTCTTTTTCACCTGCTTGCAGACTACATAGAATCATAGAATTGCCTACATTGGAAGGGACCTTTCAGATTATCGAGTCCAACCACCGACCTAACACTGACAAAAACCACCACTAAACCATGTCCCTAAGCACTACATCTATGCGTCTTCTAAGTACCTCCAGGGATGACAATTCTACCACTTCCCTGGGCAGCCCGTTACAATGTTTGATAACCCTTTCAGTGTAAAATTTTTTCCTAATATCTAATCTAAACCTCCCTTGGCACATCTTGAGGCCATTTCCTCTGGGGAGCAGGCCACTTTCACAGTCCCTCTTTGGAGGACAGAAAATATTAATATATTTAATCAATATTTTTAGTTAATCCTTATAATGATAAATTCAGCGCAACTTCAAGATGAGTGAAAGTTGAACAAGTGACCCGTGACTGATGACAAACATTGCTTAACACACTCAGAGCCACCGGTGTAATGGCTGCAATGATAGGACCTGACCAGAATAATACAATAATGCCCGTGAAACAGAGTTACGGGCTTGCACAGAGCAAAAGGAACTGTGCTCAGCCGATGTCAGAAGAACGAAGGAATGAAATCAGCCGCCGGAGATTTGAAACTGCAGTGCAAGAACTTTGGTATTACCAGTTCAATGCTTAAGCCACTGAGGAATGCCCTCCAGAGCTAACTGTTTATATGTAACATAAATAATATAAACAGCTAAGTGCTGGAGGGCATATACATACATATAGATGTATGTATAAAAGAAATATCTGTTCCACTCTGCACCATGAAAAGTAACACCACCATATAAATAAACAAATGTCAACTCTTGGGAAATGCAGGGAGGCAGAAAGTACAAAAGCGTTCCTAGCCGTGTCCAGGAGAATAAATTTCTCCTTGACATGCACCCACATCCATTGGTCCAGCTAAAAAATCTACTCTCCACTCTCCAATTAGAAAATGCTGCTGCCAAAGATGGCTTCTCAAAAATCAAAGTAACACTGCCAAATTAAGCCCAAACCAAACCTCACTAAAAGCTCTCCCTTCTGCCGGTTTTAAAATGTCCACTGGGAAAAGATAATCATCAAATAATAGTATCAACAATGTCAGATAATCACTTCAAGCTCTTTGATATGTTCAAGTGAACGCCGTTTCAAATGTTAGCGAGTGTCAAATATTTACTCTTGAGTCCAACTGTGTAAACGACCCATCCAATGCCACTAAACATGGCAGGCGCACTTGTAACAAGAGCAGTGGGACCTGCAAAGCAAAGGAAACAACCCAGCTATTTTCAGGAGAGGAAGCATGGGGACAATCTTGTTTTACAGAACAAAGACCGTCCTGATAGACAGAGCTCCCCAAAGAGAGTTATGACTACCTTTGTGCTTATCTGTGTGCAGTTTTTTTTTAACTGGTGAACCTACAGCAAGGCAAGTGGAGCTTTACAGTCCCCCAGTGGAGTCAGAGATGTGTCCAATGTCACATGCTCAGTGTGAGACTCGCACAAACGCTCTTGTCCTGTGCTTCCCTGTGCCGGAGCTGTACCCACCACAAAAGAAGCTCAGAGGTGTGCCTTGTTCCAGGGACCCTGTGCACCTCAGATCTACGATCTGCTTCAAGCAAAAAGGCTGGAATTCAAGGAAAAACCATCTGTGCAAATAAGGCTTCCACTGGTTTTCCTCTTGGGAAACACACCATAAAGTATGAATTCTGCTGCCTTCGAGATGGTTCTCCTCTCCATCCTTTTGTAATGCACAGGGTACCAGGCTTAGTCTGCCTTGTAACTTCCTCTTTCAAGTACCCTTGGAATAACTGGTAGAGCACATTCTTCCTCCAGCTACGGCCGGAGCGAAAGCAAGACCCCCATTATTTCCTGGCCCATTCCTGCCCTCTGAATTCTCCAGAACAAGAGCACAATGCTCTGCTACCTGGTGCATTGCTCTCATCTGCTTGAATTCATCCCACTCACCCTGTGGTTTGCTTTTCCTTTTTAATATTTGCAACAACATTCTAAAGGAGCTCTTGGTAAGTGGAACATATGCCTCCGTGACACAGAGACGTGACTTTGAACCAATGCCTTTCTCTGTTCCTTAATTAGACAGTCCTACCAGAGCAGCAAATGAAGAATGCCTGTGTCAAGCACAGAGTGGGAGGATCAGCGATGTGCAGTGATACCATTACAACAATACTGCTTCATGAGCCAGCATTTCTTCAGTGTCAAAACATGGTTCAGGGCCCCAAACGTCAGGCTCAGTGAAGTCACGTACCTTGTCAGCAGGATTACCGAACGCTACCGAACGCTAGCGTGCAAAAACAAGGTTGGTTCAGACCTTTCCCTTCTCACAGACACATACGTGCAGAGTTATCTGGGAGGTGACACAACATGCAACACGGAGCGAGGGCCGTGCATGGCATTCTCCAGCAAAGAGCAGGTTAACAATCTTTAGCGGTACTTCAGAAACAAGGACAACCTCTCTGCATTTGAAAGATGAAAATCTTTCAATATTTTCTTTGGAGTTGTTTCATTTAGCACTTTCAAACAGCTGCCTCCAGCTATTTCATAATAATAGTAACAACTAGTAAAAAAAACCTGAAAGCAAAAAAAAAAAAAAAACCCCGCACACAGGCCTGTTCCCTGATTTCAGAAAGCAGATTTTTCTGGGATGCACATTATTAGGCAAAAGCCTTTCTTTTTTTTTTTTTTTTTTTTCCCCATAAGACAAGTGCAAAGCATTTCATTAATACACACTGGAAAAATAAGATAATGGCTTTCTTGATTGTGACGAGGAATGTGGGGAGATTTAATCTGAACACTGAGTCAGGTCGAAGCGCCTAAACTCTCCTCGGACACAATGTTATCGCATTAACACTTACATCATCACTCTCACAAATGATGCTGACTAACGCAGCCCCAAACGTCGATCCACGCACCGTGGCGAACTCCCAGGTGAGAAGGGAGAAACAACCACAAAGGTCCTGTTTTAGCATACGTCAGGCACTAAAGAAAGATAGGTTTGATGTCTGGAGCGGAGGGAGCGATCTATTTTCAGCCGTTCGAATAGCAGCCACGGGCCTATCAGGACGCAGTCACTCCTCTTAATATTTCGCATGTGTGTCGAGAACTAGGAGTTGGAAGGCGGCACGGGGCAGCATACGCCTTCGAAAGCGTGGTATACGGACTTGCTCGTAATAAAGTAACAGGAGACAAGGCTTCACCTCCTCGACATGTTCCGAGCAATTTCCAATTGAAAAAGGTCAACGTATCATTTACAAAGCGGCAGTGCCTGGAAAACTCTTGTAACTCTGCTGCGCGAAACGCACTGGGTGATCGTAACAAACCATCCCTTTCTGGTGGGGCTGGTGCCGGGGGGCACCGGGCGTGAGACGCCGTCGGTCGGCGGGGCGCAGCTGTGGGCTGCTTCTGCGGGGGCCGGCCGGTGGCTACGGAACGCAGCCAAGCCCCAGGCACGGCCTCTCCTTTCTGGGCGCTGCCTCCTGCACGGAGCATCAGCCGACTCTGAGGGACGCGGCAGCCAACGTCTGCCTCGAGTGAACACGAAGCCCCGACAAACGGGATAAAACGGGGCGGCGGGGGAGTGGGGGGCTAATTTTGCACGTGGGCGATACTTCAGTGCCACTTCCGCCCCGGCAGACCCTCCTCAGAGATGCTCACTGCCTTGGCGGAGAGGCATTTTTAGGACCACAACCTAGTTTAAAAAAAAACAACCAACAAACCCCAAGCAGCCCCAATCCCTTCGAGGGGGAATCCCTTCGAGGCCGCCGCCGCCCTCGGCTCCCCCTCTCCGAGCCTGGCAGACCCGCCCCACCGCTCCTCACATCCTCGACGCCACGGCGGGGCCCAGCACCCGGTAGGGACCATGGCGGGGGACACAACACGCTGCAGAACGACCCGGGTCGCCACCGACACCCAAAAAACACCCCTCGGGTGGGGACGGGCCCGGGCCTGGGCGCCGACCCCGCCTTCGCGCCTGGCGCTGAGGGGAGCGGGGACGGGACGGGACTCCTCCTCACAGCCGCGCGTGGCCGCCCCTCCCCGCCGGCAGGGGGCGCTGTGACTCACCGCCAGGAGGGCCGAGGCGCGCTGCTCCCCCGCCGGCTGCTCCCCGTTGATGCCGCCGTTGCTGAGGAGGTGCTGGTGGTAGTCCGGGGGCGCGGCGGCGGCCGTGGCGGCCGAACCGCCGCCGGTGGCCGCCGCCGCCTTGGGGTGTTTGGCGGCCTTGCGGGCTCCCTGCCCCTGCTGCACCAGGTGGAGGAGCTGCAAGGTGCTCTCCCGCTCGCGGTCGGAGCTCTCGGCGCGGCCCCGCTCGTAGCGGCCCTCGCAGCTGAGGTGGTGCTGGCGGCA